>RYFJ01001251.1:0-417267 GCA_003991445.1 Oryza meyeriana var. granulata | reverse complement strand
TCCATCTAACCATAGCAGTGAACTAGACATGATCAAGCATCTCTTTTATCACCCGTTTGGAGCACTCGGATTTAATTGCTAGTATCCACAATGCCGCTTCGGTCTGAAAAACGCAGCAACCTACCAAAGGGCTATTCAGCTCTGCACACTCCCCCAGATCGGGCGCAACGTGAAGCCTACGTCGACGATGTGGGTGATCAAGTCTAATCCAGACAAGACCTCGATTGCCACTTGGAAGAAACCTTCAAAACCCTGCGAAGATTCAAGATGAAGTTGAACTCCGAGACAAGGCACCTTCGGTGTGCCGTTGGAAGTTACTCAGCTCATCGTCTCGACCGCGGGCATCGAGGCTAACCCGGAAGAAAGTCAACGCATCAAGAAACATGGCCCCCCGACCAACCTTTAAAAATCCAGAAGCTGACAGCTGCATGGGCGGCATCAGTCAGGTTTATCTCCCACTGGGAACGGGCAATGCCCCTTCTCAAGCTCTCGAAAAGGCGGACACCTTCAGGGACCCGGACAAGCCCACAAGCCTTTCGAAATTCAAAGAATATCCTCACATTCACCCCCCGTGGCTAGCGTCCCCCTGCCCCAGGAACCACAAGGCTTTATCTGCGGGACCGCAACAACACAGTGAGTCAGCACGTGCTGGTAGTGGAGCATCGAACAGGCGTCATCTTCAAAAAAAACAACGGCCAAATCTTTTTGTCAGCGAGGTCTTGCCGACTCCAAAACAAGATACCCGCAGGTCCAGAAAGCTGCCTAACGGCCTACTCATTCACATGTCCGAAAGCTCTGTGCACTACTTGTCAACACATCAAGGTCACGGTGTCACAGCGTGTCCACTCGGGAGTCCTTCATATCCGACGGCCACTCGGCCGGATCGCTAAGGGCATCGAGCGATGGTTTACATCACCTTTCAGCAACGACAGCTATCAAATCTCAACTCTAGACCGACTTCTGGACCGAGTGGACAAATTCCCAACACCAACAACAAAAGCTAGACGTCACTGGACAAGGATTCGACGGGTTCCCTACGGAATCGCGGGCCGGCTGGAGTCATACTGACATCCCCCACCCGAAAAGTTGAAGTACGACACAAATCCACTTCCCGCATACCCACAACGTCGCGTACGAGGCTCTTATTACGCGGCTCCGCACCATATCACTCGGCATACCGCGACTGGCTTGTGCGCGGAGGACTCCCCAACTCGCGGTCCAACCAAGATCAGAAGACTGACCTGTCTCGACGACACATGCGCATACGGGCAGTGAGGGCCGCAAGTTGGGAAAAACAAGTTCGACGGCTGGAATCCACACAGTCCCTGCGCAATACAACGGAACGCGGCCGATGAGCTGGGCAAACATGGCTTCCAAGCGAGGAAGCCGGTTCCGACTGATTGCTTTGGCGAGCAAACTTTGGATCCATCATCAAGAAGAAACCGCACAAGAGCAAGTCGGGAGGCGAGCCTACCCCGACCACCGACGAAGTGCTGCACATATGTCATAACGAGAGGTCCTGTTCTTCAAATCCTCCTGGATTGATGGAACTCCCAGAAAGATCGCAATCAAGCCGAGCAAATCAAGCGTCGAAGAAAAGCTTCCTGCTAGTCGAGAGAGAAACCTGTACCCGAAGGAGCGCATCCGGCGTCCTTCTGCGCTGTGTCACCACCGAGAAGGCAAGCAGATCCTGCCATTCAATCCACTCGGGCAATGTGGCAACCACGCTGCATCCAGGACGCTTAGTCGGAAAAAGCTTACCGGCAGGATTCTTCTGCCCACCGCAGTCACAACGCCAAAGATATCGTTCGCAAAGTGCGAGGGTGCCGGTTCTTCGCAAGACAGACAAATCTTCCCGCCCAGGAACTACAGACTATCCCTATCTCTTGCCATCGCAGTATTGTGCTTCGACATTGGTCGGCCATTCAAGAAAGCGCCAGGAGGGTTCACACATTTATTCGTCGCAGTGGATAAATTCACCAAGTGGATTGAGGCTAACCTGTCGCAACAATCCACAGCGGCACGAGCAAAGGATTTCATCTGGTATACTATACCGGTTTGGGGTCCCTAACCGCATCATAACCGACAACGGCACTCATGTTCGCTTGGCAGGCCTATTCCAAGATTTCTGCGACGACTTCGCATCAAGATCTGCTATGCGTCTGTGCACACCCGCGGAGCAACGGCAGGTTCGAGCGAGCCAACGGCTGATGGTCTTACAAGGCATCAAGGCCAGGATATACGACCGACTACAACCATATATGCGGGTCGGTGGGTACAAGAACTACCATCCGTTCTCTGGTTCTCTCAGAAACCACGGTTAGTCGGCAACAGGGCCAATCCCTTTCTTCCTGGTCTATGGTACTGAGGCCATGCTACCGACCGAGATACAGTTCGGCTCTCCGCGAGCCGGCTTACTTCCGAAGACGATGCCAACGCACCCGACTGATCGAATTAGATCAGCTGGAAGAAGCAAGAGACGCGCAACAAGCCCAGTCGCAAGATTATTCTTCAAGGCCTGCGTCGCTACCACAATCGCAATGTCCGTGCGCCGCGCCTTTTGGTCGGATCTCGTTCTAAGGAAGATACAACCACCAAGGACAGCATAAACTATCCCCCATCTGGGAAGGCCGTTCCAATTTATAGCCGAGGTCACGCGCCAGCGCCTACCGACTGAAGACCAAAGACGCGTCCTCATCACCAACTCATGCGAATAGAGAACAGCTACGTCCTTCATACCTGAGTTTTACTTTTTCCATGTGTACAGTTTTTCCTGACTCACTACGCCGCTTGTTCCAATCGAGTAGTGAGTCGGGGGCTGTCATGTTATATATGTGTTCTGTCAAAACATACAAGCTTATCTCACCTCGGTTCTAGAAGCTTGCCAACGACTATGCGTTCGCCCGAGTATAGCATCTTTCCCCGAACGATTTTATCAAGTCTATCGAACTAATCGTGCATGCTACATGGTCGGTAAGCTAATGACAACCCGAATAATAAGTTTGGCGGCACGAACACATATATTCACACATGATCGTATATGAAAGCATATGTAACACCGACTACAAATATATTTGCCTTTACAGACCCAGGTCTTGGGCTAATCGCATTCAGCAGTCGGCTTCGCCTGTGAGATCAGCTCCAGCGCTTCCTCTGGCGTCGTCCCCGGAAAAAATCCCCTCCCCGATGCCTTAATGTCCGCCCTCGTGTAGATGGACTTTGTCATTGCAGGTCTGGCCATGCCGCGCAACCCCGCTCGTCTGAGTACCCTTTCAGGGCACTCGGCGCTCCTCGAGACGCCCCCATTATTTGAGAAATTCTGCTACAGCTGGTCCCACTGAGCGGGGATCCACAAGGTCAAGGAGCCCCTTCACGGACCCGACGAGGCCTCCCGTGACTCCCTGATAGACCTTATCTCCTCGTGTAGAACCGGTACTGGGCCTGGACGTTGGCTCTCATGCCTGCCCAAGATCGGCCGCAAGTAAGCTTGTCAGGTTTCGGCTACACCCAGAGGGACTTAAATATTGCTGAGATCACAGTCGGTTGAGGAGCTTACTTTCGTAGTCGGCCTCCCACCGCCACGGTCTTCTCCAGTTCAGCCTTCTCTGACCGAGCTCGACGACGCCTTCTCCAACTCGACTATCTCCCGCAAGCTCTTGGGCTTTGTCAGGCCCTTGACCCTTTCAAGCTCGCCTTGGCTTCTACGGCCTTCTTCAGCTGCCACGCCCTCTCCGCTTCGAGGTCATGCACCACAGATGCCAAGAGCTCAATCACGCAGCTCATGACACCACCAAAGCAGTCGGATCGACGTAGCTGGATGATTACACCACGGTCCAGTCGGGGGATATGGCCGAGATTGTACCTCTGATCTTTCGCTAGGCCCATGTCTCAGCCTTGAGTGATCAGGCCGCCGTCAGCCCTCCGCGCTCCTCGGTGACGCGCCTCCATCTCGCCTTCAATGCCCGGAGCTGTCGTAATTCCGCGCAGTGGGGAGCCATCCGACCAGGATCTCTGTCATGCCTCCTTGCGGTCGACGAGCGTCTAGTCAAGGACAAGGAACAAACCGACGACAGAGTCAAACTTCAAAACAAAAGATTGCTGAGCTCGACTACAGAACATACGCGACCCCTGGACCCGGTTGATGCGGCACGAAGCAGGCTCTCGCGCTCCTCCTTGCGACGACTTCATCGCCTGAGCTTTCATAGTGCCGTCGCGGTGTCCCGAGAAGTCCGGCATCCACACGGGGGAGAGCTTCGAATCCGAGCAAATTGGGATTCGGTGCGCAGCAACGGACTTAAGATGCCGATGACGATAACCACAGATGGCGACGGTCTGGCATCGCACCGCCTCCCCCTACAACATTGGGACCGCTCGGGATCCTCCCCCCTCCGCGACGTATGTGCCGGCTGGGGGCCTCAGTTTCAAGCAGCCACTCTCGTCGAGTGCGGTATGGCCCTGTAGTCGGAGCCCCTCGGTTTCAGCGACCGGGCTGGCCGCCGGGCACTCAGCAGGTGTTTCGCTGCTGCGCTCGGCTGGGCGGACTCATCAAGCAAGCAGATGCGTCGACCTTTTTGACGGTCGATATCGCCCGCCTCCTGACAACGACAAGCAAGACATCAAACTGTATTCTTACATTACAACACTACAGAATGCTCGGAAGTTAGCGCACCCTTGGAAAACTTCAGCTTACCTGCAGCCGTGCCCGCTCCCCGGCGAAGCGCTAGCATCGGCACTCCCCCGGCCGGTGTCATCGACGGCAGAGGCATATCGGCCTGAAGTCGCCTCGACTGGGTATGTGGTCGCTCCTCGCCCCCAATCCGCTCTGCTCTGGTTGGCCCCTGCCGCGCGTTGCTGAGTCGACAACGTCAGCCAAGCCTTGCTCTCTAGCCTGACTCGAGCGGGGCTTGCTGCAGCGATGTCCTTTATCTTCAAGCTACCCGCTCACGCACGCGCTGTCTATGCCCCCCGCCCCGACTATTAAAAATTGCCTTCTGCCCCGCTCTTGTGGAGTCGGTTGGCATCAGAGGGAGCTCCTTGCCTCTTCCTCGACCGACCGCAGACAATGACGAGAATCTTCATTCAAATTCCTCATGCCACTACAAGCAAGGTCGACAAGATACCATCACACAAGGTTGAACAATCACCTTCCACAGGCTTCACCACAGAAGAAAGTAGAGGTTACCTTGTTTCCGCGGGCCGGATTAAGCTATAGCAGCAACCGGCGGTTATCATCTTCACGGGCAACGACCCCTTCAGAGAAGTAGCCAAACAAGGTACGTACTGCCCCCTTGGCCGCGTCTCGGCTGCTCACTCGGTTCAGGATTGTTACCTCTAAAACGCCCAGCGAAAGCGCTTCTCAGCTTCAGGCCGGCTGACGCGCCTCGTCAGAAACAACGAAGCCACCCAGCCCTTCAACCGGCCCCTCTTGAGCATCTATGACTTTCGTCAGCAAATGGTGCCTGCCCATTCTTCAAGGTTTGGCTCCGAAGACCAGCTTGGCAACACCGCCGCGCCATACCAGTAAACGGCCGCAAGAAGGACTAGATCGGCACAGTAAACCAACTCCTTGTGCCAGCCCTTTAGAGAAGATTTCAAGGGCAAATCGTATATGTTTTCTTCCCATCACCTCCTTATTGAAGACCAGCCCCCCCATCACACTGATTATCTACTCTTGGTAAGCTGCGGGCTTGACAGAACAAGTTCGGAAGAAGGATAATCGCTCACCACCAAGAACGCACTCGCAAAGTAGTAACGAAGATGGACATCTGAAGGATCATTGGACAGGATTAAATGCACCAACTCCAGCCCGTAGAAATCAAGGCATGCGCGGCAAAGAAATCAGACACGGAAGACACCAGCCCCGATCAAAGAAAGAGGCGAAAACTACCGTTTCACCAGGCGGGTGCGCTCGACTATCCCTCGCCGACCGCCAACGATCACTCTTGCTGGGCAACTTCAGCCGCTCTCCAGCCGTCTCAGCTCACCGAGCCGCAAGCCGATGATCGGCCAAGAACTCCCTGACGCACCCGCAGATTGTCGCCTTCGCATGACGGGATGGTGAGATTTGGGGAAGCAATCGCGGCTGGAATAACACGGAAAGGGATTGAAATCGCCCGAGTCCGGGTGGGAACAGCTGTGCTTAACCCTAGCCGGGCAGAGGCCGAGAAAGCACGCGAGGTGAAGACGAAGCAGTTGGCTGCTTTGAGGAAGACCGAGGAATCTTTTCTCTCCCCCACCTTTTATGGCATACCGACTAAATGCCCAGGCCTACACATTGGTTATTGCGGCCGACCAGACTGAGTTCCTAAGTAGCATGCCCCATGATGGCGCCGCGCTAGTGAAATTTAGAGCGCTGGTCTACTAAAGGAGCCATGATTAAACCAGATATGCTTCATGAAGCTTATTGCCTAACAAATAGTGGATCTGTCTTATCCACCAGGTCTCGAGGATATATCCTTACAGATACAAAGCTGGTCCTTTTCATTAAAATTGGGATGCAGGCTATCTCGTCATCGAGTACAACCTAACCACGAATGCGATTTATTTTTCATAAAGTGTACGTCGCCGACATGCGGTGCGCCACCGTTGCCATGAGCAACGTATTCCACCGACATGACGCTGAAGAGATCTAATTTCGAGTGCTCTACTCGGGAGAACTATAAATCTTCATTCCGTGACCATGAGCGGGATGAGTCTTAACTTCTGGACGCCAACTCGGGAAAGACTATAAACACCCCCTTTCCAGCTGACATGACGCTTGAAGAGCCCATATACGAGTAGTTCCTACGCGGCAAGACATAAATTATATTCGGTACAGGATACCGAAGAAGAGTCTCATAGACCAGTAGTAATCTATTCGGGAAAGACTTTCCAGTAAAGAATCTTTGACTTATGTTTAATTGTCTTCACATTAAGCCACAAAGTCGCGGGCTACAACCTAATAGTCGCCTATTCGGCGCCACTATTCATATATTTACATGAAACCTTCATAGCCTCCTTGCACAGTGACAGAAGCAGGACTCCGGAAAGACTTACTCGACAAGACTACTCGGGAGCATCGGCACTCGGTAACCTTCACCGTGGAGGATGAGCACTTGCATCAGCTGTGACTCAACTATGAAGGTCTCAGGCTACTGGGAGCCAGGGGCCCCGGGTACCTCACTACAAGCACATGCGGCCACTCGGAATAAGGATGGGCCAGATCATGTAATTAGAGATAAGATAGCCACCCGGCAGGCTGTGCCTTGTACAATAAGGAAACATAGCCTTAGTCGGATAGGATTCTATCTCTAATAAGGAAATCCCTTGTCGTATCCGACTGGGGATCCTTGCCATGTACCCCCTGCCCCTAGTATATAAAGGGAGGCAGGTGCCCTATGAGAGGCAACCCAGATCATTGATCACAAAATCCACCTCGAGAGGAATAACACCTCAACTGGACCGTAGGTATTACCTCACATCTGAGGCCTGAACCAGCTATAATTCCTCGTGTTCCTCTGCAATCCACCGAATTCCAGTTCGCCGAGTACCCCCATAGTATTATTGCCGGTGCAAAGCATCGACAACAGGAGCCGATGAGGTAAATAGATATACTTCATGAGAGCCTTATTGCTAAACATATATGTTTGGGTATCTGTTCTATCCACCAGGTCTTGAGGATATATCCTTACAAGGATCACAAGCTAGTCTTCATTAAAATTAGGGATGCAGGTATCTCTCTCGAGTACACCGGACCATGCCGTGGATTTATTTTCAAGCAATGGTACTCGGCCTACATGTGTAGCCACCAGTTGCCCTGAGCAACGTTATTCCAGCCGACATGACACTGAAGAGTCTAACTTTCGAGTAGTGCACTACTCGGGAGAGACTATAAATATCTTTTCCCACTGACATGATGCGGAGGAGTCTAACTTCTGAGTAGGATGCCACTCGGAAAAGACTATAAACCCCCTTTTCTAGCTGACATGACGCTGAAGAGTCCCATATACGAGTAGCATCCTACTCGGCAAGACTATAAACACCTATTCTGACTGACATGAAGTCGAAGAGTCCTATATACGAGTAGTTCCCTACTCGGCAAGACTATAAAGTTTATTCCGGTTGACATGATACCGAAGAGTCTCATATACCAGTAGTAATCTACTCGGGAAAGACTTCCAGGTTAAAGATCTTTGACTTTATGTTTAATTGTCTTCACTTAGATTGCTATCTTCTTTAAATACTTGGGGCTATATTCAATTTGATGATCTTTGTCCACTCAGTGGTTTAGAGAAGAAATTATTTGCTAGATCTGATTTGCCATGTCCTTCTCATGTGATTTTTCATGTTATTGGTAATTATGATAATAAAGAGAATATAATTGCATAGAGTATATATTTGTTTGAATTTTAATATACCTCCTTTCATAATGACATTCTTGTCTATAGGACCGCATGAGTATAAATAATTCTCTATCTAGTTCCTCTAGTTATTTAAATGAGTTGCAGGTTGGTTTGCAAGAAGGGGAGTGTTGTGAGCTACACAACACTACAAAGTGTTCTTTGTGTTTAAAAATTTCAGAATCCAACCATATGCACAACACTACCTCACCCTATGTTGTGAAAGATAAAGAAATGTTCATCAGGCTTAATGACAAGGTGAAACCACGGACGGTTTCTAATCAAGAAGGGGAGGATGATGAGGACATCACTAGCTCGGATATGACCATAGCTACCTTATGTACTCATCAACCAAAGGTGCATGCTTTCTACGTAAGATTTACGTGTTATATATTTGAACAGCCGTTACTACACCATGAGTTTTGTGTGTTCTCGTTTGCAGAGATACTTGCTTGGGTGAAGGGAAAGAGACCAAGCGCAAGGAACGCATGGATGATCAAAGAAGTTCATTGGGGACCAAACCAAGATCTTACCCAAGTCTACTCCAACATCACCATGTCACTTTTGGTCCATAGAAGGCAAGAGATGAAGTTCTGCATGTTTTGGACTCGGATTCGGGCCTCCTGATAGCTTCAACTTCAAACGGACCTATCCACTAATCTAGAAGGACTCTTGATGTGGACGTGGGTGTCCCGATCTTTCAATGAGAGGGTATGTCGATTGGATGGAGTGACATTGGCAATCCGACTACAACTGTCCAGAGACATTGCACCTTAGCAATCGTTACACCAACTCCAGAGGTTGTTCGTAATCTCGACGGATGCACGATCAGCCCAACCACAAGGGTAATTGTTCCTGTAAGCAATCGAGAACTAATAAGAACAAGATGAACAAGCAACTCAATTTGCGAATAAAGATGAAGGTTTAACGTAAAGAGAACAAACGGTGGGGTTCCGAAGATGAGCAAACCGGCAATCTAACCGATATGGGATTACACGGTAAAGTAGCGACCCTAACTTTAATCTAACAAAACTCAATCTGTCTGTGGCGGCTCTAAAGGTATTAATAGGATGGGAGGATGACCACAGGGGTGTTGGGGTTGTTCTCCAACCCTAGGACGTGTCCCTAATGGACCCAACTGGATACATGGGCCTTTGGCCCAAAAACGGTGATGCAGCACCTTAAACAGGAAACCTCTCATCACTAAAACGATGATTATGGATGATTCCTAGCAGATATGAGCATGAATCTAGATCTGTTGGAAAATAGACTTGATAAGCTTTTTGTGAAGTACTAGAACTCCCAAATCAGAGTTCGTATGAAGTCGTGGCGACCGTTACAAGTTTGATGCTGTCCTACAGTCCGAATCCAGCTTGCGCGAATCCCTTTCCTTGTTGATCTCCTCCATCATTCCTAAGCAACAACAACACACGTGTATCTCCATGGTCTACATAAATTGGAGAGAAACTTAGAAATGAACTCACCTGATAATTAAGCTAACGTGCACGAGCGCAAGTAAGTGGCGGTGTAGGTGTGGACGTATCGATGGTGTTGATGTCCTCATCAACTCTCGGGGCCCATGAGTACTTGTTGGAAAGTTTATGGAGTCTACTTTCAGATGGTTTTGGTCCCACGTCAAAATTCCTCCTAAGCTGTCCGGAATTGTTGAAACAAGACACGTACCTCTTCCAGTCCGATTCTGATTGGGCGTTGGGCCTTGTAATTGTGTTGTGGGCTAAGCCCAAGGGGTGTGCGCTCTAGGGTTAACCCTAGGACGTCCCAACTCATATATATACAGTAGCCGCCATCGTTTAGGGTCGGGTTTTGCTTAGATTATTCTGTCATTGCAGTTTCGCCGTCTAGATCGGTTTGTAGAACCCCAACTTCGTGTGCTAAACTTTCATCTGCAATTCAGATTGTGTTCTTCCTTGTTCTTGCAAATTTCTTCGATTGTTTGCAAGAGCAAAACCTTTGTGGTTAGGTTGACTGCATGAGAGCATGGCCGATAACGACAAGACGCATGGGTGTAGCGAGTGCGAGGTGACGATCTGCTCATCGGAAGCCTCAAAATGTGAACGTCCACACGTCGCCAAATCAAACCTATCGGAAGATCGGGCACCCAGTCGCATCATTCATGGTGTACCAAAGTCATAGTTTCAGATCGTGGCCCCCAGTTCACATCAAGATTTTGGAAAAAATTACATGAGCTGCTTGTCACTGAACTTTTCTTTAGCACAGCTTTTCATCCTCAAACCGGTGGTCAAATAGAACGTGTACATCAGACTCTAGAAGACATGCTCCGAGCCTGTGTCTTCTCATACAGTGTTAATTGGTAGAAATGTTTATCATTTGCTGAGTTCTCCTATAACAATAGTTTCCAATCAAGTCTTCAAATGTCACCTTTTGAGGCACTATATGGGAGGAAATGTAGAACACCTCTATTCTGGTCTGAAGTGGGTGAAAGACAATTCTTTGGACCAACTCTTATCCAGAAAGCTGAGAAAAATGTTGCACTTATCCGGAGTTGACTCAAAGAAGCACAATCACGCCAGTAGAGTTACTCTGATCATTATCGTCGGGAATTAAGCTTTGAAGTAAATGACCATGTCTAGGTCTCACCTTTATGTGGCACACGTAGATTCCAAGTGTACAGAAAGTTAGCTCCCCGATATGTCGGTCCATTTAGGATTGTTGCCAGACGGGGACAAGTTGCCTACAAATTGGAGCTACCACCTCAATTGTCAAAAGTACATGATGTATTTCATGATTCTCAATTAAAGAAGTGTCTTCGAGTTCTGGCAGAGCTCACTCCAATAGAACATATCGATCTTCAACTTGATATGTCTTACCAAGAGCATCCAATCTGCATCCTAGAAAAAGCTGAGCGTAGTACTCGCAGCTGTACCATCAAAATGCTCAAAATCCAGTGAAGTAATCATACCCCCGAAGAAGCTACATGGGAGCGAGAGGATCAACTTAAAACTGAATTCCCTAGTTTCTTTAGCTTTTGAATCTTGGGGACGAGATTCTATGTAAGGAGGGAGTAAGTCACACCCTAAAAATTATCCATTTAAATAATACATGTGTAAATACAATTTTTAGAAATAATTTAAAAGCTTAAAGAAGGGGTCTAATAAAATCTTTAACAAATTTCAATATAAAAATCAGTTAGATAAAATTTTATTACATATTTCTCTGGCTCTTTTAGCCCCTGGAATTTTCTAGGAATTAATTGAGCTAGGGAGCTATTTTTAATAAATGGAATATCATTTTAGTGAACTAATTAAAGGAAAAAGGTTTTTAAAATCCCCCCCTAGCCACTGGGCCGAATTCAGCACTGTGCCATCCCTTCCACTCTCCTCTCTCGCGCTAAAGCCCAGCCTCTCTCCCTCGTTCTTTCCTCTCTTCTGCCGATAGGTGGACCCCACCTGTCAAGGCCATCGTCAAGCTTGGGCCGGAGGCCGAGCCGCGCCGTGCCACCGCTGGGTCGTGCAAAATCCTGCCACCCCGCTCGATCCCTTCCCAAATTGAGTGGGGGTTTTTGTCCCCTTCATTCCCTCCACCTATCCCCTCAAAACCTAGAGCAAAATGGCCTCGGATCGGGCCCGAACTCGTGCATGACACGGAGTCCTGTCGCCGCCTGACTTTGCCGCCGCCCTAGCCACCGTGTCCGCCTCGGACTAGCTAATCCCAGTGTCGATATTTTACACCGGCAATAAATATATAGGGCTACTCATCAGACCTAAACTTGATAAATTGCAAAGGAACACGAAACAATTTATACTGGTTTAGGCCCTCGAGATGAGGTAATACCCTACGTCCAGTTGTGGTGTATTGCCTTTGAGGTTTCTCTGGTGAGATTTCTTCTTCTCCCCTCAGGGGGCACCCTGCCTCCCCTTATATACCGGGGACAGGGATACAAAGTAGGAATCTCAGTCGGACTTCGACCAAGGGATTTCCTTCTAGAAATATAACGCCCGACTAGGACTGTATTACAAGGCTAGGCCCATGCTCTATCCAAGTGGCCCATATGCTTGTCATGAGGTACCCAGGGCCCATGGCCTCCACACCCGGGGTACTATAAGAAGCCTTGTCCTCCCATCTGCGCACCGCCGCTTTTGCCCTAGCTCGCCGCCTCTCGGGAAGCCCCAAGCCTAGGAGGTTTGAGCAGCTGCCACCGCCGTCGACTTCAGCCGCGCCGTCGTGCTCTTCGTTTTTTTGTAGCTCGTTGCCGCCTTAGTGCCCTGGATCACCAGTGAGCTCCATCGTCCATGCCATCGCCGCTGCCGGCCGTCCACCTCAGCCGCCCCATCACCATCCCGTCCCCCGTGGCTGCTAGCTGGGCGCCATGTGTCAATCATCCGGACACCCGAGATCGGGATCCATCTGGGCTGTCCGATCCCGATCCATTAATCTCAACCGTCAGTTTCTGTAGACCGCTTCGCTGAACCCGGTCTATGATGGAGCAGACCTCGATGACGCAATAAAGCTTCTTTTCCTTTTCAAAATTAATTTAATATTGCTTCATAATTGCTATATTAATTTATGTATATGGATTTAATCGGTTTAATCTTCTAAAATGACAACTAATTCATATGAATTCTGATTGAGGTCGTTCAAGTCTCAAAATTCTTTAAAAATCAAGATCTATCCATTAAAAATATCCACATGTGTTGTTGCTCTGTTTTTATATACTATTTTTGTTGATTTTGTTATTTGCCTTTAGTTTCCGATGTTCCGAAGGAGTCTATTTACGTGAGGAAGGTTCGAAAGACTTTGCGGAGCAACAAGGCAAGTCATACAGATCCAATGCCCTTTGAGCATATTGATCCGATGGTTTAAACTCCTGTTTTTGTTCAAACGTGCATTTATTTTACAATGTCATCGGGATGGAAAACCCTGATCCTTGTTTATAGCCCTATTGCTTTGATTTCCTCTCATTGTACCTATGGGATTAATGTGACTAGCTAGCTTTAATTATTGGTTAGCTAGAATAATTCTAGGACCCTACTTAGCCATGCCTAGAAACTATAGTATAACTTAAGGGCTATCACTTAAATGCTGATTACATTATCGGATTCACATGAAATAATGGTTTCGTCCACGACTGAGGTCGTGTAAGGTTAATTTAATGGGCAACTAAAATTTGACTAAATGGTGGGTTGTGAGAACATGGAATGAGGATGATGTTAGTAGTGCGCATGACAATTAAGGACCGGTTCACGAGCTAGTGGTGTGAAGCATTTACTATACTAACCACAAGCCAGTATAGTTAATGGCTAGACTTGTAGTGTAGCATGTCCAGCTGGAGACACCATGGTGTGTTTAGTTGTTAGGTGGTAGTGTCAATAAATCCACAATGGTAGTGCCAATAAGTCCATATTCGGGAGCCAAGGGTTTCTCTAGTCTAGAGGTTGGGCCACCTTTACTAGGGACTTAGCCGGTGGTCATTCTTTTGGGCATGTTATACAAAGAGTCCTGTCACAACTCTTTTTTGAGGTATCATGGTGGTACCAAGGTGCATGGTAACATGTTGTGGAGTTGTGTCTTGTGGGTAAAGTTATATACCTTTGGCCAAAGTAAAACTATTGGAAAAGCCGTGCCCGCAGTTATGGGCGAGCTTGACAATGTTTTTCATGACTAGTCTCATTTATCATTAAGGGCTAATAATGTGATATGATGGTTATATTAGCTCTAGGTTTGGGGTGGTTTGGGCCTGTGCAGCCAGGTGGGCTGTATAGTGTTGAATTAATATTGTTTAATTGTTCAACTATTTTATTACCCTCTTAAATGTTTTATTAAATGTTGTTTATGCAATTTAGCCCTATATGCCATCCTTTGTTTATCTTGTGCACTTGCATATTTGCTGTGCGGCTTCTTGAGTATTCCATGTACTCACCTTGCAATACCAAATCTTTAGAAGAGGAGTTCTACAGTGATGATGGAGATCTAGAGGACTAGGCTGGGTTCGGGTCAAGCTGCCTGTGGAACTTGGAGTCGTCATCTTCGCTAGTTATATTTCCACTGCTTAGAATTTTATTTGGTTGAGAGATTCCATCTGCCTCTGTAATAATTATACATTTGTCATCTTATTAGTTAAAGACTTGTACTTTGTTATCAACTTTATTATTGTGTGCCCCGGCTGATTCCTAGATGAGGGTTAAATACACATGTAAACATTTGGAATTATGGATGGAAATTCCGGGCGTCACAGTGTAGCTGTAACATACCTTTCAAATTATGTTATCCCGTTTCCTCTATTTAAGTTCAGCTTGTTTTGCTAACTTAATCACAACCTTCGCCTCTCCCTTCACCTTCCATAGATGTCGAACCGTGAGTTCGTGCATCTGTTTGGAGTTGGAGGTTTCGTCAAGGAGCTACGAGACATGGCTTTTGCCATAGGTTTCAACCCAGCCCACGAATACAGAAAAGTCACTCATAATCCGGTTGAAGAGAAGTGCCGCGTTCTATTAACGATCTCAAGTGATCATGAAGGAGTCCCGTCCATGATCTTTGAAGCTGGAGGAAGGAACTTTGAGCACGCATATCAGGAAGTGGCATTGGAGGCCATTAGGGAACTTCGCCATCGCTATGCCGTTCTCTTGAGAGACACCACCTATCGCTATCATCCTTCCAGGACCCACAATGATGAGTATAGTAGCTACCAGAGCCCCGAGGTGGAGCACAGTGCTACTACTCAACACTTGGTAAGGATGCTAAGTGCCATGGACAACGCTCGCACGGATGTGGTGATAGCAGCTCATGATCGGGAGAATGAGAACCACACCAAGATCTGTAGGCTGCAAAACAACGTGGATTGCCTAAAGTGGGAGCTAGCACAAGCAAAAGGAGAAGCACCCCCTGGAGGAACCAAGATCCGCACTACTGCAAGGAAGAGGGTCCGTCTTCCCCCACGGATACAACTAGCGTCAAGGACTCATGTGCTGAATGGCCAAATCCCACTCACAGTCATTCCACCGTTTGCCTACACTGATGATGTAGACGAAGACCCGAAGGAGTCAGAAGCCAGCACGCCTTCAGAAAGGTTTGAGAACATTGGAGCCCATACCCATTCTAAAGTGGAATAGGGTGATACTCAAGAAGATGAAGAGGAACCCAAGTACAACTCCGATGCAAGAAGAAGCCCTTCACCCTATTAAGTTGTACCTTAGTAGAAGTTTACCCTAGAACGTTGTGTTAGCGGTTGTGTTGCTTAGGCATTGCTTATGTGTGGGGGGTTTTTAGATGGCAGTTTATGTCAGAGGGTGGTGATGTAACTGCTTAAGTTAGGAGTTTCCAATTGGTGTGGTGTGAGTCTTAAACAACATAAATGTTAATCATTCAGTTCAGATCAATAAAAGTTGAAGTTTAAATGATATGTATCTATCCTAAGAGCCTTTTTCTTTTCTCGTCTATGTTCTGATCCTTACAGATGGTGAACACCCAGAACGGCAGCAACCAAGACGCTAACACTAGGGCCAACAATAATTGTGGAGGTGCTCCCAACGGACCACCACCTCTCGATGACAACCTTACTATCGCTCAAGTCCTCACTCATCAGACACAACTCATGAATCTGATGTTTCAGTAGATGCAAAACCAACAGATTCAGGGACCCCAATAGAAGATGCCTCCTCCCCCTCCACCTCAGACCAAGCTTGCAGAGTTTTTGTGAGTGAGGCCTCCCAACTTCTCTAGCACAACCAACCCAATGGAAGCCGAGGATTGGTTTCATGCTATTGAGAAGAAGTTGGATCTTCTATAGTGCACGTACCAGGAGAAGGTCTCATTTGCTTCTCACCAACTGCATGGCCCCGTGTTAGAGTGGTGGGACCACTTCCAAGCTAACAAAGCTGAAGGCCAACCTATCACTTGGGCTGAATTGGCAACGGCCTTCAAAAAGACACATATTCCCATGGGAGTTGTGGCTCTAAAGAAGTGGGAGTTCAGGGCTCTCAAGCAGGGCAATCGGTCGGTGACCGAGTTTCTCTATGAGTTCAATCACCTCGCCCGGTATGCACTTGAAGATGTTAGCATGGACTCTGAATGACAGGAGAAGTTTTTGGAGGGATTAAATGATGATCTCTCCGTCCAAATGATCTCAGGAGATTACTCAGATTTCCAGAAGCTCGTTGACAAAGCCATCTGACAGGAAGACAAACAAATCAGATGGAGCAATGGAAGCACAAGATCACCAATTTCTGAGCTCAACAGTCCAGCAGTCAGAGGCCGCGTGTGGTGATACCCCCTCAGACTCATCCGGGAGGATCGGTGGTTGCACCCTGTACTTAGCGCCAGTTCTACAACAACAACACTGGCAATGGTGTTGTGGCCAACCGTCCTTCCCCTTGCCTGGCTGCTGCACCCGCATAGAATTAGCTAGTCAAGAAGGAACAAGGAAGCAAGACCTTGGTGTGCTACAACTGGAATGAACTAGAGCATTTCTCAAATCAATGCTTGAAGCCCAAGCGTCAGGAACCTAGGCTAGCAGTGCTAGGATAGAGCAACTCCAATTTGCCCAAGACTCGAGTCAACCATGTTACAGCCAAGGAAGCTCAAGTCGGTCTAGATGTGGTCTTGGGTACGTTCCCTGTTTACTCAGTTCTTGCCACAGTACTTTTTGATTCCAGTGCTACCCATTCGTTCTTGTCTAAAAGTTCTGCGGGAAAGAATGGCATAAGGGTAGAGACTAGCCAACCCAATGATGATATGCACCCCTAGAAATCAAATGCCCTCCACCTTCTATAGACCCTCTGTTACCATAGATATCCAAGGGGTCCCTTTTCTAGCCAACCTAATTCTGTTAGAATCCCAAGACCTTGATGACATCCTAGGGATGGACTGGCTGACTAGACATAGAGGAATGATAAATTGTGCTTCAAGGGAAGTTTCCTTAACCAGTAACCTTGGGCAGAAGGTAATGTTCCATACTCCATCAGTCGAACCCCCGAGAGTGATTCTAAACTAGGCTACCCTAGAAGAAATCCCGGTGGTGAGAGACTATCCGGATGTGTTTCTTGATGATTTGCCAGGCATGCCGCCTAAAAGAGATACAGAGTTTCGGATAGACCTGGTACCTGGAACCACCCCGATCTACAAGAGATCCTACAGAATGGCAGTTAATGAGTTAGCGGAAGTAAAGAAGCAAGTGGAAGATTTGGAGCGTAAAGGATTCATTCGACCAAGTACTTCACCATGGGGAGTACCGGTCATCTTTGTGTAGAAGAAAGATCATACCCAACGGATTTGTGTGGATTATTGTGTGTTGAATGACGTCACCATCAAGAACAAGTATCTGTTGCCCAGAATTGATGATTTGTTTGATCAGTTGGAAGGGGTCACATTATTCTCCAAGATAGATCTCCGTTCTGGATATCATCAGCTAAGGATCCGAGAAGAAGATATACCTAAGACAACTTTTACCATCCGCTATGGATTGTACAAATGTACGGTCATGTCCTTTGGGCTTACTAACGCCCTAGCTTTCTTCATGAACTTGATGAACAAGGTGTGTATGGAGTACTATGGAGGCCATGGGCCCCGAGTACCTCATCACAAGAATATGGGCCACTCGGATAGAGGATGGGCCAAGACATGTAATTAGAGATATAATAGCACTCGGTAGATTTTGCCTTGTACAGAAAGGAATATACAGTCTTAGCTGGGTAAGATGTATCTCTAAGAAGGAAATCCCTTGGCCGTATCCGGCTGGGATTCCTATCTTGTACCCCTGTCCCCCAATATATAAGGGGAGGTAGGGCGCCCCATGAGGCCAGAAGATCATTGATCGACACACATTCTCAAAGGAATACCACCACAACTGGACGTAGGGTATTACTTCACATCGAGGGCCTGAACCAGTATAAAATCTCCTTGTATTCCTTTGCAGTCCACCGAGTTTCCCCTTGCCGAGTAGCCCTATAGTTATATTGCCAGTGTAAAACATCGACAGTTGGCGCGCCAGGTAGGGGCTTCGGTGAGATCTACACCAGCAATCTCGATGGATTCCACTTCTGGGGTTGATGGCGGCAAATTCTTCCCTGGAGACACAATATCCTTCGGAAGCCTCGACTTCATCGCTGACCAAATCGGTAATCTCACCTTGACCGAAGTAGATCCAATCCAATCTGCCGAGGGACCAGCTGACTCCGCACCAGTCGGGCCACAAGACGTTGCGCCAATTATCATCAATCCAATGCAGCGATCTTCACCTTCGCCGAGCCTTGGGACAACTCTCTCCTTCAGTGTCCGACTCGCGCTAGCCCTTGAGCCAGCCCGGGTTGGGCTAAGAGGGGGAGAGATCATCAATCTCCCGCGCAGATTCGGCGGCACCGCAGATTTACATCTTACGCGGCAGACCCGATCTCCTGCGATTCAGTTTGGACACGGCCAAGCGCCGTTTCAGAATGGATCTAGGGAGGTCGGAGTTGTTCTTACTCCGATGAATTACTCAGATTCCGACACCAAGTTGGATAACAGTTCGAACACTTGTTCGAACTCCAGTCTGGCAAATCTCCTTCTGCCCCTCGAGATCTTCATGGCTTAAACACAACCACTGGAGGTTCGCCGACTACAAGAGGAGCAGCAGGAGGAGGCACGCCGACCATGACAACAGGAGGAAGCTGATCGCGAAGCTCGCTATGTGGAGTTACGCAAGGTGTCGATGTTTTACAGGTGGGAAACTCGGTGGATTGCAGAGGAACACAAGGAGAATTTTATATTGGTTTAGGCCCTCGATGTGAGGTAATACCCTATGTCCAGTTGTGGTGTTATTCCTCTGAGGTGTTTGTCGGTCGATGATCTCGTGATCTCGTGCCCCTTGAGGGCCGCCCTGCTTCCCCTTATATACTAGGGGGCAGGGGTACAGGATAAGGATCCCAGCCGGATACGGCCAAGGGATTTCCTTCTTAGAGATAGAAACTTATCCGACTAAGACTATGTTTTCCTTATTGTACAAGGCAAAATCTGTCGGGTGCTATCTTATCTCTAACTACAAGACTCGGCCCATCCTCTATCCGAGTGGCCCATATGCTTGTGGTGAGGTACCTGGGCCCATGGCCTCCACAGTAGCCCCTGAGACCTTCATAGTTGAGTCACAGCTGATGCCGAGTGCTCATCCTCCACGGTGAAGATTGCCCGAGTGCGATGCTCCTGAGTACTCTTTGTTCGAGTGAGTCTTCTTCCCGAGTCCTGCTTCATGTCAGCTGGCAGCGAGGCTATGAAGGGCTTCATGTAGATATATGAATAGCGTACACCGAATAGGCACACCTATTAGGTGTAGCCCCCGACTTTGTGCTTAATTGTGAAGACAATTAAACATAAAGTCAAAGATCTTTAACCTGATAGTCTTTCCCGAGTAGTATACTACAGGTATATGAGACTCTTCGGTACCCTGTCAACCAGAATTTAATTTATAGTCTTGCCGAGTAGCATGCCACTCGTATATAGGACTCTTCGACTTCATATCAGTCGGAATGTGTGTTTATAGTCTTGCCGAGTAGGATGCTACTCGTATATGGGACTCTTCAGCTTCATGTCAGCTGGAAAGGGGGGTTTATAGTCTTTCCCGAGTGGCGTCCCACCCAGAAGTTACACTCCTCCACATCATGTCAGCGGGAATGAGAAATTTATAGTCTCTCCCGAGTAATGTACTACTCGAAAGATAGACTCTTCAGCGTCATATCGGCTAGAATAATGTTGCTCATGGCAACTGATGGCCACGCATGTAGGCCGAGTACCACTTTATGAAAATAAATCCATGGTGTGGTCAGGTGTACTTGAGAAAGATACCTGCATCCCCAATTTTAATGAAGACCAGCTTGTGATCCATGTAAGGATATATCCTCGAGACCTGGTGGATAAAACAGATACCCAAACATATATGTTTAGCAATAAGGCTCTCATGAAGCATATCTGTTTACCTCATCGGCTCCTGTTGGTAGCACTAGCGCTATAATTTCAACTCAGCTTGCGAGTAGCCCACATGGAGCATGCTACTGTAGGAACTCATGTCTTGGTGGCCCAGTGCCAACTATGGAGGTCCAAGCCCATTTAGTCAGCATCGGCTCTATAAAAAGCGGGAGAGAGAAAATGATTCCTTCATCTTCCCCAAATCAGCCAATCGCTTCGTCTTCCGCCTTCGTGCCCAACCTTTCGCCCCCTGCTTGGCTAGGGTTAGCTGCTGCTGTTGTTCCCTGCTCGAAGTCGAGTGATTCCAGTCCTCTTCGTCTATTCCAAGCCCCCAATCGCTTTTCCCTTAAATCTCTTCGCCCCCAACCATGTCAAAAGCTTTGGATCCTACGGGTGCGCCGGGGAATGCTTGGCCGACTTTGGATTGCGGCTCGGTGAAACTGAAGCTACTAGAGAGTCAATTGAAGTTGCAAAGCTAGGAGGTGATCCGTTGGCGGCCTGCTAAGGGTGAGTCGGTCCCAAATCCCCAATCTGGCGAAACAGTAGTTTTTGCCTCTTTTTTTGATCGGGGTTTGTGCCTTCCCTCTTCTGAGTTCTTCCGCCGCATCCTTGACTTTTATGAGTTGGAGTTGGTGAATTTGAATCCCAACTCGATTCTTCAAATCTCCATATTTGTTACTCTCTGCGAGTGCTTTTTGGGTGTGGAGCCCCATTTTAATTTCTTTAGGCACCTGTTCCACATCAAACCCCAGCCCTCCAAGAATAATATCAATGTGATTGCGGGGGCTGGTCTCCAATTGAGGAGTGATGGGAAGAAAACATATCTTGATCTCTCCTTGAAATCTTCCTTAAAAGGCTAGCACAAGGAGTGGTTCTATTGCGTAGATCTGGCTCCCTCCTTGCGTCCATTCACCGGCTTGCCACCGGTAGTTTTACCAAATTGGTTAGCAGATCCAACCTTTGAGGAGATGGGCCAAGTGCATCAATTGTTGGAGAAGTTAGAAAAGCTTAAGGAAGCTGGCCTGACCGGGCCATGGGTGGCCCGGCGTTTCTTGACTCGGCGTATCCAGCCGCTGAAGCTAAGGAGCGCGTTCGGCTGGGATTTTAAGGGCAAACATGATCCTGACCGAGTAAGCCACGAGTTGGACAATAAGTACAAGGTGACCGAGACCCTGTTTGGTTACTTCTCCAAGGGGGTGATCGAGACCGAGGACGATAAATGCTGGATCGCAGCTTTCAGCTTCCTTCGGCCCCGTCCCAAGGTAATCTTTGTCCTTCTTCTTTGACGAATGCCTGTGGGTGTGACATCCTGGCCCAATTAGGATATGGCCCATATGGCCCATGAGTGCGGTGTGCACATGATTAGTACCACCTTGCTAGTTGAGCAAGGGTTGAACCAACTTATAAGGCCTTGTCCCTCCAACCATAGTACTTCCGGGTTAACCCTTTTACACGAAGCGAGGACGAAAGTGTAAGTGGGGTGCTATGTGTAAGTGGGCCCGCCCGTCGGTTGGGCTGGGCTGCGCGGTTCTGGAGGGCAGGCTGTTACAAATGGTATCAGAGCCGACCCTCGCGGTTGCGCGTACGGGTCAGTGTGCGGGCATATGGCGCATGGCGCATGTGGGCTCGGTGTGAGGCACATGGCATGGCATATGGCGCCGGCACTGGACGTACGGACGTGCGCTAACAGGGGGCGCGTTCCTGGACATTTGCCTATATGCCTGTGTGGCTATGCGGGTAAGTTGGACTGGCGGGGACGCCAGGTCCTTTGAGGGGGGGTGTGTGTGACATCCTGGCCCAATTAGGATATGGCCCATATGGCCCATGAGTGCGGTGTGCACATGATTAGTACCACCTTGCTAGTTGAGCAAGGGTTGAACCAACTTATAAGGCCTTGTCCCTCCAACCATAGTACTTCCGGGTTAACCCTTTTACACGAAGCGAGGACGAAAGTGTAAGTGGGGTGCTATGTGTAAGTGGGCCCGCCCGTCGGTTGGGCTGGGCTGTGCGGTTCTGGAGGGCAGGCTGTTACAGTGGGCCTATATCTGCGATTGCCCAGCATTATGTGATATATGTTATTGAATCTTCTGTAGGAATGCGAGGAGTTCGATGAAGACTCCCGCCCGTTGTCGGCCATTAAATCGAAGAAAAGGCCGAGGAGCCCTGCCGCTGCCCAACCCGACTCCAAGAGAGCGGGGAAAAAGCCTGTTCTATATCGGGGCGAGGGGGCCATGATGCCGCGTGTCGTGGTAGGAGGCCTGAAGATAAAGGACACCGCTGCCGCGGCGCCCAGGAGATCAAGTCCCAGGTTGGGACCAGTACGGCCGAGCTCGACATTGCCGAGCCCGGCAAAAGCACCGCCAAGTAGACGATCCGAGCGGGCGCCGCCAAGCACAGAGGTGCCCGAGTCGGCCATGCCACCAACAGGGCCACCTCCAATTGCCGCGCCACCGCCAACTACTTCATTGACCAGGCCGACAACTGGGCCTAGCGCTCCACCGGGACTCGGATCGCCCGGCGGGAAACTCAAGTTCTCCAAGAGGTAAGCTGCTCCGGATCTTCTGAGATTCTTGTCTGTTGCAGTAGTATTTTGATGTCTGTTTTGCTATGCAGGAAACGTGCCAATATTGATCTCAAGGAGACCGCTCCGACTGCTCCCCTTGAAGAGCCCGCCCCAGCCGAGCTGGCGCCCGTGAGCACACTCGCTGAGCCGGTGGCTAGCCTAGTCGCGGAGAATATGGTGGTCTCGACTACGGGGCCACTAGTACCGCCCGACCAAGGGGCGGTTACTGAGGTTGCTGCCCCAGCCCCTGAGTCGACGCCTGCTACAGAGGCCATTGCTGGAGCCCCCGAGTTGACCCCCGAGGCCGCAGGGGATGCCGGCGTGGGGGCCAGGACCCCATCGCCGTCATGGTCATCATCGTCGGCAGCACCAGGGATCCCGAACCTTCCTAGGATTGAAGCTCCTCCGTGTAAGTTCCCCCCGACGTTCACTTGGATGGCGCCTGATGGGACCGCAAGGAGGTTCAAGCTCAACGAGGCCGCGGTGTGAAGGGAACGCTAAAGCTTGCTCCGCGCCGCCATTGCCGGGTCCGAGGGGGTTCAGGTATGATTCTTGCGATGGAGTCTTGGTGGTCTTCCTGTTCTAACGTCTGACTCTGTTCTTGACTTGTTTTCTCCCTGAGCAGAAGCTTGTTGATCATAACGAGGAGATGACTGAGATCCTGGTCGAAATGGCCCCCCATCTTGCGGAAGTAGAGCAGCTTCGGGCGTTGAAGGCCGAGATGGAGGAGCGCCACACGGGGAGGGAAGCCTGGCTGAAGGATGCCACCACCCAGCTCAGGGATGAAACTTGGGCCCAAGCCGGGAAGATTAGAGGTAAATCCCCCGAATGCTTCTTCCCGACTGAACCATTGATGAATTTCTCTAGCTGCGTTGTTGCCGACTGCCCAGTTGTGTCATGTCTACAAGGTTGAGTTCTTGACTAATCTGTCGTGCAGCCCTCGAAGCCGAGTTAAAGACCCGAACAGAGGGGGAAGCCCAGCTGAAGGAGGCCGAGAAAGCCAAGGCTGAGCTTGAGAAGGACAAGGCTGACCTGACAAAGGCTAACGCCGAGCTCGAACGGGAAAAGGCCGAGTTAAAGGAGGCCACCATCAAGCTCGGCGAAGAAAAAGCTAGGCTGGAGAAGACCGTGGCCGAGTGGGAGGCTGATTACACGAGTAAGTCTTCGTCTCAACAATGATCTTAACCAATCCTTTAATCATTCCATCTGCAGCCATGCCTAACAAGTTTACTTGTCGGTGGACCCGGGTAGACCTCAGAGCCAATGCCCAGGCCCAATATCGGTTTTATGCAGAGGAGATAAGGGTTATCAGGGAATCAGGGGAGGCCCTCGTCGGGTCCGTGAAAGGGTTCCTTGATCTGATGGATCCCCGCCCTGTGGGAACCAGCTGCAGCCGAATCCCCCAAGTGGAGGCGCGTCTTGAGGATGCACCGAGTGCCCTAAAGAGGTACTCGGATCAGCATGTCATTGCCGGCGTGGCCCAGACCCTGGCGATGACCAAATCAATCTACCCGAGGACAGACAATGAAGCCATCGGGGAGGGGTTTGCCGAGGAGACGACGCCCAAGGAGGCGCTGGAGCTGATAGCCCGGGCGAGGCCGATTGCTGAGATAATCACCCGAGACCTGGGTCTGTAAGAGCAACATATCATGTAGTCGGTATGTATAAACTTTTGTGGAAAACATGTGTAAATATATGTGCAATGCCACCAAGCTTTGAATTATTACTTAGTTGTCATTAGCTTTACTAGACTGTAGTCTACGCCGAGTTAGTCTATCAGAACTTAATAAAATTGCTCAACGTAAGAAACTGTACTCGAGCAAACGTGAGTCGTTGTAAGGCTTCATAACTGGAGTAGGACAAGCTCGTATATTATTGACAAAGCACATATATACCTGCAGCCCCCAACTCACTACTCGGTTGATACAAGCGGCGTAGTGAGTCAGAGAAACTGTACACATGAGAAATTATAAAGCTCAGGTATAGAAAGGACGTCGCTGTTCTATGTTCCATGAGTTGCTGATAACAGCACCGTCTTCGGTCTTCAGTCGGTAGGCGCCTGGCCGCATGACCTCGGCTATAATGAACGGCCCTTCCCAGATTGGGGATAATTTGTGCCAGTCTTTGGTGGTTTGTATTTTCCTCAAGACGAGATCCCCGACCAAAAAGGCGTGGCCACGGACATTGCGATTGTGGTAGCGACGCAGGCCTTGAAGATACCTTACCGACTAGATTGTTGCGATGTCCCTTGCTTCTTCCAACTGATCTAGCTTGACCAATTGGGTATTGTTTGAGACGTCTTCTAAGTAGGCCCGGACTCACGGAGAGCCGAACTGTAACTTTGTCAGTAGCATGGCCTCAGCACCATAGACCAGAAAGAAAGGGGATTGCCCTGTTGCCCGACTAACCGTGGTTCTGAGAGACCAGAGAACAATGGGAGTTCTTGTACCCACCGGCCCGCGTATGGTTGTAGTCGGTCGAATATCCTGGCCTTGATGCCTTCTAAGACCATACCATTGGCTCGTTCGACCTGCCCGTTGCTCCACGGGTGTGCCACAGATGCATAGCAGATCTTGATGCCAAAATCTTTGCAGAAGTCTTGGAATACGCCGTCCGTGAACTGAGTACCGTTGTCAGTGATGATGCGGTTAGGGACCCCGAATCGGTATAGTATACTCATGATGAAGTCTTTTGCTCGTGCTGCTGTTATAGTTGCAACGGGTTTGGCCTCAATCCACTTGGTGAACTTGTCAACTGCGACGAATAGTTGTGTGAACCCTCCTGGCGCTTTCTAGAAAGGCCCGACCATGTCGAGCCCCCATACTGTGAATGGCCAAGAAATTGGGATAGTTTGGAGTTCTTGGGCCAGGAGATTTGTTTGTCTTGCGTAGAACTGGCAACCCTCGCATTTGCGAACAATTTCTTTTGCGTCTGTTACTACTGTGGGCCAGAAAAATCCCTGCCAGTAGGCCTTTCCAACTAACGTCCTAGATGCGGCATGGTTGACACATATGCCCGAGTGGATCGACTGCAGGATCTGCTTGCCCTACTCGGTGGTGACGCAACGCATGAGGACACCGGATGCGCTCCTTCGGTACAGGTCTTCTCCGACTAGTAGGAAGCTTTTGCTTCGACACTTGATCTGCTTGGCTTGACTGCGATCTTCTGTCCAAGTACTCTAGTAGAGAACCGTCGAAGTACATTGTCCAGTACTCTAGCTTCGCTGTTGATGTAGGCAGTTGAACCTCTGTCCACTCAGCCATGAAGTCGGCTAGAGCTTGTGATTTAATTGCTGTCCGTGGCTGAAAGGTGATATCGAACGCCATCAACTCGAGTGCCCATTCAACGATTCGGCCGGTGGCCTCACGATTATGAAGGTGTTGACGCCAAAAACCGCCAAGCGCTGTTCGGCATCTGGGAGACACGCGTAGGCCTGGGAGATTTGCTTCACTCCAGTGCAGGTCCTAAAATCTTGAGGTTCGTAGGCGTGCCAGTCAATTTGACCCAGTAATTGACAAGGAGATAAAACATATTAGATCAGTGATCAGTAATTGTTAGTGCCGCACTGAATGTATTACCCGCGCCCAGGTCCTCATCCGTGTCCGCGCTCAGGTCCTCGCCCGTGCCCGCACCCGGGTACTTGTCCGTGCCCGCGCCCGGGTCCTCGTGAGAATCAATCAGACGATAAGGATGCTGCCAGCCGACTGCCTATAGTATTTGTATATCGGCTAGAAGCTGACAATAATATAAAGATAAAGCCCGCAAACTTCCCTCGAGCTGACTGCCTGACTTCCAATGTGTCACCCGCGCCCGGGTCCTCGCTCGTGCCCGCACCCGAGTACTCATGAGAAACAATCGGCCGATAAGAATCCTACCAACTGATTTCCCTTGAGCCGATTGCCCAAGCCAATAGCACTTGTGTATCGGCTAAGAAACCGATAACGATATAAATAAATAAATCAGCCTATGCTTGATGATAATATAAATAATAAACCAGCCGATAGAACATGTACATTGGCCGGAAAGCCGATGATGATATAGGTACACAAACTAACCGACTACTAGAAAAAACATGTAGACATAGGCTGGAAGCCGATGGTAGAGCAGATAGGCAAAATGATCAAGACAATGCAATCGGCTTTATATAGTGAAGATAACCTATCGGCTAAGCACTCCGACAGAACATCGCATAAAACCTATCGACTCAGCAAGGATAAATCTATCACTATCAATCTAGTAGTTCAAACTTAACTGATGCAGCACAGATTAACAATGATAAAAAAACCTCGATGAGCCGATAAATCTAATGCAATCGTGATGTATATGATAACTTACCGGCTATACATTCCGATAAGACGCTTGCACAGAAACCATCGGCCTAGCAGGAACAACTTATCACTCAGTTTAGTAGGTCGGACCCAATCGATGCAGCACAAACTGACAATAAACTATTCCCAGTAAACCGATGAAAACTATGCACGCGTGATGTGGTATGCCGACTCAGCCTAAGAGATCAAACTCAACTGATGCAGCCATAGACAGAATAGATACACCGTGGTAAGGGGTGACGAGTCTTACCCTCTTGCAGGAGTTCGGACCTAACCGATGCAGCCTGGCTCGAGAAGCAAGAACCCGTTGGAAAGGGTGGCGATGCGCCGAAGTTGTATTGATCTATGAGATAGATTACATGGTACCCGGGCATACGTATTTATACCCCGAGTTGATACAGTCCTGCTCGGATACGAAACAGGAGTTTCCTATCTATAAAAGGAAAAGTAATAGGCCCTGATCGGACACGAGATCAGGTTTCGTAAAAATATTGAAACTACCTAATTAATAGATAAGGTAATTAATCGCCATGTCGTGGTCTTCATGATTCCTTCCTGAATTCGGCTTCTTCTGGATTAGCTCCCATCGGCTAATATGGCTTCTTTCCTTAACCGAACATGGTAATGAACCATACCAAATTTTGGTGTTAACACATGCCCCCTAATTTCGGAGTTTGTTATCAAACTTCAAAATTCTTCTGTTTGGGCTTCAGCAATTCCTCCATGGCCTCTTGAAATCGGCTTTCATGAGCCGATACCTTCTGTAGTAGGTGTGCCAGGCTCTCAAAGTCTTCCGATGAAAATTTTTCCTTGATCGGAGCCAACAAACCTTGGAATGCTAACTCGCCCAACTATGCATCATCCAGACTTAAACTATAACATTGGCTTCTAACACCATGAAATCGCTGGATATATTCTGCGACTGATTCATCCGGCTTCTGTATTACCGATGTTAAATCTATTAAACTCATCTCCTGAATCCCAGTAAAGAAATATTTGTGGAATTGCTTTTCCGAATCGGCCCAACCTCGAACTGAGTTAGGTGGCAATGAAGAAAACCATGTAAAGGCCGATCCGGATAGCGACAATGGGAAAAATCTAACTCTCAAAGCTTCTTCAGCCGATGCCTCTCCACACTGAGCCAAGAATCGGCTGACATGCTCCACTGTAGATACATCATCTTGCCCTGGGAATTTGGAGAAGTCTGGTACTCTGTATCGGTGCGGCAATGAAACTCTATCAAACCAATCTGGATACGGAGGCCGATACATAAATGTTTCTTCCTTCGGTTTTAAACCGAATTGTTCTCTCAACACCTCTATGATTCTTGCTGTCCGATCTTCTTCCCTTGGATCTTCGACGTGAGAATACTGAGGTGGAGTGGGTAGCTGATTCTGTTTCTGATGTTCTCTCTGATAATTGTACTCAGGGATAGCTCCTGGATGACTCTGTCGATGCCCCCCATAGTGCGCAGTTTGACGGTATCCTTGAGGAATTCCATCTTGTTGCCCCCCAGCTAGTTGAATCGGCTCCACCGCCTTCATGATCAAGCTCTGTAATGTGTTCACCAATATCCCAGATTGATTGATCAATGCATGATGAACTGCTTCATTAATCATTTCTTGAAGTGGCTTCTGTGAACTTGCAGGCGATGTGTGGCTTGATTCATCAATCAGAACAGGCTTTGGAAATTGGGACTTTTGAATCGGCCCTTGATTTGTCATACCGAAGGATTCTAGACAAAGCTTCTAAAATTCAGCAATGTTCCGCTCCACTTGTTGTCTTTGTTCTTCGGTCAAGTCTTCCATTGTGACTGGAATCACGTTGTTTGTGCTAACCTCCTGTCCAGCCATGTCGAAGTTCTGTGTCCCACCAGGCGTGCCAAAAACGTGTTGACGCCGAAAACCGCCGGGGGCTGTTCGGCATCTGGGAGAAACGCAAAGGCCTGGGTGATTTGCTTCACTCCAGTGCAGGTCCTAAAATCTTGAGGTTCGTAGGCGTGCTAGTCAATTTGACCCAGTAATTGACAAGGAGATAAAACATATTAGATCAGTGATCAGTAATTGTTAGCGCCGCACTGAATGTATTACCCACGCCGGGGTCCTCATTCGTGTCTGCGCTCGGGTCCTCGCCCGTGCCTGAGCCCGGGTACTTGTCCGTGCCCGCGCCCGGGTACTCGTCCGTGTCCGCGCCCGGGTCCTCGCGAGAACCAATCGGACGATAAGGATGCTGCCAGCCGACTGCCGATAGTATTTGTAGATCGGCTAGAAGCCGACAATAATATAAAGATAAAGCCCGCTAACTTCCCTCGAGCTGACTGCCTAACTTCCAATGTGTTACCCGCGCCTGGGTCCTCGCTCGTGCCCGCGCCCGGGTACTCGTGAGAAACAATCGGCCGATAAGAATCCTGCCAACAGATTTCCCTTGAGCTGATTGCCTGAGCCAACATCACTTGTGTATCGGCTAAGAAACCGATAACGATATAAATAAATAAATCAGCCTGTGCTTGATGATAATATAAATAATAAACCAGCCGATAGAACATGTACATTGGGCGGAAAGCCGATGATGATATAGGTACACAAACTAGCCGACTACCAGAAAAAACATGTAGACATAGGCTGGAAGCCGATGGTAGAGCAGATAGGCAAAATGATCAAGACAATGCAGTCGGCTTTATATAGTAAAGATAACCTATCGGCTAAGCACTCCGATAGAACATCGCATAAAACCTATCGACTCAGCAAGGATAAATCTATCACTATCAATCTAGTAGTTCAAACTTAACTGATGTAGCACAGATTAACAATGATAAAAAAAACCTCGATGAGCCGATAAATCTAATGCAATCATGATGTATATGATAACTTACCGGCTATACATTCCGATAAGACGCTTGCACAGAAACCATCGGCCTAGCAGGAACAACTTATCACTCAGTTTAGTAGGTCGGACCCAACCGATGTAGCACAAACTGACGATAAACTATTCCTAGTAAACTGATGAAAACTATGCACGCGTGATGTGGTATACCGACTCAGCCTAAGATACGAAACAGGAGTTTCCTATCTATAAAAGGAAAAGTAACAGGCCCTGATCGGTCACGAGATCAGGTTTCCTTAAAATATTGAAACTACCTAATTAATAGATAAGGTAATTAATTGTCATGTCGTGGTCTTCATGATTCCTTCCTGAATCCGGCTTCTTCTGGATTAGCTCCCATCGGCTAATATGGCTTCTTTCCTTAACCGAACATGGTAATGAACCGTACCAAATTTTGGTGTTAACAGAAGGACATCCCCGAGTGGAAACGATGTAACCACCGTGACATGATGTGCTTGGAAATAGTGCACCAGCTTTCGGACTGTGATGAGTAGGCCATATAATAGCTTCTGGACTTGCGGATATCTCATCTTCGAGTCGGCAAGCACCTCGCTGACAAAGTAAACTGGCCGTTGTATTTTCTAGATGTGACCCTGTTTGGATCGCTCGGCCACCAGCACCGTGCTGACTACCTAAGTGGTTGCCGCCAGATATAGCATTAGCGGTTGTTGGGGCATATGTGACGCCAACATGGGAGGTGATGTGAGAAATTGTTTGAAGTCTTCGAAGGCTTGCTGGGCTTCCGGAGTCCATTGGCAATTGTCCGCCTTTTTGAGTAGCTTGAAGAAGGGCATACCCCGTTCGCCTAGTCGGGAAATAAATCGGCTGAGTGCCGCCATGCAGCCTGTCAGCTTCTGGACGTCCTTCGGTTAGTCAGGGGAACCATGTTCATTATTGCGTTGACTTTCTCCAAGTTGGCCTCGATGCCTCGATGCGAGACGATGAAGCCGAGTAACTTGTTGGATGGCTCACCAAAGGCGCACTCTTCCGGGTTCAACTTCATCTTGAATCTTCGAAGATTTTTTGGAAGGTTTCTTCCAGGTCAGCGATGAGGTCTTCTTTCGACTTGGTCTTGATCACCACGTCATCGACGTAGGCTTCCACGTTGTGCCCGATCTAAGTGTGCAAACACCGCTGAATTGCCCGTTGATAGGTTGCTCCAGCATTTTTCAAACCGAATAGCATTGTGATGTAGCAGTACGCTCCAAACGGCGTGATGAAAGATGTCTTTAAGCAGTCTTCCTCCCTCAGGCTGATTTGATGGTATCCCGAGTAGCATTCGAGAAAGCTGAGTAGGTCGCACCCGGCCGTGGAATCTACCACCTGATCTATCCTGGGAAGACCAAATGGGTCCTTGGGGCATGCCTTGTTGAGATCGGTGTAGTCGACGAACATGCGCCATTTACCTCCTTGATGAACCCGGCTGCGAGGAGCTTGGTGATCTCCTCCCGAATAGCATCCTTGCGGTCTTGAGCGAAGCGCCGCAGCCATTGCTTGACTGGCTTGGCATCTATCTTCACATTGAGGGCGTGCCCGATCACCTCCCTTGGTACGCCCGGCATGTCGGATGGTTTCCACGCAAATATATCCTTGTTGGCTTGGAGGAAGGTGACGGGTGCGTCTTCCTATTTGGGGTCGAGTCTGGTCTCGACTAGGGCAGTCTTGGAGGGGTCGGAAGGGTCCAGGGGGATCTTCTTCGTGTCAGAGTCCGCTGAAATTCCCGAGTTCGCTGCCTTTTTTGCCAGAACTTGATCTTGCTCGACTTCAGTTGTGGCGGCTTGCCGGATGTTATCGCGCCCGATTGCCCCTTCTTGTGATTGAGCCAATTCGCAGCTCTCCTTGTCGCAGGTGAAGGCTTGCTTGACATCGCTACGTAGGGAGAGGACTCCTGCTAGCCCTGGCATCTTGAGCACCATATATGTGTAGTGCGGTATCGCCATGAATTTGGCGAGTGCCGGTCGTCCGAGTATCGCGTGGTACACGGTCTCGAAGTCAGCGACCTCACAGTAGACATTTTCCGTGCGGAAGTTATCCTGCGTGCCAAAGGTTACTGGCAATGTGATCTGCCCGAGTGGAGTTGATGACAGGCCGGGAATTATCCCGTGGAAGGGCGTAGTGCTCGGCCGTAATTCTAAATGAGGAATCCTCGTCTCATCCAAAGTCTTGGCGAATAAGATGTTGAGCGCGCTGCCTCCATCGATGAGGGTTTTCTTCAGCCTGATATTTCTAACGACCGGGTCCAGGATGAGTGGGTAGCGTCCCGTGTGTGAAACCCGATCTGGGTGATCTGCGTGGTTGAAGGTGATGGCCATCTCTGACCAGCGCAGGTACTGGGGGTGTCCGTCGTAGAGACCGTGTTGATGTCGCGCGCTGATAGCTTCTGTTTGCGCTTGGACTCGTACATGAGTGGCCCTCCAAAAATATGATTGCGCTCGGTCTGGGGGTCTTGAAAGTCGTCGGCTAGGCCCGAGTCTGGCTTGTCCTTGTCGGCGCCAGATGATGAAGCCTGCTCAGAGGCAAACTTCTTAAGCATGTAGCAGTTTTTGCCTGCGTGCTTGCCCTTGGGGTGGAAGGGGCATGGCCCGCTCATGACCTTCTGGTAGTTGTTATTCCGCTGGGGCCGCGACCGAGTGCGCTCCATGTTGGCCACCTCGTTGTCCGACTTCCACTTGCGGCTGCCAGACTTGTTTTGAGACGGCTCGTTGTCGGCTTTTGCCTTCTGGTCTTTCTATTGGGACTCCTTCTCGTCGAGGGCCTCTGCGACCGCTTCAGCCGAGTCAGCGTATTTGTTGGCCATGTCGAAAAGAGCTCGGACAGAGGGTGGTGGCTTTCGAGTGAATTTCGCGATGAACGGGGCGTCCTTTACTCCCTTGCGGAAGGCGGCGATGACGGCCTCGTCTCGGATCATTGGGATCTTATTGCGTTTTCGAAGAATCTCTTGATGAAATCTTGTAGAGACTCGTTCTTGTTCTGGTGTAGTTGATACAAATCGTGCTCAGAAGATGGCCTCTCGTAGGTTCCCTGAAAGTTGGCGATGAACCGCTCCCTGAGTTCTCCCCTGGAACCGATCGACCGCCTCGGGAGCCCTGTCAGCCATGTCCTCGCCGAGTCGGCTAGCGGGACTAGGAGGTAGTTAGCCATGGCTTTGTTGTCACCCCTAGCAGCTCGAACTGCTAGGGTATATATGGTGAGCCAGGACTCAGGATTTGTTTTGCCGTCATACTTTTCAATTCCTGTGGGCTTAAAGCCAATCGGCCAGTCAACGTCCTGTAGCTCCCGGGTGAAAGCTAGAATGCCTTCGTCTTCGTGAGGGCTCGGGCTTCAACCACGGCGGTTAAACCACTCGTGATGGAGACCGAAGCACTCATTTTCATCCTCCAGTCGGCGGCGCTCGTTTTCGTGTCTTTCGTGGCGCCGAGCGTTGATGGTGTGGCGGAGGTCGTGTTGTAGGCATTCTCGGAGGTCTTGGTTTGGTTGGCGGTCATACTGGTGACGCTGCTGACTGTCATTGCCGAGTGACATTGCCTGGACTCCTCGCATGGCCGACTTGAGCCGGCCGCCCAACGCCGTGCTGATGTGGATGAGCCCGCTGTTGGAGATCCTGACCAATTAGTCGGTACCACGGTGTTGCCCGACTGCTGTTGTTATTGCTAGCAGGCAACAGCCGTGATCATCGCCTTGATCTTGGTGATAGTTGGGGTGGCCTGGTGATCAGGCCCAAGCTGGAGCGTGTCTAGCAAGGTTGCGGCAGCCACAACATTTTGTTGCGGCGTGACGAAAACGTCATGATCGCCGACTTTAGTCTGGAGAATCTGCTGCTGAGCTGCTCGCCCAGCCTTGCGTAGCCCGTCGTTGCGAGCCTCGCGGTCAGCCTCCTCCTGTTGTCGCAGTCAGCGCACCTCCTCCTGTTGCTTCTCTTGTAGTCGACACACCTCGGGTGGTGGTGTTGAAGCCATAAAGATCTCGCGGGGGAGGAGGAAACTCGCCAAACTGGAGTCCGAACTAGCGTTCGAACCGTTATCCGACTTGGAGCCGGACTCCGAGTAGTTTATCGGAGTAAGAATGACTCTGACCTCTCTAGATCCAATCTGAAACGGCACTTGGCCATGTCCAAACTGAATCGCAGCAGATCAGGTCTGCTGCGAGGGATGTGGATCCGCAGCGTCACCGAATCTGTGCGAGAGATTGATGATCTCTCCCCTTCTTGGCCCAACCCGAGCTAGCTCAAGGCCTAGCGCAAGTTGGACACCGAAGGAGTTGTCCCAATGCTCGGCGAAGTGAAGGATTGCCGCAGCAGACCGTTGAAGGAGATTGCGGCGTCCTGTGGGCCGACTGGTGCAACGTCGGCTGGTTCCTCGGCCGGCTGGATTGGATCTGCTTCGGCCAAGGTGAGGTTGCCGATCTGGTCGGCAACGAAATCGAGGCTTCCGAAGGAAATTGTGTCTCCAGGGGAGAACTTGTTGCCGTCGACTCCACTTGTTGGATCCATCGAATTTGTTGATGAAGAAACTCGCCAGAGCCCCTACCTGGCGTGCCAACTGTTGATGTTTTACACCGGCAATATAACTATAGGGCTACTTGGCTAGGCAAACCGTTCAGCAACAGATCCTCCAGATAAAAGTCGGCGACCATGACATCTTCGTCACACCACAACAGAACGTTGTGGCTGCCACCGCTCTGTTGGACACACTCCAACTCGGGCCTGATCACCAGGCCTCCCCGACTATCGCCAAAATTAAGGCGATGATCACAGCTGCCGCCTGTCAGCAGCAACAGCAGTTCGACGACACAATTATACCGACCAATAGGTCGGGTTCTCCAGCAGCCAGCTCATCTACATCAGCATGGTGTCGGGCGGCTGGCTCAAGTCGGCCACACGAGGAATCGCGCCAAACGACACTTGGCGACACCAACAACGATAATCAGCGACGTCACCAGTACGATCGCCGGCCCAACCAAGATCTCCGAGTCCGCCTAGAACGCGACCTCCGATACGACATCAACGCCTGGTGCCGCCAACGTGAAGAGGAAGAGCGCCGCCGACTGGAGGACGAAAACAAGCGTTTCGGCCTTCACCACGAGCGGTTTAACTGCCGTGATCGGAGCCGGAGCCCTCACGAAGATGAAGGCGTTCCAGCTTTCACCCACGATCTCCAGGACGTCAACTGGCCGTCGGGCTTCAAGCCTATGGGGATAGAGAAATACGACGGCAAAACCAACCCCGAGTCCTGGCTCACTGTATACACCCTAGCAATACGAGCTGCCGGGAGTGACCACAAAGCCATGGCTAACTACCTCCTAGTCGCATTGGCTGACTTGGCGAGGACATGGCTGACAGGGCTCCCGAGGCGGTCGATTGGTTCCTAGGGAGAACTCAGGGAGCGGTTCATCGCCAACTTTTAGGGAACCTACGAGAGGCTGTCTTCTGAGCATGATTTATATCAACTACACCAGAAGAAGAACGAGTCTCTACGCGATTTTATCAAGAGATTCTCCGAGAAGCGCAACAAGATCCCAATGATCAGAGATGAGGCCGTCATTGCCGCCTTCCGCAAGGGAGTAAAGGACACCCCGTTCATCGCGAAGTTCACTTGGAAACCACCATCCTCTGTCCGAGCTCTCTTCGACATGGCGAACAAATATGCCAACTCAGCTGAAGCGGTCGCAGAGGCCCTCGACGAGAAGAAGGATTCCCGATAGAAAGAACAAAAGGTGAAAGCTGATGAGCCATCTCAAAACAAGACCGGCGGCCACAAGCGGAAGTCAGACAACGAGGTGGCCAACATGGAGCGAACTCGGTCGTGGCCCCAACGCAACAACTACCAGAAAGTAATGAATGGGCCTTGCCCCTTCCACCCCAAGGGCAAGCACGCGGCCAAAGACTGCTTCATGGTTTAAGAAGTTTGCTTCCGAGCAGACTTCATCATCTAGCGCCGACAAGGACAAAGACAAGCAAGATCAGGGCTTGGCTGACGATTTTCAATATCCCCAAGCTGAGCTTAACCACATCTTCAGAGGGTCGTCTGCCTACGAGTCCAAGTGGAAGCAGAAGCTTACAACGCGCGACATCAACTCAATTTCTACAGCAGACACCCCCCAATATTTGCGCTGGTCAGAGACGTCCATCACGTTCACTTGCGCAGATCACCTAGATCGGGTTTCACACCCAGGACGATACCCACTTGTCCTGGACTCTGACACAAAGAAGATCCCCCTGGACCCTTCTGACCCCTCCAAGACTGCTCTAGTCAGGACCGGACTCGACCCCAAATAGGAAGACGTGCTCGTCACCTTCCTCCAAGCCAACAAGGATATCTTCGCATGGAAACCGTTTGACATGCCGGGCATACCAAGGGAGGTGATCGAGCACGCTCTCAACGTGAAGACAGACGCCAAGCTAGTCAAGCAACGGCTGCGGTGCTTCGTTCAAGATCATAAAGATGCTATTCAGGAGGAGATAACCAAGCTTCTCGTAGCCGGGTTCATCAAAGAGGTCTACCACCTGGATTGGCTAGCAAACCCAGTTCTGGTCCGGAAGAAAAATGGTAAATGGCGCATGTGCGTCGACTACACCTATCTCAACAAGGCATGCCCCAAAGACCCATTTGGTTTACCAAGGATAGACCAGGTAGTGGATTCAATTGCGGGGTGCGAACTTCTCAGCTTTCTCGACTGCTACTTGGGATACCATCAAATTAGTTTGAAGGAGGCGGACTGCCTCAGGACGTCTTTTATCACGCCGTTTGGTGCGTACTGCTACATCACTATGCCGTTCGGTTTGAAAAACATTGGAGCAACGTGTCAACGTGCAATTCAGCGGTGTCTACACACTCAGATCGGGCGCAACGTGGAAGCCTATGTCGATGACGTGGTGATCAAGACCAAGTCCAAAGAAGAACTCATCGCTAACCTGGAAGAAACCTTCCAAAATCTTTGAAGATTCAAGCTGAAGTTGAACCCAGAAAAGTGCTCCTTCGTTATGCCATCCGGCAAGCTACTCGGCTTCATCGTCTCGCGTCGCGACATCGAGGCCAACCCGGAGAAAGTCAATGCAATCATGAATATGGCTCCCCCGACTAACCAGAAGGATGTCCAGAAGCTGACAGGCTGCATGGCGGCACTTAGCCGGTTTATTTCCCAACTGGGCGAACGGGGTATGCCCTTTTTCAAGCTACTGAAGAAAGCAAACAACTTCCAATGGACTCCCGAAGCCCAGCAAGCCTTCGAAGACTTCAAGCAATTTCTCACATCACCCCCCGTGTTGGCGTCACCGATGCCCTAAGAACAGCTAATGCTATATCTGCTAGCAACTTCCCAGGTAGTCAGCATGGTACTGGTAGTCGAACGATCCGAACAGGGTCACATCCAAAAAGTCCAACGGCCAGTTTACTTTGTCAACGAGGTGCTTGCCGACTCGAAGACGAGATATCCGTAGGTCCAGAAGCTGCTCTATGGCTTACTTATCACTGTTCGGAAGCTGGTGCACTACTTCCAAGCACATCAAGTCACAGTGGTCACATTGTTTCCACTCGGGGATGTCCTACATAACCGCAAGGCCACCGGCTGAATCGCTAAATGGGTGCTCGAGTTGATGGCATTCAACATCACCTTTCAGTCGTGGACAGCAATTAAATCACAAGCTCTAGCCGAATTCGTGGCCGAGTGGATAGAAGTTCACATGCCCGCATCAACAACGAAGCTAGAGTACTGGACAATGTACTTCGATGGTTCTCTACGGATTGGCAGTGCCAGGGCTGGAGTCATACTGATGTCCCCCACCAGCGAAAAACTGAAGTACATCCTACAAATCCACTTCCTGGCTTCCCACAACGTCGCCGAGTACGAGGCACTCATCCATGGGCTCCGTATCGCCATATCACTCGGCATCTGTCAACTGGTTGTGTGAGGAGACTCCCAACTTATGGTAAACCAAGTCATAAAGGACTGGACATGCCTTGACGACACCATGGCGGCATACTGTCAGGAGGTCCGCAAGATGGAAAACAAGTTCGACGGGCTGGAGATAACACATGTCCTACGACAATACAATGACGCTGTAGACGAGCTAGCAAACATGGGATCCAAGTGAGAGGCGGTCCCGACAGGGATCTTCGTTGAGCAACTCATGGAGCCATCAATCAAGAAGAAACCAGCGCTGGAGCAGTCCGGAGGCGAACCTACCCCGGCAATAGACAAGGCACTGCACATATGTCAAGATTGGCAGACACCTCTTCTCAAATTCCTCCTGGATGATGAACTCCCAGAAGATCGCAGTGAAGCTGAATGAATTAAACGTCGAAGCAAGAATTTCTTAGTCGTCGGAGAAGACCTGTACCGAAGAAGTGCATCCGGTGTCCTCATGCACTGCATCACCTCCGAGGAGGGCAAGCAAATCCTGCAGTCAATCCACTTGGGCGTATGTGGCAATCATGCTGCATCTAGGACGTTAGTTGGAAAGGCTTACTGGCAGGGATTTTTCTGGCCAACAGTAGTCACAGATGCCAAAGACATCATTCGCACGTGCGAGGGTTGCCAGTTCTACGCACGACAAACCAATCTCCTAGCCCAGGAACTCCAAACAATCCCAATCTCTTGGCCCTTTGCAGTATGGGGGCTTGACATGGTCGGGCCTTTCATGAAAGCGCCAGGGGGGTTCACACACTTGTTCGTTGCAGTGGATAAATTCACCAAATGGATTGAGGCTAAACCCGTTGCAACCATAACAGCAGCTCAAGCAAAGGACTTCATTATGAGTATACTCTATCGATTCGGAGTCCCCAACTGCATCATTGATGACAATGGCACTCAGTTCACGGGCGGCGTGTTTCAAGATTTCTGTGACGACTTCGGCATCAAGATCTGCTATGCATATATGGCACACCCACGGAGCAATGGGCAGGTTGAACGAGCCAATGGTATGGTCTTACAAGGTATCAAGGCCAGGATATTCGACCGACTCCAATCATACGCAGGCCGGTGGGTACAAGAACTCCCATCTATTCTCTGGTCTCTCAGAACCACGGTTAGTCGGGCAAAATGGCAATCCCCTTTCTTCCTGGTCTATGGTGCCGAGGCTATTCTACCAATCGAATTAGCGTTCGGCTCTCCGCGAGTCCAGGCCTACTCAGCAGATATTTCCAACAACACCCGATTGGTCGAACTAGATCAGTTGGAAGAAGCGAGGGATATCGCAACAATCCAGTCGGCAAGGTATCTTCAAGGCTTGCGTCGCTACCACAATCGCAATGTCCATGGCCATGCCTTTTTGGTTGGAGATCTCGTCTTGAGGAAAATACAAACCACCAAATACAGGCACAAACTATCCCCAATCTGGGAAGGGCCGTTCATTATAGCCGAGGTCACGCGGCTAGGCGCCTACCGACTGAAGACCGAAGACGGTGCCCTCATCAGCTACTCATGGAACATAGAACAGCTACGTCCTTTCTATACCTGAGTTTCTTATTTTTTTCCATGTGTACAGTTCCACTCGGACTCACTACGCCGCTTGTTTCAACCAAGTAGTGAGTCGGGGGCTGCATGTATCTTATATGCTCTGTCAATAATAAACGAGCTTATTTTACTTAAGTTACGAAGCTTCACTATGACTTTATTATGTTTGCCCGAGTATAGCTTTTTGCGGTAAACGATTTTATTAAGTTCCTACAGTCTAACTCGGTGCAGACCATATAATCGAGTAAAGCTAATGACAACTGAGTAATAAAGCTTGGCGGCACTGCATATATATTTACACATGTCTTTACAAAAAACCACAATACACCGACTGCATGACGTACTGTTTTTATAGATCCAGATCCCTGGTCATAATGTCTGTAGTCAGCCTCGCCTTGGCTATCAGCTCTAGCGCCTCCTCAGGAGTTGTCTCTTCGGCAAACCCCTCCCCAATGGCTTCAACATCTGCCCTTGGGTAGATGGACTTGGTTATAGCCAGGGTTCGGGCCACGCCGGTAATGACATGCTCATCCGAGTACCTTTTTAGGGCACTCGGTGCATCCTCCAGGCGCGCCTCCACTTGGGCGATCGAGCTACAGCTGGTTCCCACAGGGCGAGGATCCACGATGTCAAGGAGCCCTCTCACAGATCCGAGGAAAGCCTCCCGTGACTCCTTGACCACCTTTATCTCCTCTTCGTAAGCCTGAAATTGGGCTCGGGAGTTGGCTCTAGCAGCTACCCGGGTTCACCGACAAGTAAACTTGTTAGGTAAGGCTGCAGATGGGATAATTGATGGATTGGTTAAGATCAGTGTCAAAAAGGAGACTTACTATTGTAGTCGGCCTCCCACCAGGCTATGGTCCTCTCCAGTTCAACTTTTTCCTTCTCGAGCTTGGTGTTGGCCTCTTTCAACACGGCCTTCTCTTGTTCAAGCTCAATTTTGTCCTTAGTCAGGTCGGCCTTGTCCTTTTCAAGCTTGGCATTGGCTTTCGTGGCCTCCTTCAGCTGGATTGCCTCCTCTGTTCGGGTCTTCAACTCAGCTTCGAGGGCTACACTACAGATTAGTCAAGGACTCAACGTTGCAGTCAAGGCACAACTGGGCAGTTGGGAACAACACAGCTGGAGGAATTTACCAAGGATCTGGTCAGAAAGATACATTCTGGAGGCCTACCTCTTATCTTTTTGGCTTGGTCCCAATTTTCAGCCCTGAGCTGAGTAACGCCGTCCCTCAGCCAAGACTCCCTCTCCTGGCTGCGCCCTTCTACCTTGGCCTTTAAGGCCCGGAGCTGGTCCAACTCTTCAAGCTGAGGGGCGACCCGGATCAAGACTTCGCTCATTCTCTTCGAGCGATCAACAAGTTTCTAATCGGGGAAAAACCGAGCAAAACAGAGTCAGTCGTTAGATCACCCATATAAGCAAGACAGCCAAGACTACAATACGATGGGGGTCATACCTGGATCCCCCGGGACGCGTCGAGAGTAGCGCGCAACAAGCTTTCGCACTCCCTTTCCGCTGCGGCCTCGTCATGCTTGTAACTCCTTGCGGTTCCGTCGGGCTCCGTCCAATGGAACGTCCGCGGGAACTTGCGAAGAGGAGCCTCGAGCCTGGGGAGATCTAGCTTGTCTGAAGGAGGAGACAATGACGACGATGATGATGACGACCAAGATGGCGTTGGACTCCTGGCCCCCAACTCGGTAGCCTCGGGGGCTAGCTCAGAAGCTGCAGCTGCAGCTTCAATAACGAGCGCTTGCTCAGGAGCTACCGCGGTGGTTTCGGCGACTGGTGCCGGCGACTCGGGAGATACATGTCTACGAGCATTCATTACAGAAGAGAAGCAGATGTTACCTCGGGACAGGGCCAGTTCCGGTTATAAGCCACGATGCAGCGCTCCACGTCCTCGGTCTCGATCACCCCATTGGAGAAATAGGTGAACAAGATCTCGGTCACTTCTTGCTGGCTGTTCACCTCTCGGCTTTCTCGGTCGGGGTCATCCTTCCCTTGATAGTCCCAGTAGAACTCGCTCCTCAGCTTCAGTGGCTAAACGCGCCGGGTCAGGAAACGCTTGGCCACCCAAGGGCCAGTCAGGCTGGCTTCCTTGAACTTCTCCAACCTGGCCAGCAACTAATGCACCTGGCCCATCTCTTCGAAGGTCAGGTCCGATGACCAATTGGGCAAGATTGTCGGGGGCTTCCCGGTGAATGCAGGCAGGGAGGGCACTAGATCGGAACAATAAAACCACTCCTTGTGCCAGCCTTTCAAGGAAGACTTCAAAGGAAGACTGATATATACCTTTTTCATCTCACTTCTTAACGGAAGGCCAGCCCCCCAATCACCTGAACCTTGTTCTTGGAGGGCTGGGGCTTTATGTGGAATAAGTGCCTAAAGAGGTTAAGGTGGGGTTCTACACCCAAGTAGCACTCGCAGAGAGTCACAAATATTGAGATTTGCAGGTTCGAGTTGGTATTTAGATTCACCAACTCCAAACCATAAAAATTAAGAAGACGGGGAAAGAACTCGGAAGAGGGAAGGAACAAACCCCGGTCGAAGAAAGAGGCAAATACAATGGTTTCGCCGAATTGGGGATTTGGGACCGACTCACACCCTCAGCAGGGCGCCATCGGATGATATCATAGCTTTGCAGCCATAGAGACCTCTCCAATCTTTCCAGCTTCAACTGGCTGCAATCCGAGGTCGGCCACCCATCATCCGATGCCCCGATGGAATCTGGCACCTTCGGCATGGCTGGGGGGACAAGAGATTTGGGGGAAATATAGTTGGGGGCTTGGAGTGGACAAATGGATGTGGAATCGCTCGAGCTTTGGTGGGGAGGAGCAAGCAATGGCGAACCCTAGTGGAGCAGGAAGCGAAATTTCGGCGCGGAGCTGGGAAGACGAAATGATTTGTCGCGTGGGAAAGATAGAGGAATCTTTTCTCTCTCCCTCAGCCTTTATACAGCATATGCCGACTAAATGGGCTTGGGACTACATAGTTGAAGCTGGGCCACCGAAGATATGAGTTCCTATAGTAGCACGCTCAATATGGGCTGCTCGCAGGCTGGGTTAAAATCACAGTGCTGATGCTACCAACAGGAACCAATGAGGTAAACAGAAATGCTTCATGAAGGCCTAATTGCTAAACACATGTATTTGGGTATCTGTCTTATCCACCAGGTATTGAGGATATATCCTTATAAGGATCACAAGCTGGTCTTCATTAAAATTGGGGATGCAGGTATCTTTCTCGAGTATACCTGACCACGCAATGGATTAATTTTCATAAAGTGGTACTCGTCCTATATGCTTGGCCACCAGTTGCCATGAGCAACATTATTCCAGCTGATATGATGCTGAAGAGTCTAACTTCCGAGTAGTGCACTACTCGGGAGAGACTATAAATATTTTTTTCAGCTGACATGACGCTGAAGAGTCTAACTCCCAAGTGGGACGCCACCCGGGAAAGACTATAAACCCCTTTTTTCAGCTGACATGAAGCTGAAGAGTCCCATATACGAGTGGCATGCTACTCGGCAAGACTATAAATCATATTCTGGTTGACATGATACCGAAGAGTCTCATATACCAGTAGTAATCTACCCGGGAAAGACTGCAAGGTTAAAGATCTTTGACTTTATGTTTAATTGTCTTCATATTTAAGCACAAAGTCGGGGGCTACACCTAATAGGTGCGCCTATTCGGTGCACACTATTCATACACCAACATGAAGCCCTTCATAGCCTCGTTGCCAGCTGACATGAAGTAGGACTCGGGAAGAAGAAGCACTCGGACAAGGAGTACTCGGGAGCAATGCACTCGGGCAATCTTCACCGTGGAGGACGAGCACTCGGCATCAGCTGTGACTCAACTATGAAGGTCTCAGGGGCTACTGTGGAGGCCATGGGCCCCGGGTACCTCATCACAAGCATATGGGCCACTCGGATAGAGGATGGGCCAAGACTTGTAATTAGAGATATAATAGCACCCGGTAGATTTTGCCTTTGACAGAAAGGAATATACAGTCTTAGCCGGGTAAGATGTATCTCTAAGAAGGAAATCCCTTGGCCATATCCAGCTGGGATTCCTATCTTGTACCCCTGTCCCCTAGTATATAAGGGGAGGCAGGGCGCTCCATGAGGGCAGAAGATCATTGATTGACACACATCCTCAAAGGAATACCACCACAACTGGACGTAGGGTATTACCTCACATCGAGGGCCTAAACCAATATAAAATCTCCTTGTGTTCCTTTACAGTCCACCGAGTTTCCCCTTGCTGAGTAGCCCTATAGTTATATTGCCGGTGTAAAACATCGACAAGTACCTAGACAAGTTTGTGGTGGTCTTCATTGATGATATCCTCATCTACTCCAAGACTATGGAAGAACATGAGCAGCACCTTCGTCTTGTGTTGGAAAAATTGCGAGAGCACCAGTTGTATGCTAAGTTCAGTAAGTGTGACTTTTGGTTGTCGGAAGTGAAGTTCCTAGGTCACGTCCTCTCTGCTGGAGGTGTTGCAGTGGACCCGACTAACATGGAGTTAGTCACTAAATAGAAACAACTAGAGACGGTTTCAAAAATCAAGAGTTTTTTGGGTCTTGTGAGATATTATTGCAGATTCATAGAGAATTTCTCAAAGATTGCCAAGCCAATGACTCGGTTGCTTTAGAAGGATGTCAAATTCCAGTGGTCACCCGAGTGTGAGCAAAGCTTCCAAGAGTTGAAGAAGCATCTGGTGCCCACACCAGTGTTGATTTTGCTAGATCCCAGAAAGGATTTTCAAGTATCCTGTGATGCATCACGACAAAGTTTAGGGTGTGTTTTGATGCAAGATAGAAAAGTGGTCACTTATGCATCTCACCAATTGCGGCCACATGAGAAAAACTATCCTACCCATGATCTAGAACTGGTCGCAGTGCTTCATACATTGAAGATATGGCGTCACTACCTCATTGGTAATCATACGGAGATGTACATGGACCACAAGAGTTTGAAGTACATCTTCACTCAGCCGGACCTAAACTTGCGTCAACGGAGATGGCTGAGTTAATCAAGGATTATGATATTGGAATTCACTATCACCTAGGAAAGGCCAATGTAGTGGTAGACGCCCTCAGTAGGAAGAGTTATTGCAATGCTTCAGAAGGACAACAGTTGCCTTGGGAGGTATCTATAGAATTCGAGCGGCTAAGCTTGGGAATTGTCAAGAAGGGTTTTGTAGCAGCGTTGGAGGCACATCCCATGCTCATAGACCAAGTTAGAGAAGCTCAAATCAATGATCGAGACATCCAAGAGATCAAGAAGAACATAAGAAGAGCAAAAGCCAGTGGATTTTTAGACGATGAACAAGGAACGGTATGGTTGGGGGAATGGATATGTGTGCCAGATAACAAGGAGTTGAAATATACTATCATGAAAGAAGCTCATGACACCCAATATTCTATTCACCCTAGTAGTACCAAGATGTACCGGTGTGGAGGCCATGGGCCCCGGGTAGGAAGGCAATTACGGCCACTCAGACAGAGGGTGGGCCGGCCCCTACAATTGGAGATTGAGTAGGACTCGGCTTCATGTTACCTTGTAAGACAAGGAAAGGGATAAAAGTCCTAGCTGGATACTCTAATAGTTGGATACTCTATGTACTGATAAGGAAAGCCCTTGGTCATATCCAACTAGATTTCCTACCCTGTAACCCTTATCCCTCCAGTATATAAGGAGATGTAGGGAGCCCCCTAGGGCAGATGATTCCACATACCGCAAATGCAATACACCACAATTGGAAGTAGGGTATTACCTCACACTGAGGGTCTGAACTAGTATAAATCTCATGTGTCCTTTTGAATCTATTGAGTTTAGGTCCAACGAATAGCCCCGTATTCAATATAGCCGATATAAAACATCGACAATTGGCTCGCCAGGTAGGGCATCGTCAAGATCATCGTCAATAAACTTGATGGATCCAACCACTGGAGTCAGCAGTGTCAAGTTGTTTCTTGGACAAGCCATCAGCTTCGGGAGCCTCGACTTCACCACCGATAATCTCGGCAATCTCACCCTAATCGACTCGGTTTTGACTAGATCGGCTAGGAACTGGGCCGAACTAGCACCAGTCGGCTTACTCAACGCCGTGGCAATCTTGCGTGACTTGCTGCGGCGATATCCAAGATCTACAAGTCCAGGGACAACTCTTTTTCCTGATATTCAACTCAGACGCGGCCCTGAGCTGGTCGAGATTGTGCTGAGGGAAGAAGAGATCGTCAACTTCCCACTCGGACTCGGCAACGCCGCGGATATCATCAATTCAAGTCTGATGCGGTAGAACCAATCGTTTGGAATTTGACTCAGATACAGCCCAGAGCTTCTCGGGATCGGATCTAGGGAGGTTGGGGTTGTCATCACACCGTTAAACTACTCCGAGTTTGACTCCTAGTCGGACAGTAACTCGGGGAGCTTTTCTCCACCATGCGAAGTCTTTATGGAGTCGAAGGGATCAACCCCGGGGCAAGATGCATGCCGACTACACAACCAGCAAGAGGAGGAGGCTCGCCAACTACGTGAGCAACAGGAGGAAGACCGCGACGCTAACAAGCTGAGCGCGAAGCTCACAATGACAACTTGCACAAGTCTAGGTGGATTGCCCAACAGGAAATCCTCTAGACCAGAGTAGACGACCATGATGTTTTTGTTACTCCACAACAAAACTTCGTGGCGGCAACAACACTATTGGACACCCTGCAACTGGGGCCAGATCACCAAGCTACCCCGACTATTGCAAGAATAAAGGAATGATAACCGATGTAGCCTGTCAACAGCAATCTGGAGATACGTTTACACCGTCAAACAAAATAGCTTCGGATGCTGTGACTTCATCCGCTTCAGCGAGACGCCGAGTAGCCGGCTCTGGTCAGCACCACTCGGAATCCCATCACACGTCACTCGGACACCGCAACGATGACCAACGGCGGTACCATCACAATGAGCACTGGGATAACCAGGACGCTCGGGGATGACTACGATGGGATCTCCACCACGACATTAATGCTCGACGCCGGGAGCGCGAGAAAGATGAACGTCGCCAACTTGAAGACAAGCACGAATGCTTCGGCCTCCATCATGAGCGATTTCATCATCGTAGTCGCAGTCGGAGCCCTCACCCTGATGAAGGAGTTCTAGCCTTCACACACAATTACAACAAGTTGACTAACCATCCCGTTTCAAGTTGACTGGTATAGAGAAGTACAACGGCAAGACCAACCTAGAATCCTGGCTGACCGTGTATACCTTGGCAATCCGTGCGGCTGGAAGCGACCACAAGGCCATGGCAAACTATCTACTAGTCGCCCTGGCAGACTCGACACGAATGTGGTTGACGGGCTTCCCAGGCAGTCTATTGGCTCTTGGGGGAACTCCATGAGCGCTTTGTGGCTAACTTCCAAGGAACCTAGAGAGGCCATCATCTGAGTACGATCTGTACTAGTGCCACCAAAGAAAAAACAAGTCTCTCCGTGACTTCATCAAGCGCTTTCCAGATAAGAGGAACTCAATCCCTAAAATCAAGGACGAGGTTGTCATTGCTTCCTTTCGCAAGGGAGTTGTCGATGTTTGTATCGGCAATAATAATATGGGGCTACTCAAGAGACCTAAACTTGATGGACTGCAAAGGAACACGAAATAATTTATCCTGGTTCAGGCCCTCAATGTGAGGTAATACCCTACTTCCAGCTGTGGTGTATTGCCTTTGAGGTTTCTCTGGTGAGAGTGTTCTTCTCTTCTTCTTCTTGCGCCAGGGGGCTCCTTGCCTCTCCTTGTATGCTAAGAACTTGACCAAGGGATTTCCTTCTAGGAATATAATGTACCCAACTAGGACTATATCCCTTTCCTTATCGTACAAGATAATATGCATCGAGTCCCGTTGCATCCCTAGTTACAGGATTGGGCCTATCCTCTGTCCGAGTGGCCAGAAAGCTCCTCATGAGGTACCCGGGGCTCATACCTCCACAGTAGCTCCTGAGACCTTCATAGTTGAGTCACAGCTAGTGCCGAGTGCTCATCCTCCTTGGTGAAGATTTGCCAAGTGCCTTGCTCCCGAGTACTCATTGTCCGAGTGCTTCTTCTCCAAGTCCCGCTTCATATCAGCTAGCAACGAGGCTATGAACGGCTTCATAGAAAAATATGAATAGTGCGCGCCGAATAGGCGCACCTATTAGGTGTAGCCCCCTACTTTGTGCTTAATTCTGAAACAATTAAACATAAAGTCAAAGATCTTTAACTTTAAGTCTTTCCCAAGTGGTATATTTCTCAGAAATTAGACTCTTCAGCATCATACCAGCTGGAAATATTTTTGCTCAAAGCAATTTTGGCTAAGTATGTAAGCCGAGTACCACTTCATGGATTTTAACCCAATATGTGGTGAGGTGTTCTTGAGAGATACTTGCATTTCCAATTTTAATGGAGACCAACTATCTAAATACCTATCAAATAATTCAGATATTTGAACACATGTGTCCATCAATTAGGCTTAACATGAAGCATATCTAATTATTTTGATCAGGTTCTGTAAAATAGCATCTGTACTGTGATTTTAACATAGCCAGCAATTGGCCCAGTAGGACATGCTATTTAGAAACTCATATCTTATGGCCCATGACCGAGCTAGCTAGCCCAAGCCCACTAACTCCGCACAGGTTTTATAAAACAACGGGAGAGAGAAAAGATTCGTCTTTCTCCCCCAATCCACCAAATCGCTTTAGCTTCTGAAACTGTGCCCAAACTTCGCGCTCTCCGCTCTGCTAAGGTTCGCTGTAGCTCACGTTCCCAGCTCGAGATTTGCCAGGAACTACTTCCCAGCACCGATTTCTAGCAGCCAAAAGCTTCTTCGCCCAGCTCCACACCCCCAGTGATGCCGAGAGCCCCTTTTGACATCCCAGATATGTCGTCCGGATCTTGGCCAGTGTCAGATTGCAGCTGCACGAAGCTAACGAACTTGGAGAATAGGAAGATACTGCAGCCGCGGGAGATCATCAATTGGCACCTAGCCATCGGTGAGTCTGTCCCCATTCTAGGCCCTGGCGAGACCGTGATCTTTACTTCTTTCTTCGAACGCGGCCTTCTCTGCCATCTTCTGATTTCCTCCGCCATCTTCTTGACTTCTACCGCATTGAGCTCGTCAACCTCAATCCCAACTCTATTCTCCAAATTTCTATTTTTGTGACCCTCTGTGAGGCCTTCCTGGGCATTAGTCCCCATTTCAATCTCTTTCAATATCTCTTCCACATCAAACCACAACCCTCAAAATCCAAGATTCAAACAATAGGGGGAGAGGGCCTTCAGCTTTGCAATGATATGAAAAAGGCTTATCTCCATGTCCCCCTAAAGACTTCTCTCAAGGGATGGCATCAGGAGTGGTTCTATTGCTCAAATCTCGAGCCCTCCCTGCCCCCTTTCACGGGAAATCCACCATCTATCCTGGAGAGTTGGACATCAGTGCCGTCGCAAGACGAAATAGGCCAGGTATACAAATTGCTGGAGAAGATCATCACGCTAAAGGGCACAGGGCTGACCGGTCCATGGATGGCTAGGTGCTTCCTGAATCGCCGAACCCTGCCTCTGAAGGCCAGAAGCCACCTTGGGTTCAACTACCAGAGGAAAAATGATCCAACCCGAGAATTCCCTGACTTTGTTGACAAGAATAAAGTAACCGATACTCTGCTTGGCTTTTTCATCAATGGGGTCGTGGAGACCGGGATAAGAAAAGAGCCCCCAAGCCATACTGCGAGGGCAGGCCCTGGCCAAAGGTAATATATGATGCTATAGTCATCTTGATATCCATCTGTGATGAGCGATATGAATGTCATCCCATCTTGCAATGTATGATATCTGGGTGTTTGCAGGAATGTGAAGAATTTGATTCCGACCCCCAAGGCCAGTCAGCCAATGGAGCCAGGAAACGCCCAGCTAGCCCCTCGGCAGCCCAACCCAGCCCCAAGAGGGCTAGGAAACGACTAGCGATGGACCATGCCAAAAAGAACGACATGCCAAGTAAGGCATCTAGTGGTCTAATGATAAAGGACTCCAGCAGCGCCGCCCCTAGGCCACCCAGCCCTAGGACCACACCACCGAGTACCGCCACCACCTAGTCGGTTGTGTCGAGTACTGCGTCGACTGGGCCGAGTTCTCCACTGCCAACTACCGTGCTCATGAGCCCAACAGTCAGCACTCTCCGCCGCCGAGAAGGCTGTCAAGCCCGTCGCCGACTATCCCCACCCCTAGTACACAAGGGTGGAGGTTTAAAACTTCCAAGAGGTACCAGCAAATCCTCAGTCTTCAAAACAGCTTGAACAAACTTGTAATATCTGGACTGTTGAATACTTCTGCAGGAAGCCAAGTGATGCCGACTCCAAAGGGGTAGCACCACCAACCCCCATAGCAAATTCAGTCCTGACTGAGGCAGAGCCAGTCGTGCCACAAGCCAAGCTTGAAGTTGTCCTAGCCCCTGAAGCTAAGCCGACCTAGCCGGCCGAGCTACAAGCGTCGCCTAGTCGGGACATTGAGGTCGAAACTCCTGTCCCTGAGCTCACCCAGGAACCTGCTCCGACAATCGATCCAAGGCCCAGGACTCCATCACCTCCACTATTGTCGTCCTCTGATGAAGACAATTGTGGAGACCATGGGCCCCAGGTACCTCATGAGAAGCATTAGGGCCACTCAGACAGAGGATGGGCCTAACCTTGTAATTAGGGATACAATAGGACTCGACATACATTACCTTGTACGACAAGGGAAGGATATAGTCCTAGTGGGGCACGTTGTATTCCTAGAAGGAAATCCCTTGGTTAGAGTCTGACTAGGATTCCTACCCTATAACCCTGTCCCCCCGGTATATAAGGGAAGTTAGGGCGCCTCCTGAGGGCAGAGAACCGCAACTCATACAATCTCACCAGAGAAACCTCAAAGGCAATACACAACAGCTGGAAGTAGGGTATTACCTCACCTCGAGGGCCTGAACCAGGATAAATTGTTTCGTTTTCCTTTGCAATCCATCAAGTTTAGGTCTCACGAGTAGCCCCATATTATAATTACCGATATAAAACATTGACAGTTGGCGCGCCAGGTAGGGGCATCGGCGAGATCATGTGCGACAAGCCTGATGGATTCAACCACCTGAGTCGATGGCGTCAAGTTCTTCCCTGAGCAAACTATTAGCTTCGGGAGCCTCGACTTCATCGCAGACAAGTTTAGCGACCTCACCCTATCCGATTCGAACTCGATCCAATTGGCAATAAATCAAGCCGACTCCGCACCGGTCTGCCTACTCAATGCTGCAGCAATCTTCGAGGCCATGCTATAGTGATCCCCAAGATGCCCGGGTCTCAGGACAACTCTTTCTTTCGGTGTTCGACTTGGACTCAGCCTCGAGCCAGCTGAGATTGGTCTAAGAGAGTAGGAGGAGGTCAATCTCCTATTCAGACTCGGCAACACTGCAGATAACTTCAATCAACATCTAATGCAACAGACCCGATCCCCTGGGGTTCAACCCGGATACGGACCAGAGCCACTTGAGATTGGATCTAGGGAGGTCGGAATCATAATTACGCCTCTCAACTACTCTGATTCTGACTCTAAGTCGGACAGCAATTTGGCAAGCTTCTCTCCGCCACGCGAAATCTTCATGGCGTCCAAGAGCTCACCAACTCCCACTCAAGAGGCATGCCGACTATGCAATTTACAAGAAGAGGAAGCCTGCCAACTACGTGAACAATAGGAGGAAGACGCAAGACGCCTACAGCCGAGCGCGACGCTCGCAACAACAATCTGCGCAAGGCTGGGCGGACTGCTCAATAGGAAATCCTCCAAACCCGAGTCGGCGACCATGACGTTTTCGTAACTCCTCAACAGAACGTTGTAGCTGCTGCAACTTTACTGGATACACTGCAGTTTGGACCTGATCACCAGGCCATCCTGACAATAGCAAGGATAAAAGCCACGATCACCGCCGCTGCATGTCAGCAGCGTCAACAGTCGGGCGACACTCTCATACCGACCAACAGGTCGGCTTCTCCAACGGCGATCTCATCTGCCTCAACGTGACGTTGAGCGACCGGCTCTAGTTATCCGCACACGGATTCATGCCACACGTCACTCAGCAACCATAATAATGACTGACGGCGCCAAAATCAAGATGACCGTCAGGATAACCAGGATGTCCAAGGTCGACTACGACGAGATCTCCGGCAAGACATCAATGCACGACACCGCGAACGCGAGGAAGATGAGCGTCGTCGATTAGAAGATGAGAACGAGATCTCCACCATGAGCGGTTTCACTGCTGTAGTTGGAGTTGGAGTCCTCATACAGATGAAGGAGTACCGGCCTTTACCCGTGAGCTGCAACAAGTCGACTAGCCGTTAGGCTTCAAGCCAACTGGAATTGAAAAATACGACGGGAAGACCAACCCCGAGTCCTAGCTCACAGTTTACACCCTGGCGATCCGAGTAGCTGGAGGAGATCACAAGGCCATGGCTAACTACCTCCTAAATGCTCTAGCCGACTCGGCAAGGACATGGCTAACTAGACTTCCTAAGAGGTCAATCGGCTCCTGGGGAGAACTCTAGGAACGCTTCATCACCAATTTCCAAGGAATGTACGAGAGGCCATCTTCCGAGTACGACCTGTATCAGTGCCATCAAAGGAAGAATGAGTCTCTTCGTGGTTTCATCAAGAGGTTTTCCGAGAAGAGGAATTCAATCTTGAAGATCAAGGACGAGGTCGTCATCGCCGCCATCCGTAAGGGAGTCAGAGACACCCCGTTCATTGCCAAGTTTACTCGAAAACCTCCCTCTTCTGTCAAGACTCTTTTTGACATTGCGAACAAATATGCCGACTCGGCCGACGCAGTTGCTAAGGCCCTGGACCACAAGAAGGAGCCCCGGCAGAAGGACAAAAGAGACAACGACAAGCCAGCACAAAACAAGTCCAGCAATAGCAAGCGCAAGTCGAACAACGTGGTGGCTGTTGTGGAGCGTAGTTGGCCACAACCCCCGAGGACAGACGAGTACCAAAAAATGATGAACGGGCCATGCCCCTTTCATCCAAAGGGCAAGCAAGCGGCTAAGGACTGCTTCATGTTCAAAAAGTTTACTTCCGAGCAGACTTCAACATCTGGCAGCAATAAAGACAAGGACAAGCCAAATCCGGGTGCAGCCGGTGACTATCAAGATCGCCAGGCTGAGCTCAACCACATCTTCAGAGGGCCAACTGCATACGAGTCCAATAGGAAGCAGAAGCTCGCAACACGCGAAGTCAACTCGGTCTCTGCAGACACCCCCTAGTTCTTGCGTTGTTCAGAAACACCAATCACGTTTGACCGCGCATATCACCCAGATCGGGTTCCTCATCCAGGGCGTTACCCACTCGTTCTAGACCCGGTCATCAGAAGCATCAAATTAAAAAAGGTTCTCATCGATGGAGGAAGCGCTCTCAATATTTTGTTTGCCAAGATGTTCGATGAGATGAAGATCTCTCGTTCCAAGCTACGGCCGAGTATAGCGCCCTTCCCCGGGGTAATCCCCGGCCTATCTTCCACTCCACTCAGATAAATAACTCTGCCAGTTACATTTGACACGTGGGATAATTTCCGCACCGAGAATATCTGCTTCGAGGTTGCCAACTTCGAGACTGCGTATCACACAATGCTCAGATGGCCAGCACTAGCCAAATTCATGGCTGTGCCGCATTGTACATACATGATGCTCAAGATGCCAGGACTAGTCGGAGTGCTTTCTCTTCGCAGCGATGTCAAGCAAGACTTCACCTGCGACAAGGAGAGCTGTGAGCTGGCCCAATCTCAAGAAGCGGCAGTCAGGTCAAACAACATCCGACAAGCCACTACAACTGCAAGCGAGGACGATCAAGTTCCGGCAAAAAAAGCAGCCAAGTCAGGAATTTCAGCAGACTCTGAAACAAAAAAGATCCCCCTGGACCCTTCCGACCCCTCCAAAACTGCTCTTGTCGGGACCGGACTTGACCCCAAATAGGAAGACGAGCTCATCACCTTCTTCCAGGAGAATAGGGATATATTTGCTTGGAAACCTTCTGACATACCTGGTGTACTAAGCCAGGCCAAACCGGACGCCAAGCCAGTCAAACAACGACTACGGTGCTTCGCACAGGACCGCAAAGAAGCTATTCGAGAGGAGATAACCAAGCTCCTTGCAGCCGGGTTCATCAAAGAGGTCTACCACCTAGATTGGTTGGTAAACCCAGTCTTGGTCTAGAAAAAAAGGTAAATGGCGCATGTGCACTGACTACACCGACATAAACAAGGCGTGCCCCAAATACCCATTTGGTCTTCCCAGAATAGATCAGGTGGTGGATTCAACTGCGGGGTGCGAACTTCTCAGCTTTCTCGACTGTTACTCGGGATATCACCAAATCAGCTTGAAGGAGGAGGACTACCTGAAGACTTCTTTTGTTATGCTGTTTGGAGCATACTGCTATGTCAATATGCCGTTCGGGTTGAAAAACGCTAGAGCAACATATCAACGAGCAATTCAGCGGTGTTTACACACTCAACTCAGGCACAACGTAGAGGCATATGTCGATGACGTGGTGATCAAGACAAAATCCAAGGAAGACCTCATCGCCGATTTGGAAGAAACTTTTCGAAGCCTTCGGAGATTCAAGATGAAGTTGAATCCGGATAAGTGCACCTTCGGTGTACCATCCGAAAAGCTACTCAGCTTCATCGTATCGCATTGAGGCATCAAGGCCAATCCAGAGAAAATCAACGCTATCCTGAACATGGCACCCCCAACTAGCCAGAAGGACATCCAAAAGCTGACAGGCTGCATGGCGGCACTTAGCCGATTCATCTCCCGACTCGGTGAATGGGGCATGCCCTTTTTTGAACTATTGAAGAAAGCGGACAATTTTCAATGGACACCGTAGCCTAGCAAGCCTTCGAAGACTTCAAAAAATTTCTCACATCACCACCGGTGTTGGCATCACCCATGCCCCAAGAACTGCTAATGTTATACTTGGCGGCAACCAGTCAGGTAGTTAGCACGGTGTTGGTAGTCAAGCGAGCAGAGCCAGGGCATATACAGAAAATACAAAGGCCAGTCTACTTCATCAGTGAGGTCCTAGCTGACTCCAAGATGAGATATCCTCAAATCGAGAAGCTATTATATGGCCTACTCATCACTGTCAGGAAGTTAGTGCACTATTTTCAGTCGCATCAAGTAACTATTGTCACATCGTATCCACTTGAGGACGTTCTACACAACCGCGAGGCCACTAGCGGGATCGCTAAATGGGTGCTCGAGTTGATGGCGTTTGACATCATATTTCAGCCACGGATAGCAATCAAGTCTTAAGCTCTAGCCAACTTCGTGGCTGAGTGGACGGAAGTCCAGACGACTACAAACATGGACAAGCTAGAGTACTGGACAATGTACTTCGATGGTTCTCTACAGATCGGTGGTGCAGGGGCTGGTGTCATGCTGACGTCACCCACTGGCAAAAAATTAAAGTACATTCTCTAGATTCACTTTCCAGCTTCCCACAATGTTGCCGAGTATGAGGCACCCATCCACAAGCTCCGCATTGCCATATCACTCGGCATCCGCCAACTGGTCGTACGCAGGGATTCTCAACTCGTGGTCAACCACGTCATGAAAGACTGGACATGTCTCAACTATAATATGGCGGCGTATTGTCAGGAGGTACGAAAGCTAGAAAACAAGTTCAATGGGCTGGAGATAACTCATGTATTGTGACAATACAACGAAGCTACAGACGAATTGGCTAACATGGGATCTAAACGAGAAGTGGTCCCGATTGGGATTTTTGCTGAGCAACTATTGGAGCCATCAGTCAAGAAGAAACCAGTGCTTGAACACTCGGGGGCTGAACCTACCCCGGCAACAAATGTAGTGCTAATTATCTCTCAAGACTGGTGGACTCCAATTTTCAAATTCCTCTTGGATGATGAACTCCCAGAAGATCACAGCGAATCCGAGAGGATTAAATGTCGAAGCAAATATTTTCTTGTAGTCGGAAAAGACCTTTACCGTCAAAGCGTATCCAAAGTCCTCATGTGCTGCGTCACACCCGAGGAAAGCAAGCAGATTTTGCAGTCGATCCACTCAAGTATTTGTGGCAACCACGCTGCATCCAGGACGTTAGTCAGAAAGGCTTACAGACAGGGTAGCCGACTGCGGTAACAGATGCTAAAGACATAGTTCGCACATGCGAGGGATGCCAATTCTATGCAAGGCAAACACATCTTCCAACTCAAGAACTTCAAATAATTCCAATCTCTTGGCCCTTTGCAGTTTGGGGGCTTGATATGGTCGGGTCATTCAAAAAAGCGCCAGGAGGGTTCACACACTTGTTCGTCGCAGTGGACAAATTCACAAAGTGGATTGAGGCAAAACCCGTTACTACTATAACAGCGGCACGGGCAAAGGACTTTATCATGAGTATTTTATATCGATTTGGAGTGCCTAACCGCATCATAATGGACAATGATACTTAGTTCACTAGTGGCGTGTTTCAAGATTTTTGTGACGACATCGGCATCAAGATCTATTATGCTTCTGTGGCATACCCACGGAGTAATGGGCAGGTTGAGCGTGCCAATAGTATGGTATTCCAAGGTATCAAAGCTAGGGTATTCAACCAACTACAACCATATGCAGGGCAGTGGGTACAAGAACTCCCATCTGTTCTCTGGTCTCTAAGAACCATGATTAGTTGGGCAACCGGGCAATCCCCTTTCTTCCTAGTCTATGGTGCTGAGGCTATGTTACCAACCGAGTTGGAGTTCGGCTCTCCGTGAGTTTGGGCCCACTCAGAAGACAAATCAAACAAAGACCGACTGGTCAAACTCGATCAATTTGAGGAAGCAAGGGACATCGCAACTATCTAGTCGGTAAGGTATCTTCAAGGCCTACGTCATTATCACAGTTGGAATGTTCGTGGCCATGCCTTTTTGGTGGGAGATCTTGTCCTGAGAAAAATACAAGCCACCAAAGACAGGCAAAAACTATCCCCTTTATGGGAAGGGCCATTCATTATCACTGAGGTAGCACGTCCGGGTGCCTACCGACTAAAGACTGAAGATGGTGCCCTAGTCACCAACTCATGGAATATAGAACAGCTACGTCCTTTCTATACCTGAGTCTTGTTTTTCCTCGATACATATGAATGAAGTTTTTTTACCTCTGACTCACTACATCGCTTGTCCTAACCGAGTAGTGAGTCGGGGGCTACATGTATTATGTGCCTTGTTAATAAAATCCAAGGTTGTTTTATCTAACTCATGAAATTCTACAACAATTATGCTAAGTTTGCCCAAGCATAGCTCTCAGAGGTGACTTTTTTCTTAGTTCCTCTTGATCTACTTGGTGCAGACTACGTAGTCGGGTAAAGGTAATGACGACTTGGAATAAGCAAGTACCCGGTAGCATTTTACAGATATTTACAAATGCCGTTACAAAAGTCATATGTGCTCATCAATTGTCACCAACTACATAATCGTTCTGTTTTTACATGCCCAGGTCTTTGGATATTGCCTCCGCAATCGGCCTCACCTGGCTGATTAGCTCCAATGCCTCCTTGGGAGTCGTCCCCTCAGCAAAACCCTCACCAACGGCCTCGATGTCTACCCTAGGGTAGATCGATTTGGTCATGGTGAGAGCTTGGGCAATGCCAACAGCTACACGCTCATCCAAGTACTTCTTCAAGATACTCGGGGCTTCGCTTAGGCGTTCATGCACTTGGGTGATGGTACTGGAGCTGGTCCCAGGATTGTGAGGTTGCATGATGTCTAGGAGCCCTTTCACGGATTCAACGAGGACTTCCCGTGACTCCTTGATCATCTTGATTTTCTCCGCAAAGGCGCCAAATTGAATCTGGGCGTTGGCTTTTGAAGCTGTTCAGATGCATCGACAAATATATTGGTCAACCAAGATAAGAAGTCGAAGCAACAAGCAGACGGGCTAAGATCCTTGATGTGAACGTGGGTGTCCCAATCTTTCGATGAGAGGATAAATTGATAGGATGGAGCGACATTGGCGATCCGACTATAACCGTCCAGGGACGTTGCGCCTTAGCAATCGTTACACCAACTCCAGAGGCTGTTCGCAATCTCGACGGATGCACAATCAGCCCAACCACGAGGGTAATTGTTCCTGTAAGCAATCAAGAACTAGCAAGAACAAGATGAACAAGCAACTTAATTTGCGAATAAAAGATGAAGGTTTAACTCAGAGAACAAATGGTGGGGTTTCGAAGACGAGCAAACCGGCAATCTAGCCGATCACGGGATTACACGGTAAAGTAGCGACGCTAACTTTAATCTAACAAAACCTAATCTGTTTGTGGCGGCTCTAAGGGTATTAATAGGATGGGGGATGGCCACAGGGGTGTTGGGATCATTCTCCAACCCTAGGACACGTCCCTAATGGACCTGACTTGATACATGGGCCTTCGGCCCAAAAACGGTGACGCAGCACCTTAAACAGAGACCCCTCATCACTAAAACAACGATTGCGGACGATTCCAAGCAGATATAAACATGAGTCTGGATCCGTTGGAAAGTAGACTTGATAAGCTTTCCATAAAGTACTAGAACTCCGAAATCAGAGTTCATATGAAGTCGTGGCAGCCGTCACAAGTTGGCGCTGTCGTACAGTCCGATTCCAGCTTGCGCGAATCCCTTTTCTTGTTGATCTCCTCCTTCCCTTGGTGACCTTCTCCATGGTGTTGATGTCCTCATCAATCCTCTATCTTGGCTTTGGCCTTCTCCACTTCCTCCAGCTTTTTATTTTATTTTTCCCTCTTCTTTGCCTGGGCTTTCAGCTTGGCTTCGAGGGCTACAAATCAAAACAGTACTCAGGATCGCAATCAAGACTCAACAAAGGCAGTCGGGAATTAACAATGCTAGAGAAATCTACTCGGGGTTCACTCGGGAGGACAACACAGAAGTCTTAATTCTGTTTTTTTCAGCTTGAGCCTAGTTTTCATCTTTGAGGTTGTCTACCGATCCCCTCAGCCATGTCTCCCTCTCTTGGCTAGTCCACTCCACGTCGTCCTTGGCTACCTAGAGCTAGAGGCGAGCTCAGTTAGGACCTTATTCATCTTCTCTGAGCGATTGATGATCTTCTGCTCATAACAAACCAGGGGAAATCAAAGTTGAACGGCAGAATACCAGATCAATGGAAACAATCAAGAGCTCAACATACCTGGACTACCTTGGACACAGCGATTGCAGCATGCATGAAATTTCTGTGTTCCCTCAATGCTGCTTGCTCGTCATGCTCATAGCTCTCTGCAACTCCCTCAGGGTGACCCAATAAAAAGTCCTTAGGAAGTTACGTAGAGGGGCTTCGAGCCTGGGGAGATCGCCTTCATCGAAAGACGATGATATTGCCGGCGATGGGGTCCTGGCCCTGAGTTTGGCAGCTACAGGATCTTCAATGATCTGCTCGAGGGCTGGAGCAGCAGCTTTAGTTTCCACTCCTTGGTCGGCCAGCATTGGTAATTCTGCTATCAGGGCTACTTCAGCTTCAGCAGCTGGGCTTGCCTCTCGCTCAGAAGATGAAATTGCTAGTTCTGGCTCGGCTGGGATGGGCTCGGTGGCAGGAACTGCTGGCGTAATCCCCTTGGGATCTATGTGAACTCGCTTCCTATACAATATGCCAAATATTAATACATTTACCATATCATTCAAGATTCTTAGAAGATTAAAGGTATTCTTTATTACCTCTTGGAGGTCTTGAATTTCCACTAAGGAGCTCTAGGAGATGTCGGCGAGGGGCTTGAAAGCCTGCTCGGCGGTGGAGAGCTACCGACTGTCGGGCTGGTCGGCGTAGCAGTCGGCGGTGGTGATTTGGCCCCAGTCGGCTTTGTTCCTAATGCGGCCGACTAGGGGGTCGAGGTGCTTGGTGGTGCTGGCCTTGGGTTAGGTGATGCCAATCTTGGGCTTGGCGGCCTAGGAGCAAAATTGACAGGGTCCTTGATCTTCAGGCTCCTTGGAGTTGCACTCAGCATGCTTGTTTTCTTCTTGCCCGGGTCTTCAATTGGCTTCTTCCTAGCCTACTTGGAGCTGGGTTGAGCGACAAGGGCTAGCTGGCCGTTTCTTCATTTTGGTGGCTAGCTGATTTTGGGAGTCATTATCAAACTCCACACAGTCCTGCAAGTATTTCGACAACATACGTCATGCATTGAAAAACAATTCAAGACAAAAATCCATAGACATTCATCACAGAAGGATGATGATTCAATATCAGTCTTTCATGATTACCTATGGCTGAGGCCTGCTCTGGCTGTAGGGCATGGGAGTGCGTTCTTCGTCCTCTGTCTCCACTATTCCATTGACAAAGAAGCCGAGCAGGGTATCAGTAACCTTGTTCTTGTCGGCTACGTCGGGGTATTTACGGCTGGGATCATCCTTGCCTTGGTAGTCCTAGCCAAAATGGCTCCTGGTCTTCAAAGGTTTGGTGCGGCGGTTGAGGAAACACCTTGCCACCCAGGGACCAGTCAGCCCTGCGCTCTTCAGGAGGTCAATCTTCTCCATCAACTGGTACACTTGCCCCATTTCCTCGTACGTTGGCATGGAGGACCAGCTAGGCAGGACAGTTAGAGGAGAACCAGTGAAAGGGGGCAGAGAGGACTCCAAATTTGAGCAATAGAACCACTCCCTGTGCCACCTTTGAGTGATGTCTTTAGAGGAACATTGAGATACGTCCTCTTCATCTCGTCCCTAAGTTGAAGACCAGCTCCCCCGATGACTTGGATCTTGTTCTTGGATGGCTGGGGCTTGATGTGGAACAAGTAATGAAAAGATTGAAATGGGGCTAAACCCCCAGAAAGGCTTCACACAAGGTGGCGAAGATGGAGATATGCAGGATAGAGTTGGGATTCAAATTTACCAACTCTATTAGATAGAAAGACAGAAGTTGGCGAAGGAAATCCGAAGAAGGGAGGGCAAGACCGCGATCAAAGAACGAGGTGAAGATGACGGTCTCACCAGATTTGGGCGTTGGCATGGATTCCCCTTCTACGGTGCGCCAATGGATGGCATCTTGTCGCTGCAACATCAACCATTTTTCTAATAGCTTCAGCTTCAACGGACTGCAGTCCAACATCGGCCAGACTCCGACGGTCATCTCAGGGATCTCAAATGGGGCTTTCGGCATTGTCGGAGGCGAAATGATTTGAGGGAGCGACTTGCGGAGGCTGGGAATGGATGCGGCGGAACAGAATCGGGCAAGTCTTGAGTGGGGGCGCAGGCTACTAGGAACCCTAGCAAGGGGGAAGCACGAAATTTGGGCGCGGAAGCTGGAAGACGAAACGATTGGCAAACTGGAGAAGAAGAGCAAATCTTTTCTCTCTCCCCGCTTTATAAAGACTTGGTCTTGATCACCACGTCGTCGATGTAGGCTTCCACGTTGCACCCGATCTGAGTGTGCAAACACTGCTGAATGGCCCATTGATAGGTTGCTCCAGCATTCTTCAAACCGAACGGCATTGTGATATAGCAGTACGCTCCAAACGGCATGATGAAAGATGTCTTTAAGCAGTCTTCCTCCCTCAGGCTGATTTGATGGTATCCTGAGTAGCAGTCAAGAAAGCTGAGTAGGTCGCACCCAGCCATGGAATACACTAGCTGATCTATCCTGGAAAGACCAAATGGGTCCTTGGGGCATGCCTTGTTGAGATCAGTGTAGTCGACGCACATGCACCATTTACCGTTTTTCTTCCGGACCAGAACTGGGTTTGCCAACCAATCCGGGTGATAGACCTCCTTGATGAACCCGGCTGCGAGGAGCTTGGTAATCTCCTCCCAAATAGCATCCTTGCAATCTTGAGCGAAGCGCCGCAGCCGTTGCTTGACTGGCTTGGAGTCTGTCTTCACATTGAGGGCGTGCTCGATCACCTCCCTTGGTACGCCTGATATGTCGGGCGGTTTCCATGCGAAGATGTCTTTATTGGCTTGTAGGAAGGTGACGAGCGCATCTTCCTATTTGGGGTCGAGTCCGGTCCCGACTAGAGCAGTCTTGGAGGGGTCGGAAGGGTCCAGGGGGATCTTCTTCGTGTCAGAGTCCGCTGAAATTCCCGACTTCGCTGCCTTTTTCACCGGAACTTGATCCTGCTCGACTTCAGTTGTGACGGCTTGCTGAATGCTATCGCGCCCGACTGCCGCCTCTTGTGATTGAGCTAGTTCACAGCTCTCCTTGTCGCAGGTGAAGGCTTGCTTGATGTGGCTACGGAGGGAGAGGACTCCTGCTGGCCCAGGCATCTTGAGCACCATATATGTGTAGTGCGGTATCGCCATGAATTTGGCGAGTGCCAGTCGTCCGAGTATCGCGTGGTACGCGGTCTCGAAGTCGGCAACCTCGAAACAGACGTTTTTCGTGCGGAAGTTATCCCGCGTGCCGAAGGTTACCGGCAAGGTTATCTGGCCGAGTGGAGTTGATGACAGGCCGGGAATTATCCTATGGAAGAGCCTAGTACTTGGCCGTAGTTCTGAACGAGGAATCTTCATCTCGTCAAAAGTCTTGGCGAATAAGATGTTGAGCATGCTACCTCCGTCGATGAGGGTTTTCTTCAGCCTGATGTGTCTGACGACCGGGTCTGGGACAAGTGGATAGCGTCCCGGGTGAGAAACCCGATCTGGGTGATCTGCGCGATTGAAGGTAATGGCCATCTCTGACCAGCGTAGGTACTGGGGGGTGTCCGTTGTAGAGACCGTGTTGATGTTGCGCGCTGTTAGCTTCTGTTTGTGCTTGGACTCATACGCGGACGGCCCTCCGAAGATGTGGTTGAGCTCGGCCTGAGGATCTTGGAAATCGTCGGCCGGACCATGATCTGGCTTGTCTTTGTCCTTGTCGGCGTCAGATGATGAAGCCTGCTCGGAGGTAAACTTCTTTAGCATGTAGCAATCTTTGGCCGCGTGCTTGCCCTTGGGGTGGAAGGGGCATGGCCCGCTCATGACTTTCTGGTAGTCGTTATTCCACTAGGGCCACGACCGAGTGCGCTCCATGTTGGCCACCTCATTGTCTGACTTCCGCTTGCGGCTGCCAGACTTGTTTTGAGACGGCTTTCGCCTTTTGGTCCTTCTGTCGGGACTCCTTCTTCTCGTCGAGGGCCTCTGCGACCGCTTCAGCCGAGTCGGCGTATTTATTGGCCATGTCGAACAGAGCCCGGACAGACAGCGGTGGTTTCCGAGTGAACTTCGCGATGAATGGGGCGTCCTTTACTCCCTTGCGGAAGGCGGCGATGACAGCGTCGTCGCGGATCATGGGGATCTTGTTGTGCTTCTCGGAGAACCTCTTGATGAAATCTCGCAGAGACTCGTTCTTCTTCTGGTGCAGCTGATAAATATCGTGCTCTGAAGACGGCCTCTCGTAGGTCCCCTAAAAGTTAGCGATGAACCGATCCCTGAGTTCTCCCCAAGAACCGATCGACCGCCTTGGGAGGCCTGTCAGCCATGTCCTCTCCGAGTCGGCTAGCGCCACTGGAAGGTAGTTAGCCATGGCTTTGTTGTCGCACCCAGTAGCCCGAACTGCTAGGGTATATACGGTGAGCCAGGACTCGGGATTTGTCTTACCATCATACTTTTCGATCCCAGTGGGATTAAAGCTAGTCGGCGAATGGACGTCCTGTAGCTCCCGAGTGAAAGCTGGGATGCCTTCGTCTTCGTGGGGGCTCGGGCTTTGACCACGGTGGTTAAACCACTCGTGATGGAGGCCAAAGCGCCCGTTTTCATCTTCCAGTCGGCGGCGCTCATCTTCTTGTCGTTCGCGGCACCGGGCGCTGATAGTATGGCGAAGGTCATGTTGTAGGCGCTCTGGGAGATCTTGATTAGGCCGGTGATCATACTGGTGACGGTGCCGGTTGTTGTTATTGGTATTGCTGAGTGTAGTTTGCCTAGACTCCTCGTGTGGCCGACTTGAGCCAGCCGCTCGACGCCGAGCTGATGTGGACGAGCCCGCTGCTGGAGATCCCGACTGGTTAGTCGGTACTAGAGTGTCGCCCGACTGCTGTTGTTGCTGTTGGCAAGCAGCGGCCGTGATCATCGCCTTGATTTTGGCTATAGTTGGGGTGGCCTAGTGATCAGGCCCGAGCTGGAGCGTGTCCAGCAGAGTTGCGGCGTGACGAAGACGTCGTGATCGACGACTTTGGTCTGGAGAATCTGCTGTTGGGCTGCTCGCCCAGCTCTGCGCAGCCCGTCGTTGAGAGCCTCGCGATCAGCCTCCTCCTGTTGTTTCAGTCGGCACGCCTCCTCCTATTGCTCCTCTTGTAGTCGCGCACCTCGGAGGGTGGTGTTGAAGCCATGAAGATCTCGCGGGGAAGGAGAAAACTCACCAGACTGGAGCCCGAACTGGCATTTGAACTGTTATCCGACTTGGAGTCGGACTCCGATTAGTTTATCGGAGTGAGAACAACCCCAACCTCCCTAGATCCAATCTGAAACGGCACTTGGCCGTGTCCAAACTGAATCACAGGAGATCGGGTCTATTGTGCGGGATGTAAATCCGCAGCGTCGCCGAGTCCATGTGGGAGATTGACGATCTCTCCCCTTCTCGGCGCAACCCGGGCTAGCTCAAGGCCTAGCGCAAGTCGGACACCAAAGGAGAGAGTTGTCCCGATGCTTGGCGATGTGAAGGACTGCCGCAGTAAGTCGTGGAAGGAGATCGCGGCGTCCTGTGGGCCGACTGGCGCTACGTCGGCTGGCTCCTTGGCCGGCTGGATTAGATCTGTTCCGGCCAAGGTAAGGTTGCCAATCTGGTCAGCAATGAAGTCGAGGCTTCCGAAGGAAATCTTGTCTCCGGGGGAGAACTTGTTGCCGTTGACTCCGTTTGTTGGATCCATCGAATTTGCTGATGACGAATTCGCCGGAGCCCCTACCTGGCAATAAAACTATAGGACTACTCGGCGAAGGTAAATTCGGTGGATTGCAGAGGAACACAGAGAAGATTTATACTGGTTCAGGCCTTCGATGTGAGGTAATACCCTACGTCCAGTTGAGGTGTTATTCCTCTGAGGTGCTTTTTGATCAATGATCTTCCGTGCCCTCATGGGGCGCCCTGCCTCCCTTTATATACTAGGGGACAGGGGTACATGATAAGGATCCCAGCAGGATACAGCCAAGGGATTTCCTTCTTAGAGATAGAAACCTATCCGACTAAGACTGCTATTCCTTATAGTACAAGGTAAAGTCTGCCGGGTGCTATCTTATCTCTAATTACATGATTTGGCCCATCCTCTATCCGAGTGGCCCATATGCTGGTGGTGAGGTACCCGGGGCCCATGGCCTCCACATTGCTCGACAAAGATTCTAGTCAGGACCACTTCTTGTTTAGATCCCATGTTGGCTAACTTGTCTGCAGCTTCATTATATTAGTGTAGTACATGTAATCTCTAGCCCGTCGGACTTGTTTTCTAGCTTCCGTACCTCCTGACAGTAAGCTGCCATGTTGTTGTCTAGACACATCCAGTCTTTCATGACCTGGTTGACCATGAGTTGAGAATCCCCACGCACTACCAGTCGGCGAATGCCAAGTAATATAGCGATGCAGAGCCCGTGGATGAGTGCCTCGTACTCGGCAACATTGTGGGACGCTGGAAAGTGTATCTGAAGGACGTATTTCAATTTTTCTTCGGTGGGTGACGTCTGGACGACGCCAGCCCCTCTCTGCCAATCTGTAGAGAACCGTTGAAGTACATCGTCCAGTATTCAAGCTTGTTCGTTGGTGTAGCCGTCTGAACTTCTGTCCACTCGGCTACGAAGTCAGCAAGTGCTTGTGATTTGATTGGTGTACGAGTTTGAAAAACAATATCAAACGCCATCAGCCCGAACGCCCATTTAGCGATTCTGGCAGTGTCCTCGTGATTGTGTAGGACGTCCCTAAGTGAATACGATGTGACGATTGTAACTTGATACGACTAGAAATAGTGCACCAACTTCCAAACAGTTATAAGTAAACCATAGAGCAGCTTCTAGACTTGGGGATATCTTATCTTAGAGTCGGCTAGGACTTCACTGACGAAGTAGACTAGCCTCTGTACTTTTTGCATATGCCTAGGCTTTGCCCGCTCTACGACCAACACCATGCTGACTACCTGAGAGGTTGCCGCCAGATACAACATGAGTAGTTTTTGGGCCCTAGGTGATGCCAACATGGGTGGTGATGTGAGAAACTTCTTGAAGTCGTCGAAGGCTTGCTGGGTGTCGATGTTTTACACCGACAATGAGAATATAGGCGATGAGGACATCACTTCTTTAGATACACACTTACAACCTCCTCATGTTGAACAAGATGCACCACAGATCCAAGAACCAATTACTCGCGCACGTGCCCATCAACTTAATCGCCAGGTGAATGCGTCCCTAAGCTTACATGGAAATATTTCTACGAATGGCATGGTATTTAATTCTTGTGATGATTTTATTGTTATTAGGAACCTGGGAGAAGACCATGGAGAATAGCTGAAGAAACCAAATATTAAAGTGGAGACTACAAGTACAAGTAAACTCCTATTCCTGAGACCTATTTAATTTCAGGCTGGGAGATAGCGTCAATTTCAACCAGCCATAACTTTTGATCCAGAAGGAGTTACAGGGCCTACAAGTACTTGTTGGAAAGCTTATGAAGTCTACTTTCAGATGGTTTTGGTCCCACATCAAAATTCCTCCTGAGCTGTCCGAAAACATCGAAACAAGACATATACCTCTTCCAATCCTAGTCTGTTTAGAGCCTTGGGCCTTGTAATTGTCTCGTGGGCTAAACCCATGAGGAGTGCATCCCTCATAGGGCAAACCCTCACCCTAGGATGTCCTAACTCATATATATTCCATAGCCGCCGCCGTTTGGAGTGGGTTTTGCTTAGATTAATTTGTCTGTGAACAGTTTTGCCGTTTATCGGCTTGTGAGACCCCAACTTCGAGAGTATAATCATTCATGTGCAAGTTGAGTTGCAATCTTCCTTGTTCTTGCTTATGTTCTTCGATTCGCATGCAGGGATAAGCCTTCGTGGCGAGGTCAACCGGGCAGCGCACGGTTAATAACGAGAGGAGAGGTGGTGTTGCGATTGCAGGGTTCGGGTCTTGATGATCAGAAGCCGGATCGTGAGTGTCAATTTTTCACCAAATCGAGAGTTATCCTTACCTAACGGAAGATCGGGCACCCCGTTGCCATCATTTTGAGAAATAAATGTAATAATACTAATGTGTTGATGCCTTCACCTAAACCTAAGTTATTGCAAAACAAACATATTGCTTTGGGCACTGCCATCAAGTGGTATCAGAGCGAAGGTTTCCTGTTAGGTATAATCTTTTCCGTCCTGTTTCAATCTTTGTTTACTATACCTAGAGTCCAGAAAAAGCCACAAAAACAAAATTGGTAGTCATAGGTTTTTCCTTGTCCTACAACCACGTTTAGCCTTTTTGCATAATTCTGTTTCAGAGTCCATAGTGTTGAGTTTGTGTCCTAGGTCGAGTTTGGTTGTTGGCTTAGATTGTGTTTTAGTCCAATTCGTTATCCATCCGCCGCACCCCACAAACCCTAGGCACTACTACCATTGTCTCTGTTTTCCCTTATACTAACCGTCTTGTGCGAGTGTTGGTCATTGTGTGTTCTCTTTTAGTGTCATATATCATGTCCTTTGATCACCTTACACCTCCATCCACCTCCCTGGTTTCACTACCTGATTCTGAATCAGCCTCCACCAAAACACTGATATGGAGGACCCTTCTTGAAACAGCCATAACTTTCGCATACGGACTCGGAATCAGGCAAATAAGTAGTCTACAGACATCTACAAAAAAATTCCCATCCGCTACTCACCAACTTCATCGGGTTTGCCAAAATCAATTTTGCAAAATTCAGGCTGGAAAATTGGGTATCTGCACTTCAAATTTCTAGCACGCTTTTTAAAGCACGCTCGTGTATTTCTACAGGCTACATCTTATATCAGACTGAGCTACCACCTCCTGAGGTTGTTGTTCCTATGCTCCTAGTTGAGAAAAAATATCAGAAAAATAAAAACAAAATAAAAAAGGGTGAAAGAAAAAAAGAAAAAAAAGAAAAGGAGAGGAGCACATAGGACACACTAGGGAGCCAGCTGTGTTGTTTTGTGCTATGTTTTGCCTTGTCCTTATTTCCTTGCTGCTGTCCTTTCATACTTGCTTGTCTCCCTTGTTTTATCACATCTAGTTTCAAACGCGTTTAGGCCAACAACTAGGACAAGTGCTTTGGATATTTATTCAGCATTACTATCTGTTATTGAATTGTGTGCTACTAACATATTTTGGCCTCCCAAGCTCCACATATATACTTCTGGTTAGCACGGTCTCAACCCTTGCAATTGCTGGATCACGCCCTCAAGGTATCACGAACCAGCCACTGGTTGTACCATCCTTTGCTCGCTATTCTCAGAACCTTGTAAGAGCTCGGTAAGGTGCTTCCATTTGCGAGTGTTCACTATCCTTGCATAGCAGTAGTTGATAGGGATAATACTTTTGTGCTGTTTGTTTCCTATTTTCTACTAACCATGGCAGGTGAGGTGAATGATTTCGCTGATTGTGCTTCAAAAGAGGAGATCGTTAAGCTAGATCAGAAGATTGAGAAAAATGTAGCTGCCTTGAATGCTATGCAGGAAGACCTCCAAGCTATGCTGAGGAGCATTGCCACCCTCACTAACAGCATCGAGCAGTTGGCAGCAAACCGTCACCCAACACCACTTATTAACGATGATGGAGGTAATGAAGAGGAGGAAGTTGACAGTAGTGATGCATGTCGTGACGAGTGCCTACAACAATGGCTGCGATTCAACCGGCAAGGTATGGGAGGTAACCGCCACCAAGGGTGAGGTAACGATGATCCGTTTGCTAAAATTAAATTTACCTTGCCTTCATTTTCTGGAAAATATGACTCTGAAGCTTATTTGGATTGGGAGATGACCGTAGAGCAGAAATTTAATTCCCATTTAGTTCCTGAAATTCATAGGGTTAGGCAAGCAACTAGTGAGTTCAAGGACTTTGCTATTATCTGGTGGAATGAACTAGTTAAAACTGGCATAGAACCTAACACATGGGAAAGGTTGAAGCGAGCTATGCGGAGTAGGTTTATTCTTCCATCTTTCAAATGTGATTTGAGAAATAAGTTGCAACGCTTAGACCAAGGAGAAAAATCTATAGAAAATTACTTTCAGGAGCTACAAATAGGAATGTTGCGTTGTGAGGTAGAGGAGGATGAGGAGGATAAGATGGCTCGATTTTATGGGGAGTTGAGACATGAAATTCAGGACATTATTTAATATAAAGAATACAATTCTCTTAACCGATTGTTCCATCTAGCTATATTAGCTAAACAGGAATTGCAGGGAAGGCAGCGATTGAGAAGGAACAATTGGGGAAGCATGTCCACATCGAGGCCTTCCATTGGGCAAGGCAAAAGTGTCCCTATTCGGAGTTCTACGCCCTCCACCGATAGGGCACCAGCAGCACCATCTTCACGAGCTACCGAGGTGAGCAAATCTGTTTGCGTGTAGGCACCCGCAAAAAGTGCATCATCGGTTGCTTCTACAGGAAGAACGAGGGATATCCAATGCTTCAAGTGCAAAGGGATGGGCCATGTGCAACGTGATTGCCCAAATCAGAGAGTTCTCATTGCTACAGATGATGGTGAGTACACTAGTGCTAGTGATGTTGATGATGAATTAGCACATGGCACTAACAATGCAGGTGATGAAGACGAGAGCGATAAGGATGTGGAGCACATAGGTGCGGAAGATACAAGTAAGTACTTGAGCATTGTAGCACAACGGGTGCTAAGTGCTCAAATGGAGAAGGTAGAGTAAAATCAGCACCACAATTTGTTCCAATCAAGGTTCGTGGTTCACAATAGAGCATGCCATGTTGTCATTGATAGCGGAAGTTGTAGCAACTTTGCTAGTTCAGATTTGGTTGACAAGCTAGGTTTGCCTACACAACCACATCCACGGCCTTGCTACATCCAATGGTTCAACTCTTGTGGTAAGTTGAAGGTAAGTAAAGTTGTGAGAGTGTAATTTTCTGTTGGAAATTACCATGATAGTGCAAATTTTGATGGCGTGCCTATGCAAGCATGTTCTTTGCTCTTGGGTAGGCCTTGGGAATATGATAGAGATGTGCTACACCGTGGTAGAACTAACACGTACACTTTCACACATAATGGCAAAAAGATTGAGTTGCTACCAATGACCCCTGCTGAAATTTTGAAGGACGATATAGTGCGTGCTGAAAATAAATCTAAGTCTGAAAATCAGCAAGTAGCTAAAGATGTGTTTTCACCTAAAAAGAAGAAAAAAAAGAGCCACCTGCTAGGAGAGACACACTTAAGTTGAAAGGAGTTTCCATGTTAGCTACTAAATCTGAGATTTCTGAGTTAATGTTAATGAATCTATTTGCTAAGCTTTGGTTTGCAAGGAAACTTTCTTTATACTTGAGGACTTGCCTCCTTCTTTGCCACGTGCTATGACTAACCTTTTGCAGGAGTTTGCTGATGTATTTCCAAGTGAGATACCCCCGGGGCTGCCACCTATGAGAGGAATTGAGCATCAAATTGATTTGATCCCGGGAGCTGCGTTGCCAAACCGTGCGCCATATAGGACCAATCCCGAAGAGACTAAGGAAATTCAGCGTCAAGTGCAAGACTTGCTTGAAAAAGGGTATGTACGTGAGAGTCTTAGTCCTTGTGCTGTGCCTGTTATTTTGGTGCCTAAGAAAGATGGGTCATGGCGCATGTGTGTGGATTGTAGAGCCATTAACAACATAACTATTAGATATCGTCATCCTATTCCTAGGTTAGATGATATGCTTGATGAATTAAGTGGCTCTGTTGTGTTCTCTAAAGTAGACTTGCGTAGTGGATACCACCAAATTAGAATGAAATTGTGTGATGAATGGAAGACTGCGTTTAAAACTAAATTTGGTTTGTATGAGTGGTTAGTAATGCCTTTTGGTTTGACTAATGCTCCTAGTACTTTTATGCGACTCATGAATGAAGTTTTACGCACATTCATTGGTAGATTTGTGGTGGTTTACTTTGATAATATACTTATTTACAGCAAGTCTTTAGATGAACATAAGAAACATTTACGTGCTATTTTTAATGCTTTGAGAGATGCATGTTTGTTTGGTAACCTCGTGAAGTGCACTTTTTGCACGGAGCGAGTTTCTTTTCTTGGTTATGTTGTGACTCCACAGGGAATTGAAGTTGATGAGACCAAGATAGAAGTGATCAAGAGTTGGCCGACTCCTACATCGGTTACACAGGTGCGGAGCTTTCTTGGGCTAGCTGGATTCTACTGCCGCTTTGTGAGAGATTTCAGCACCATTGCCGCACCCATGAATGAGCTCACAAAGAAAGGCGTTCCTTTTCGATGGGGACAAGCACATGAAGACGCCTTCAATTTGTTTAAAGAGAAGTTAACTCATGCACCGCTACTCCAACTCCATGACTTTGGTAAGGTATTTGAGCTTGAATGTGATGCAAGTGGGATTGGGATTGGAGGTGTGCTTATTCAAGAAGGTAAGCCAGTTGCATATTTTAGTGAGAAGTTGTCAGCACCTAGTTTGAACTATTCAAACTATGATAAAGAATTATATGCTTTGGTTCGAACATTAGAGACTTGGCAACATTATCTATGGCCAAAGGAATTTATCATACATTCTGATCATGAGTCTTTGAAACATATTCGAAGTCAAGATAAATTGAATAAACGACATGCTAAATGGGTAGAATTTATTGAGTCGTTTCCATATATCATTAAGCATAAGAAAGGCAAAGAGATGCTTTATCTAGGCGCTACACTATGTTATCTCAACTTGATCATAAAATTTTTGGATTGGAGACAATAAAAAAATTATATGCTACTGATTTGGACTTTAAAGAAGCTTATGATCACTGTCGAGAAGGAAGAACTTGGAATAAATATGTGTTGAATGACGGATTGTTGTATCGAGCTAACAAATTATGTGTTCCTACAAGCTCTGTTCGTCTTTTGTTTTTGCAGGAAGCACATGGAGGTGGATTGATGGGACATTTTGGAGTGAAGAAGACGGAGGATGTGCTGGCCACTCATTTCTTTTGGCCGAACATGCGGCGTGACATTGAACGATACGTTGCACTATGCAACACTTGTAACAAAGCTAAGTCCCGTCTTAATCCACATGGTCTTTATATGCCTCTCCCCGTCCCTAATGCTCCTTGGGAAGACATTTCTATGGATTTTGTCTTAGGATTGCCTAGGACAAAGAGGGGGAGGGATAGTGTATTTGTTGTTGTTGATAGATTTTCCAAAATGGCATATTTTATTCCTTGTCATAAGAGTGACGATGCTACAAAAGTTGCTGATTTGTTTTTTAGGGATGTCGTTCATCTACATGGTGTGCCCAATACAATTGTTTTAGATCGAGATACCAAGTTCTTAAGTCATTTTTGGATAACATTGTGGAGGAAATTGGGGACGAAGTTACTATTTTCTACAACTTGCCACCCCCAAACCGATGGACAAACGGAGGTGGTGAATTGTACCTTGTCAATGATGTTGCGGGCTGTTCTGAAGAATAATTTGAAAGTGTGGGAAGAATGTCTTCCACATGTGGAGTTCGCCTACAACCGTTCGTTGCACTCCTCCACAAAGATGAGCCCATTCCAGCCTTACTTGGGTGAAGAAGATGACTTTTGATCCAAAAGAAGTTACAGGGCCTACAAGTACTTGTTGGAAAGCTTATGAAGTCTAATTTCAGATGGTTTTGGTCCCACATCAAAATTCCTCCTGAGCTGTCCGGAATCATCGAAACAAGACACGTACCTCTTCTAGTCCAAGTCTGTTTTAGGCCTTGGGCCTTGTAATTGTGTCGTGGGCTAAACCCATGAAGAGTGCGCCCCTCACAGGGCAAACCCTCACCCTAGGACATCCTAACTCATATATATTCCGTAGCCGCCGCCATTTAGAGTGGGTTTTGCTTAGATTAATCTGTCTGTGAACAGTTTCGCCGTTTATCAGCTTGTGAGACCCCAACTTTGAGAGTATAATCATTCATCTGCAAGTTGAGTTGCAATCTTCCTTGTTGTTGCTTGTGTTCTTCGATTCGCATGCAGGGTTAGCCTTCATGGTGAGGTCAACTAGGCAGCGCACGGTTGATAACGAGAGGAGACGTGGTGCTGTGATTGCAGGGTTCGGGTCTTTCTGATCAGAAGCCGGATCGTGAGTGTCAATTTTCCACCAAATCGAGAGTTATCCTTACCTAATGGAAGATTGGGCACCCCGTTGCCATCAATAGGGCTGCTCGTCGGACCAAAACTCGATGGATTGCAAAGGAACACGAAAGGTTTATACTAGTTTAGACCCTCGAGATGAGGTAATACCCTATGTCCAGTTGTGGTGTATTTCCTTTGAGGTGATCTTGGTGATTCTAGTGAACCTCCGTGATCTTCTATGAGCTTCTGCCCTCAGGGGGCGCCCAGCCTCCCCTTATATACTGGGGGACAGGGTTATAAGATAGCAGTCCCAACCAAACTATAGCCAAGGGATCTCCTCTTAGAGATATAACTTGCTCGACTAGGATTGTATATTCCTTATCGTACAAGGCTAAGTCTGCTGAGTTCTTTCATATCTCTAATTACAAGGCTAGACCCATCCTCTATCCGAGTGGCCCATATGATTGTCATGAGGTACCCGGGGCTCATGGCCTCCATAGCAGCCCCTGAGACCTTCATAGTTGAGTCACAGCTGATGCCGAGTGCTCATCCTCCACGGTGAAGATTTCCTGAGTGCATTGCTTCCGAGTACTCTTTGTCTGAGTGCTTCTTCTTCCCGAGTCCTACTTCATGTCAGCTGACAGCGAGGCTATGAAAGGCTCCATGTAGAAGTATGAATAGTGTGCGCCGAATAGGCGCACCTATTAGGTGTAGCCCCCGACTTTGTGCTTAATTGTGAAACAATTAAACATAAAGTCAAAGATCTTTAACCTTATAGTCTTTCTCGAGTAGTATACTACTGGTATATGAGACTCTTCAACATTTTATCAGCCGGAAATATTTTATAGTCTTTCCCAAGTAGCATGCCACTCATATATAAGACTCTTCAGCTTCATGTCAGCTGGAAGAATTATTTATAGTCTTTCCCGAGTAGTGCACTACTCAGAAATTAGACTCTTCAGCGTCATGTCGGTTGGAAAAATATTTGCTCAGGGCAAATGTAGGCTAAGCATGTAAGCCGTGTACCACTTTATGAATTTTAATCCAATATGTGGTCAGGTGTACTTGAGAGATACCTGCATCCCCAATTTTAATGAAGTCCAGCTTGTGATTCTTATAAGGATATATCATCAATACCTAGTGAATAATATAGATATCTGAACACATGTGTTCAGCAGTCGGCTCTCATGAAGCATATCTGATTACTTGATCGATCTCTATTGGCAGCACCAGCACTGTGATTTTAACACAGCCTACGAGTGCTACTGTAGAGACTCATATCTTGTGGCCTACTACCGAATAAGCCGGCCTAAACCAACCTACCTAGCATAGCCCTATAAAAGTAGCATCCATCGCATGTCAGGATGAGTACTCCAGCGTTGGTAACCGCAATCAGCCAGAAGAATCCCTGTCCGCAAGCCTTTCCGACTTATGTTCTAGAAGCAGCATGGCTACCACGGATACCTGAGTAGGTATATTGCAGAATTTGCTTGCCCTCCTCAGGTGTGACGTAGTGCATGAGAACTCCGGATGCGCTTTGACGATACAGGTCTTATCTGACTTCGGTAAAGCCAGATAAGGTACCTGAACCTTACATTAGCATAGGATTCGGCTGGCGACCCTCATGGGGCATACCCTACCCAATAGAGTTATGACCAAATAAGGTACCCGAACCTAGCATCAGCATAGGATTCGGCTAGCGACCCTCATGGGGCGTACCCTACCTAGCTGAGTAGTACACGAGCCCCGACTGGCGCCAGAGGTCGGTTATATTAGCCGAATAAGGTACCCGAATCTCGCATTAGCATATGATTCAGCTAGCAACCCTCATGGGGCGTATCTCACCTAGTAGAGTGATACCTAAGCTCCCACTAGCGCCGGAGGTCAATTGTTAGCCCACATGGAGCGTGGCCAGGGAAGATGGCGTCACAACTGGCGCAAGTACTCGGTCAGTAGCCCTCATGGAGCATTCCGAGTGTATCTTGGCAGACTGGTCCAACCCCCGAGCATAGGAGATAGGCTCGTAGCCCTGAGTTCCTGTCACGCGTATCCGGAACTGGTCCTATATTATAAACATATTGGATGAGTAGCATCTGATGATGAAAACAATCACCCGAAGAAAATTGATCTATTTTATAATAGATGTAAATATGTGTTCCTCCTCTTATTGATATTAGTTTCCCTGAGTAGTTGACCCCTTATGTTTAAGCACTCTGCCCGACTAGTCATAGCCCCCTGGCATCGGGACTTGGCTCATGGCTCTTTTCCAAACACGCGTTTTGGATGACTTGAGTTCGTCTTTCATGGAGCAAAGTTTCACGGATCAGAATTTATGCTACTCAAGTACTTTTGCAATCATTAAGAGAAAAAACAGAAAAAAGTGCAGCTTGTACACCTATTAGGTGTAAGCGGTTGCGGCATTGGCGAGCCCGAGTAAGGAAATATTTATCAGAAAGCGACTTAGTTGTTCGGTATTTGGGAGTAGGGATGCCATCCTTGCTTTGGGCATTGTGAGCCCCCGAACATGTCACTTGTTGTTCTGATAATCTCCAGTTGTTGAAAGTTGAAGACTATTGTGACTGACTGCCACAATGAAGCCGTCCAACTTGCTTTTGCGGTTCCCAACCTTAGTCGGGGCCGCGTCATCGGTGTCCTTCCGTTTCTTCTGTCAAGATGCCTTTTTGTCATCGAGGGCCTCAGCAACAGCGTCGGCCAAGTAGGCGTACCTATTCGCCATGTCAAAAAGAACCTTGACAGAGCTGGGAGGCTTCCAAGAGAATTTAGTGATGAACGAGGTGTCTTTAACTCCTTTACAAAAGACGGCGATGACAACCTCATCCTTGATCTTCGGGATTGAGTTCTTCTTCTCAGAAAACTTCTTGATGAAGTCACGAAGAGACTCGTTCTTCCTTTGATGCAACTGATATAGGTCGTACTGGGAAGATGGCCTCTCGTATGTTCCCTGGAAGTTGGCGATGAAGCATTCCCGAAGTTCTCCCCAGGAGCCGATTCATTGCTTGGGAAGTCCCGTTAACCATGTCCTCGCCGAGTCGGCAAGAGCGACTGGGAGGTAGTTAGCCATGGCTTTGTGATCTCCACCGGCTACTTGGATCGCCAGAGTGTAGACCGCGAGCCAGGACTTGAGGTAGGTTTTTTCGTCGTATTTTTCAATTCCAGTCAGCTTGAAGCCTGAGGGCCAGTCAACTTGTTGCAGCTCGTGGGTAAAGGACGGTACACCTTCATCTTCATGAGGACTCCAATTCTACCTATGAAGGCAAAACCGATCATGGTGGAGGCCAAAGCGCTCGTTCTCATCTTCCAGTCGGCGTTGCTCATCTTCCTCTCATTCGTGGCGCCGAGCGTTGATGTCCTGCCGAAGATCATGTCATAGTCGGCCTCGGAGATCCCGGTTGTCCCGACAGTCGTCTGGATGTTGGCGCCGCTGGGCATTATTGTGGTTGCCAAGTGACGTGTGGCGTGACTCCGTGTGCAGCCAACTAGAGCCGGCCACTCGGTGTCGTGTTGAGGCAGACGAGATTGCGGTTGGAGAAGCCAACCGATTGGTCGGTATGAGGGTATCACCCGACTGTTGATATTGTTGACATGTAGTAGCGGTGATCATGGCTTTTATCCTTGCTATCGTTGGGTTGGCCTGGTGATCAGGCCCGAACTGGAGTGTATCCAGTAGAGTTGTGTAACGCCCTGAAAATCATCTTAATTAAAAATTATCGCGGGTAAATGGAAATACAAGAATACACTAGAAAATCTTTGTTTGAGAAAAGAGTTTGAATAAAATTTTGAAATTTCCAATATTAAAAATCCCGAGTTTAAATCCTTAAATAAATATTTGGGTGCTTTTATATTCCATGGTTTTGTCGGAGTATTTTAAGCATTTGAGTATTTACAATATTAAATTCTTCGTGTTTCATGGTGGCATTTACTTCTGGTAAATTCCCCATGATTTAATAAACTCTCTGAAATTTTCTTGGATTTTTCAGAGCTACAGAATTAATTTTAATGCTATAAAGATCACTAAAGTAATTAAATAAATATAAATAAATTCTTTTTCTTTCCCCTGTTCGGGTCATTTCTAATTTAGTCCTTTGAAGTCTCCCCGTTCATCGTGAACTCTGACTCCCTTTTCCTCTAGGGTTTTGTGTCGTTCCCAGAACCCTAAAGTCACCTCGAAAACCTAAATCGGAATTTCCGGATTTATTCATTTTGAAATCCTAGAACTCTTTTGGACTCCCAATTCGAGATCCTTTGTATTCAAAATATCTACACGTCCCTTTGAGATAAATCCCAGATATTCCTTTAAACTCCTTTTCTGTCAAAATGAATCCAAATCCCCAATCGTCTAAGATTTCTCCAAATTCCAGTCCTAATAAAACACCCTTGTCAATGCCCTAATCCCAAAATATTTTATTCGGAATATGCCATTTCCCAGTTCCCGGAAAATCTCCTCTAGTTCCCAACCTGATGGATGATTCGATATTTGTTTCCCCAAATATTCCTCGAATATCCCGATATTCTACTCCCCAAATTTTCATCAGGAAAATATTCTCCATTCTCAAAATCCCACAAAATATTTTGTTTCTTGGACCCTAATAAATATACTTTTGTTTTCTAAATTCGTCCAAATACCCTTCGATTCCCAATATATATATACGTGTGTATATATACATATATATCCTCGTACTCAGATAATTCCAATGTCCTGAATATTTCCGAAATTTCTAAATTCCAGAACACGACTCAGATTCCACAAATATCCCCAAATTCCATTTTTTGCAAAATTGGAATTTTCCGGAAAAAGATTCCCATTTTCCTGTCCAATCTTACCCTTTTATTTTCTTTTTCTTTCCCTTCTTTTTCTTTTTCTCTCCGGGCCACTGTTCCTCTTCCTTCCCCTTGCTTCTTCTCTCCTCTGCCTCCCGAGGCCGAGCTGCCTCTCCTGCGCCCCTCGCGCTGCTCCTCGGCCCGGCCTGCGCCATGCTCCGCCACCGGCTCGCCTCCTCGGCCCGCGCCGCCGCGCAGCCTGTTGCCACCCCGGCCCCGAGCACCTCGGCCTCCGTGCTGGCCTGCGCCCGATCTCGGCCGTGCGCCGCTGATGCAAGGTTCGGTCCCGATCTTTCGATGGAGAAGGTAATCACGATTGGTGGGAGAAACCGACGTTCACGGCCCGACTACAACTATCCACGATGTTGCGCCTTAGCGACCGATACACCGATTCCAGAAGGTGAACGCGATGTTGTGGAGCGCGATCAACCGGCCACGAGGGCTCTCGTCCTGCAAGCAATCGTAGAACAAGCAAGAGCGAGTTGAACAAGCACTGAATTGCTAAATCAAATATGAAGTTTCAATCTGAAAATACAAGAGGTGGGGTTCCAATAACAAGAAGACGGGCGATCTAGTCGACACGCGCGCTTCAAGCGAAGTAGCAGAGGCTAAAACTTCAATCTATCAAAACCCAATCTATTGTGGCGGCTCTAGAGACATATAAATAGATGGGAGGATGACCAAGGGTGTGTTGGGGTCGTTCTCCAACCCTAGGACGCGCCCATAATGGGCTCAACTTGATACACGGCCCACGGGCCAAAATAAGGTGGCGCAGCACCGTAGACAGAAAAAGGTCTCGGTGGTATTTTGATGTTTCTGGACGATTCTGATAAGATATGGATGTGAGGCCAGATCCATTGGAAAATAGACTTTATAAGCTTTCCATGAAGTACTTGAACGTCCAAAACAGAGTCTGTATGAAGTCGTGGCGGCCGTTAGAAGTTGGTGCTGTCCTGCAGTCCGAATCCAACCGGCGCGACTCCCTCTCCTGGATGGTATTCTCCTTGTTCTCCTTGGTTTCTAAGCAACACAAGAGTACACGGGTTTCCATGGTCTAAAGAAACCGAACATGAACTTAAGAGTGAACTTACTTGATGTTTTAATTGAAGTGCACGGGCGCGAGTCATAGGACCTTGTGTAGGTGTAGATGTAGGTGAGGATGTATCTATGGTGTTGATGTCCTCATCAGCCGCCCCCTGTGCCTCCACCCCACAACGGCCACCGCCGAACCCACCGCCGCCCCTATATATGTTACAGCCGCCAGCCCAGTGCCCTAGCCGGCTCTGCTCCTCTCCATGCCGCCAGGCCGCCGTCGCCACCCCATCGCGCCACCCTGCTGTCTCCATCTACCACCGCTAGCTCGCCCTCGTGCCGCGCCGGCGTCCTGCGCTGCCTCCGCTGCCGCCCTGCCGGCTGTCTCTGCCTTGCCGTCGACAGAGGTCGCCGTGGTCGTCGTCATCCCCATCTACCGCCCGTCGTCGGTGAGCATCCACCCCGTCGTCCCCAATGCCCCATCTTCTTTTCCTCCTTCGACGCCTCAGATCGGGAAGCCGCCGTCGTCGTCGCGTCGTCCCTGGCGTCTCCGTCTAGCGTCGCTGTCGAGTTGCCGTCCTCCTCCAGCCGCCATCACCGTTCCCTCTTCGTCGGCTTCGCCGTGCTGCCAGCGCCGGTCTGCCGTCGCCTCTGCTTCACCGCCGTCGTCTTCAATCCCCACCGCCGGTGAGCATTCAGACTGAAGCCACCCTTCTTTGGTTCATCGCTGCCATCGCTCTTTTCCAATCGGCATCATCGCCCATCCTCCTCTGCCTCCTGTTCATCGTCGCTGTTGCCAGGTAGTCGTCGTCGTCTATTGCCTGTGCGCCGTTCTCTCCAGTGCCGACGTCGCTGCCTCTGCCGCCCTCTGTCTTCCCACATCTGCTGCCGCCGTCGCTTGGAGTCCGCCGCCTCGCCATCTGCCTCGCACCGCTTCTGCTCCCCGCCCGGCATCGTTGCCGCCGTTTACAGCGATGCCCGTCACGTCCTCATCTGCTTGCTGTGCGCCGCTGGTTGGTCGCCGCGCCAGCGGCAAGGCCATCTCGCCGCACCCACCTTTGCTTCATCGTCGCCGGCATCTAAGCCTCCTCTCCGGCCATGTTGCCCCAACGGCACCTCCCCTTGTCGCCTCTGCCTCCTGCTCCTCATCATTTTTCGCCAAGCACCGCTATGTCCCCCGCTGTCGTTGTGCCAGCCATCGCCCGCTCCCTCCTGGCCATCCGCCGTCGCGTCGCTCGGGTCGCTGCTCCGTCGCCGGTCCGCCGCACCGCCTTCAGGCCGTCTTTTCCGCCACCCGGTGTCGTCGCCTGCCATCGCCATTCCTGCTGTTGCCTGCAGCGCCACCATCGCTACACCACCTCATCCCATCCCTGCTCTACTCCCCATCTGCTGTCGTCCCGGCCGACGAGCCGTCATCGCCATCTCTGTGATTCAGTGCCGCCGGTGAACCCGAAGTCTATCGCCATCGCCATGTCCCTCCGGCTCGTCTTGGCCACGCCGTCCCCGGTCCGTCTCCCTTGTTGCCTCTATGCCATGGGACACCGTCATCACATCGTCGGACATCCTCAGTAGTATTCTCCTTTGTGACCTCTGGGCCCGGTGTTTCTCCCAGTGCATGACTAGGGGACCCGAGGCACAGTGCCCCAATAAATCTCAATCGTCCGATAATCCGAAGTCGATCCGAGTCACCTTGGCCGTCTAACCCTTTTAATCAGTCAAAGCCATGTCAGCCCTAGCCACCTCAGCTGCCACTTTGGTTGCCACCTCATCCCCTTCGGCCACATGTTATCCACCTCAACATTCCATCCGCCCCTCCTATTTCTAAATCCATGAACCAAGTCCACCATATGCCTGGTCACCGATCATGGACCCCATATCTCAGCATTTATCCAAAATAATTATTTTAATCCGAAAGTCCAGAGAATATTCCCGAGAATATTCTTTTCCAATTCTTTTTGGATTTATTCCGAATTCAATATTCCGAAAGCCGTATCTTTTCCATCCGAACTCCGATTCGACCCGTTCTTCTTTCTAAATTCATATAAAATCATAATTTACTTGTTTATGTATTTTATGTATTGTTTATTGGAGTTTCTTAGGATTATTATTGTTTTACGTGTAGTTACGTATATTGCCGTTTCGGAAGACTGTGGAGTCTGCGGAAGAGTATTTGAAGACTTTTGCGATTGCAAGGCAAGTCACACGACAATCTTCTTGAGCATGTTGATCCCATTTGTGAAAGCTATTTTATTTTAAAGTTATTGCATGAAATGCTTTAGAATGACATTATTACGGGTAATTATTTAATAGCCAATATTCCTTGATATTTATGGCCATTTTGGTTATTGCTATCTATACCTTGATACCTTGGGTGAATAATACTGACTAGCTGGATGTTTAAATATTTATCTGGCTAGATTATTTAGGAGTTGCTTAGCCATGCCTAGAAACTGTAGTGTTATTTTATAAGGGAAACTATTCATTCATTTTGATTAATTAATGATTAATGGTGATATTTTCACGACGCTTTGTCGTGGTTGATTAATTAACTATGTCAACTAAAACTTGACTGAATGATGGGTTGTGAGCACCAGGGTTGTGTCTGTTGCTAGCGGTGCTCATGACAATTAAGGACCGGTTCGCGGACTACTTCTTGCGAAGCAACACTCGTGCTAACCACAAGCTAGTATGGGTTAGCAGGAGTTTGAAGTGTGCCGAGTTCAATAGGAGGCTCCAGGGCGTGTTTGTGGCTGGTATAAGTCCACACATGGCAGTGACAATAAGACCATGCTTCGGGCGTCGGACCGTCTTGCGGGGAGGTATTTGATCACACCTACCGGAGACCGGAGGTTCGGCGGGAGGCTCTCTTATTGTGCGAGTTACATGAATGATCCTGTCGTAATTCCTTTCCAAGGTATCGTGGTGGTACTTAGGCGCACATTGATGTGTTGAGGTACCGTGGTGGTATCGAGGGGCACAGTGATGTGTTGTGGAGTTGTGTCTTGTGGGTATATTGGTACACCTCTGGCCAGAGTAAAACTATTTGAATAGCCGTGCCCATGGTTAAGGGCAAGCCTAGCAATGTTTTCTGTGATTAGTCCCACACTACTCATTAATGGAAATAAATGATGGAATATTGACAGCTCCTGTTTGGAGGAGTTATGGTTTGGGCCTGAACTACGTTGGAGCACTGTTCAGTGGTTGATTCAATACTGATTAATAATTAAACTATATTATTTTTAATGATTTTAAATGTAAATGTTTTAAATGCTATTTATGCAAATAAGCCATATTATGCCTTTCCTTTGGTATCCTATTGCATTACATTGTATTTCCTAGTGTGGCTTGTTGAGTACGGTGGGTGGTACTCAGTCTTGCATTATTGCAATCTTTAGAGAGAAGCTTTGTGAGGAGGAGAAGTTGGTGTTTGGCTTATACCCCAGTTGAGCTGCCTGTGGCTTGGAGCTGAAGCTACGCTAGTTGCCGCTCCGTTGCTGTTTTCTTCTGTGTGAGGACTAAGTGCCTCTGTTGTAAGTATTTATCGTTATTTCGTATTTGGTTATGTTTATCAAATTGTCAATTTGTGTACCTCGGCTGATTCCTGGACAAGGATTTATTGCACAAATTAGCTTTGGAAATTCTGGTGAATTTCTGGGCGTGACAAGTTGCAGTGGCCACGATGTTCTGTTGAGGAGTAACGAAGACGACATGGTCGCCGACTCGGGTTTGGAGGATTTGTTGCTGAGCAGTCCGCCCAGCCCTGCGTAGGTCGTCGTTGTGGGCATGCAGGCGTCTTGCTTCTTCCTCTTGTTGTTCTTGCAGTCGGTGGGCCTCCTCTTGATGCTCGCGTAGTTAGTGTGATTCCTGAGTGGGAGCTGAACCCTTGGTGCCATGAAGATTTCTCGTGGCGGAGAGAAGCTTGCCAAACTGCCATCTGACTTAGAGTCGGAGTCCGACAGAGAGTTGAAGTCGGAATAACTGATGGGGGTGATTATTAACTCCGACCTCCCTAGATTCGATCCGAGTCGAACTCCAGGGGATCGGGTTTGCCGCATCGGATGTTGTGTGAAGATATCCGTGACGTTGCCAAGTCTGTATGGGAGATTGACGATCTCTTCCCTTCTTAGCTCGATCTTGGCCGGCCCAAGGCCAAGTCCGAGTCAAACACCGAAGGAAAGACTTGTCCCGAGACCCGGACAGGATGAAGATTGCCGCAGCAAGTCGACGAGGGTTGCCGTAGCGTTGCGTGGGCCGACCGGCACAGAGTCGGCTTATTTCCTTGCCGATTGGATCGAGTCCGGTTCGGACAGGGTGAGGTTGCCGAACTTGTCGTGACGAAGTCGAGACTCCCAAAGCTGATTGCCTACCCGGGGAAGAAGTTGATGCCGTCGACTCCAGTAATTGGATCCATCCGGCTTGATGAAGATGATCTTGACGAAGCCCCTACCTAGCGCGCCAACTGTCGATGTTTTACACCGGCAATGAGAATATAGGGCTGCTCGTTGAACCGAAACTTTATGGATTGCAAAGGAACATGAAAGGTTTATACTGGTTCAGGCCCTCGAGATGAGGTAATACCCTACGTCCAGTTGTGGTGTATTTCCTTTGAGGTGATCTTGGTGATTCTGGTAAACCTCCGTGATCTTCTATGAGCTTCTGCCCTCAGGGGGCGCCCTGCCTCCCCTTATATACTGGGGGATAGGGTTACAAGATAGGAGTCCCAGCCGAACTATAGCCAAGGGATCTCCTCTTAGAGATATAACTTGCCCAACTAGGAGTATATATTCCTTATCGTACAAGGCTAAGTCTGCCGAGTTCTATCATATCTCTAATTACAAGGATAGGCCCATCCTCTATCCGAGTGGCCCATATGCTTGTCATGAGGTACCCAGGGCTCATGGCCTCCACACTAGGCTTCTGGCGTCCATTGAAAGTTGTCGACTTTCTTTAGTAATTTGAAAAAGAGCATGCCCCATTCGCCAAGCTGGGAAACGAATCGGCTGAGTGCCGCCATGCAGCTAGTCAGCTTCTATACTTCCTTCTAGCTAGTTGGGGGTGGCATGTTCATGATAGCGTTGACTTTCTCTGGATTAGCCTCGATGCCTCGCTGTGATATGATGAAGCCGAGTAACTTTCCCAAAGGTACTCCGAAAACGCACTTCTCCGGGTTCAACGTCATCTTGAATCTCCGAAGACTTTGAAAAGCTTCTTCTAAGTCGGTGATGAGGTCTTCTTTGACTTTGGTCTTGATTACCACATCATCAACATATGCCTCCACATTATGCCCGAGCTGACCATGAAGACACCGCTGGATAGCACGTTGATATGTTGCGCCCGCGTTTTTCAACCCCAACGGCATAGTGGCATAGCATTATGCACCAAATGGCGTGATAAAAGAAGTCTTTAGGCAGTCCTCCGCCTTTAGGCTAATTTTATGATATCCCGAGTAACAGTCGAGAAAACTAAGCAACTCGCACCCCGCAATAGAGTCGACCACCTGATCTATCCTGGGTAGACCAAACGAATCGTTGGGGCATGCCTTGTTTAAGTCGGTGTAGTCAACGCACATGCGTCATTTACCATTCTTCTTCTAGACCAGAACTAGGTTTGCCAGCCGGGTGACAGACCTCTTTGATGAACCCAGCTGCAAGGAGTTTGGTTATCTCCTCCAAAATAGCATCTTTGCGGTCTTGTGCAAAGCGTTGCAATCGTTGTTTGACTGGTTTGGCGTCCGGCTTGATGTTGAGGGAATGCTCGATCACCTCCCTTGGTACACCAGGCAAGTCAGAAGGTTTCCAAGCAAATATATCCCTGTTCACCTGGAGGAAGGTGACGAGCGCGTCTTCCTATTTGGGGTCGAGTCCGGTCCCGACAAGCGCTGTCTTGGTGGGGTCAGAAGGGTCTAGGGGATCTTCTTTGTTTCTGAACTTGGTCGTCCTTGATTGCAGGTGTTATAGCTAGTCGGATATTGTTTCGTCTAATTGCTGCCTCTTGAGACTGGGCTAACTCGCAAATCTCCTAGTCACAGATGAAGGCTTGCTTAACATCACTGCACAAGGAAAGTACTCCTGCTAGTCCTGGCATCTTGAGCACTATGTACGTATAATGAGGCACCGCCATGAATTTGGCTAGTGCTAGGTATCCGACGTCTAAACAGATGTTTTCGGTGCGGAAATTCTCCCATGTTCCAAAAGTAACTAGCAGAGTGATCTATCCGAATGGAGTGGAAGAGAGGCCGGGGATTACCCCGTGGAAGGGAGCAATATCAGCATAGCTCGGATCGAGGGATCTTCATCTCGTCGAGCGTTTTGGCGAACAATATGTTGAGAGCACTTCCTCCATTGATGAGAACCTTCTTCAACTTGATACTCCTGATGATCGGAGCTAGGACGAGTGGATAATGCCCTGGATGCGTGACTCGGTCGGGGTGATCTACATGATCAAATGTGATTACCGTCTTTGACCAGCACAGGTATTGGGGGGCACTTGTCGAGACCGAGTTGACTTCTCGAGCTATTAGCTTCTATTTTCTCTTAGACTCGTATGCAGACAGCCCTCCGAAGATGTGATTGAGCTCAGCCTGGGGATTTTGGTAGTCACCAGTTGCGCCCGAATCCGGCTTGTCCTTGTCTTTGGCATCGCCGGATACTGATGTTTGCTCCGAAGCTAATTTCTTGAGCATGAAACAGTTCTTAGCCGCGTGCTCCCCCTTTGGGTGGAAAGGGCATGGCCAGTTCATAACTTTCTGGTAGTTATCCGTCCTTGAGGGTTGTGGCCGACTGTGCTCCACAGCCGCTACGACATTGTCGGACTTTCGTTTATGATTGCTGGACTTAGTTGGGGTTGTTTCATCGGTGTCTTTCTTTTCCTTCTGTCGGGGCTCCTTCTTGTCTTCCAGGGCCTCAGCAACAGCGTCGGTCGAGTCGGAGTATTTGTTGGCCATGTCGAATAGAGCCTTGATAGAACTCGGAGGCTTCTGAGTGAACTTGGGAATGAACAGGGTGTCCTTAACTCCCTTGCGGCAGGCAATGATGACGACCTCATCCTTGATCTTTGGTATCGAGTTCCTCTTCTCGGAAAACCTCTTGATGAAGTCACGGAGGGACTCGTTCTTCCTTTGGTGACATTGATATAAGTCATACTCAGAAGACGGCCTCTCATATGTTCCTTGGAAGTTGGCAATGAAACGCTCTCGGAGTTCTCCCTAGGAGCCGATTGATCGCTTGGGAAGGCCCGTTAGCCATGTTCTCGCCAAGTCAGCTAATGCGACTGGGAGATAGTTAGCCATGGCCTTATGATTGCCTCCGGATGCACGGTTCTCCAAAGTGTAGACCGTGAGCCAGGACTCAGGGTTAGTCTTCCCATCGTACTTTCCGATTCTAGTCGGCTTAAAGCCTAATGGCCAGTTGACTTGTTGTAGCTTGTGGGTGAACGCTGGTACTCCTTCATCCGCGTGTGGGCTCTGACTCCGGCTACGGTGATGAAATCGCTCATGGTCGAGGCTGAAGCGCTCATGCTCATCTTCCAGTTGTCGATGTTTTACACCGGCGATATAACTATAGGGCTACTCGGCAGGGGGAAACTCAATGGATTGCAGAGGAACACAAAGAGAAGTTTATACTGGTTCAGGCCCTCGATGTGAGGTAATACCCTACGTCCAATTATGGTGTTATTCCTCTAAGGTGTTTGTCGATTGATGATCTCATGATCTTGTGCCCCTTGAGGGGCGCCCTGCCTCCCCTTATATACTAGGGGGCAGGGGTACAGGATAAGGATCCCAGCCGGATATGGCTAAGGGATTTCCTTCTTAGAGATAGAAACTTATCCGACTAAGACTATGTTTTCCTTATCGTACAAGGCAAAGCCTGCCGGGTGCTATCTTATCTTTAACTACATGATTCAGCCCATCCTCTATCCGAGAGGACCACATGCTGGTGGTGAGGTACCCGGGGCCCATGGCCTCCACAGTAGCCCCTGAGACCATCATAGTTGAGTCACAGCTAATGTCGAGTGCTCATCCTCCATGGTGAAGATTGATCGACTGCGATGCTCCCGAGTACTCTTTGTCTGAGTGAGTCTTCCTCCCGAGTCCTGCTTTATGTCAGCTGGCAGCGAGGCTATGAAGGGCTTCATGTAGATGTATGAATAGTGTGCACCGAATAGGCACACCTTTTAGGTGTAGGCCCCAACTTTGTGCTTAATTGTGAAGACAATTAAACATAAAGTCAAAGATCTTTAACCTGATAGTCTTTCCCGAGTAGTATACTACTGGTATATGAGACTCTTCGGTATCATGTCAACCGGAATTTAATTTAGTCTTGCCGAGTAAGGAACTACTCGTATGTAGGACTTTTCGACTTTGTGTCAGTCGGAATGTGTGTTTATAGTCTTGCCGAGTAGGATGCTACTCGTATATGGGACTCTTCAGCTTCATGTCAGCTGGAAAGGGGGTTTATAGTCTTTCCCGGGTGGTGTCCCACCCAGAAGCTAGACTCCTCCGCATCATGTCAGCGGGAATGAGAAATTTATAGTCTCTCCCGAGTAGTGCACTACTCGAAAGTTAGACTCTTCAGCGTCATATCAGCTGGAATAATGTTGCTCATGGCAACTGATGGCCACGTATGTAGGCCGAGTACCACTTTACGAAAATAAATCCATGGCATGGGTCAGGTGTACTTCGAGAGAGATACCTACATCCCCAATTTTAATGAAGACCAGCTTGTGATCCATGTAAGGATATATCCTCAAGACCTGGTGGATAAAACAGATACCCAAACATATATGTTTAGCAATAAGGCTCTCATGAAGCATATCTGTTTACCTCATCGGCTCCTGTTGGTAGCACCAGCGCTATAATTTCAACTCAGCCTGCGGCGGCCCACATGGAGCATGCTAACTGTAGGAACTCATGTCTTGGTGGCTAGTACGACTGTGTACCCATAAAGCCCATTAATCGGTATCGGCTCTATAAAAAGCGGGGAGAGAGAAAAAGATTCCTTCATCTTCCCCAAATCAGCCAATCGCTTCGTCTTCCGCTTTTGCGCCAAACTTTTTGCCTCCTACTCAGCTAGGTTTAACTGCTGCTGCTGTTCCCTGCTCGAACTCGGGCGATTTCAGTCTTCTTCGTCTATTCCAAGCCCCCAATCGCTTTTTCCTCAAATCTCTCCACCCTCAACCATGTCGAAAGCTTCGGATCCTGCGGGTGCGCCGGGGAATGCCTGGCTGACTTCAGATTGCGGCTCGGAGAAACTGAAGCTGCTGGAAAGGCAATTGAAGTTGCCAAGCCATGAGGTGATCCGTTGTTGGCCAGGTAAGGGTGAGTCGGTCCCAAATCCCCAATCTGGTGAAACATTAGTTTTTGCCTCTTTTTTCGATCGGGGTTTGTGCCTTCCCTCTTCTGTGTTCTTCCGTCGCATCCTTGACTTCTATGAGTTGGAGTTGGTGAATTTGAATCCCAACTCGATTCTTCAAATCTCCATATTTGTTACTCTCTACAAGTGCTTTTTGGGTGTGGAGCCCCATTTTAATTTCTTTAGGCACCTGTTCCACATCAAACCCCAGCCCTCCAAGAATAATATCAATGTGATTGGGGGGGCTGGTCTCCAATTGAGGACTGATGGGAAGAAAACATATCTTGATCTCCCCTTGAAATCTTCCTTGAAAGGCTGGCACAAGGAGTGGTTCTATTGCGTAGATTTGGCTCCCTCCTTGCGTCCATTCACCAGCTTGCCACCGGTAGTTTTACCAAATTGGTCAGCAGATCCAACCTTTGAGGAGATGGGCCAGGTGCATCAATTGTTGGAGAAGTTAGAAAAGCTTAAGGAAGCTAGCCTGACCGGGCCTTGGGTGGCTCAGTGTTTCCTGACTCAGCGCATCCAGCCGCTGAAGCTGAGGGGTGCGTTCAGCTGGGATTTTAAGGGCAAATATGATCCTGACCGAGTAAGCCACAAGTCGGCCGATAAGTACAAGGTGACCGAGACTCTATTTGGTTACTTCTCCGAGGGGGTGATCGAGACCAAGGACGATAAACGCCGAATCGTGGCTTTCAGCTTCCTTCGGCCCCGTCCCAAGGTAATCTTTGTCCTTCTTCTTTGACGAATGCCTGTGGGCCTGTATCTGCGATTGCCCAGCATTATGTGATATATGTTATTGAATCTTCTGCAGGAATGCGAGGAGTTCGATGAAGACTCCCGCCCGTTGTTGGCCATTAAATCGAAGAAAAGGCCGAGGAGCCCTGCTGCTACCCAACCCGACTCCAAGAGAGCGGGGAAAAAGCCTGTTCTATATCAGGGCGAGGGGGCCATGACACCACGTGTCATGGTAGGAGGCCTGAAGATAAAGGACACCGCCGCCGTGGCGCCCAGGCGATCAAGTCCCAGGTTGGGACTAGTACGGCCGAGCTCGACATTGCCGAGTAGAAGATCCGAGCGGGCGCTGCCAGGCACAGAGGTGCCCGAGTCAGCCACGCCACCAACAGGGCCACCTCCAGTTGCCGCGCCGCCGCTGACTACTTCACCGACCAGGCCGACGACTGGGCGTAGCGCTCCGCTGGGACCCGGATCGCCTGACAGGAGACTCAAGTTCTCCAAGAGGTAAGCTGCTCCGGACCTTCTGAGATTCTTATCTGTTGCAGTAGTATTTTGATGTCTGTTTTGCCATGCAGGAAACGTGCCGATATCGATCTCAAGGAGACCGCTCCGACTGCTCCCCTTGAAGAGCCCGCCCCAGCCGAGCCGGCGCCTGCGAGCACACCCGCTGAGCCGGCGGCCAACCTAGTCACGGAGACTGAGGTGGTCCGACTATGGGGCCGCTAGTGCCACCGACGACAAGGGCGGTTACTGAGGTTGCTGCCCCAGCCCCTGAGTCGATGCCCGCTGTCGAGGCCATTGTCAGAGCCCCCGAGTCGACCCCCGAGGCCGCAGGGGATGCCTGCGTGGGGGCCAAGATCCCGTCGCCATAATGGTCATCGTTGTCGTCGCCGCCGGAGATCCCGAATCTCCCTCGGATTGAAGCTCCTCCGTGTAAGTTCCCCTGGACGTTCACCTGGACGGCTCCTGATGGGACCGTGAGGAGGTTCAAGCTCAACGATGCCACGGCGAGAAGGGAACGGCGAAATGCTTGCTCCGCGCGCCATTGCCGGGTCTGAGGGGTTCGGGTATGATTCTTGCGATGGAGTCCTGGTGGTCTTCCTGTTCTGACGTCTAACTCCGTTCTTGACTTGTTCTCTCCCTAAGCAGAAGCTTGTTGATCATAATGAAGGAGATGACCGGATCGTGGTCGAAATGGCCCCCCATCTCACGGAATTAGAGCAGCTCCGGGCGTTGAAGGCCGAGATGGAGGAGCGCCACGCGGGGAGGGAAGCCTGGCTAAAAGGATGCCGCACACCCAGAGCTCAGGATGAAACTGGGGCCCAAGCTGGGAAGATTAGAGGTAAATCCCCCGAATGCATCTTCCCGACTGAACCATTGATGTATTTTCTCCAGCTGCGTTGTTCCCGACTGCCTAGTTGTGTCATGGCTGCAAGGTTGAGTTCTTGACTAATCTATTGTGCAGCCCTCGAAGCCGAGTTAAAGACCTGAACAGAGAGGGAAGCCTAGCTAAAGGAGGCCAAGGAAGCCAAGGCCGAGCTTGAGAAGGACAAGGCCGACCAGACAAAGGCCAACGTCGAGCTTGAATGGGAGAAGGCCGAGTTAAAAGAGGCTACCATCAAGCTCGGCGAAGAAAAGGCTAGACTGGAGAAGACCGTGGCCGAGTGGGAGGCCGATTACGCGAGTAAGTCTCCGTCTCGACAATGATCTTAACCAATCCTTTAATCATTCCATCTACAACCATGCCTAACAAGTTTACTTGTCGGTGGACCCGGGCAGACCTGAGAGCCAATGCCCAGGCCCAATATCAATTTTATGCAGAGGAGATAAGGGTTATCAGGGAATCACGGGAGGCCCTCGTCGGGTCTGTGAAAGGGTTCCTTGATCTGATGGATCCCCGCCCCGTGGGAACTAGCTGCAGCCAAATCCCCCAAGTGGAGGCGCGTCTTGAGGATGCACCGAGTGCCCTGAAAAGGTACTCGGATGAGCATGTCATTGCCGGCGTGGCCCAAACCCTGGCGATGACCAAATCAATCTACCCGAGGGCAGACATTGAAGCCATCGGGGAGGGGTTTGCCGAGGAGATGATGCCCGAGGAGGTGCTGGAGCTGATAGCACGGGCAAGGCCGACTGCTGAGATAATCACCCGAGACCTGGGTCTGTAAGAGCAACATATCATGTAGTCGGTATGTATAAACTTTTGTGGAAAACATGTGTAAATATATGTGCAATGCCGCCAAGCTTTGAATTATTACTCAGTTGTCATTAGCTTTACTTGACTGTAGTCTACGCCGAGTTAGTCTGTCAGAACTTAATAAAATCTCTCAATGTAAGAAACTGTACTCGGGCAAACGTGAGTCGTAGTAAGGCTTCATAACTGGAGTAGGATAAGCTCGTATATTATTGACAAAGCACATATATACCTGCAACCCCCGACTCACTACTCGGTTGATACAAGCGGCGTAGTGAGTCAGAGAAACTGTACACATGAGAAATTATAAAGCTCAGGTATAGAAAGGACGTAGCTGTTCCATGTTCCATGAGTTGCTGATAAGGGCACCGTCTTTGGTCTTCAGTCGGTAGGCACCTGGCCGCGTGACCTCAGCTATAATTAACGGCCCTTCCCACATTGGGGATAATTTGTGCCTGTCTTTGGTGGTTTGTATTTTCCTCAAGACGACATCCTCGACCAAAAAGGCGCGGCCACGGACATTGCGATTGTGGTAGCGACGCAGGCCTTGAAGATACCTTGCCGACTGGATTGTTGCGATGTCCCTTGCTTCTTCCAACTGATCTAGCTCGACCAATCAGGTATTGTTTGACACGTCTTCAGAGTAGGCCCAGACTCACGGAGAGCCGAACTATAACTCTGTCAGTAGCATAGCCTCAGCACCGTAGACCAGAAAGAAGGGGGATTGCCCTGTTGCCCGACTAACCGTGGTTCTGAGAGACCAGAGAACAGATGGGTGTTCTTGTACCCACCGGCCCGCGTATGGTTGTAGTCGGTCGAATATCCTGGCCTTGATGCCTTGTAAGACCATACCGTTGGCTCGTTCAACCTGCCCGTTGCTCCGCGGGTGTGCCACAGATGCATAGTAGATCTTGATGCCGAAATCTTCGTAGAAGTCTTGGAATACGCCGCCTGTGAACTGAGTACCGTTATCGGTGATGATGCGGTTAGGAACCCCAAATCTGTATAGTATACTCATGATGAAGTCCTTTGCTCGTGCCGCTGTTATAGTTGCAACGGGTTTTGCCTCAATCCACTTGGTGAATTTATCCACTGCGACGAATAGATGTGTGAACCCTCCTGCGCTTTCTTGAAAGGCCCGACCATGTCGAGCCCCCATACTGCGAATGGCCAAGAAATAGGGATAGTTTGGAGTTCTTGGGCTGGGAGATTTGTTTGTCTTGCGTAGAACTGGCAACCCTCGCACTTGCAAACAATGTCCTTGGCATCTATTACTACTGTGGGCCAGAAAAATCCCTGCCGGTAAGCCTTTCCGACTAACATCCTAGATGCGGCATGGTTGCCACATATGCCCAAGTGGATCGACTGCAGGATCTGCTTGCCCTCCTCGGTGGTGACGCAACGCATGAGGACACCGAATGCGCTCCTTCGGTACAGGTCTTCTCCGACTAGCAGGAAGCTCTTGCTTTGACATTTGACTTGCTCGGCTTGACTGCGATCGTCTAGGAGTTCATCGTCCAGGAGAAATTTGACAACAGGGGTCCGCCAGTCTTGACATATGTGTAGCACCTCATCTGTAGCCGGGGTAGGTTTGCCTCCCAACTGTTCTAGCGCTGGTTTCTTCTTGACTGATGGCTCCATAAGTTTCTCAACAAAGATTCCAGTCGGAACCGCTTCTCGCTTGGATCCCATGTTTGCCAGCTCGTCTGCAGCATCATTGTATTGTCGTAGGACATGTGTTATCTCCAGCCCGTCGAACTTGTTTTCCAGCTTGCGAACCTCCTGACAGTATGCCGCCATGGTATCATCGAGACAAGTCCAGTCTTTCATGACTTGGTTCACCACGAGTTGAGAATCCCCGTGCACAACCAGTCGACGTATGCCAAGTGATATAGCAATTCGGAGCCCGTGGATAAGTGCCTCGTACTCGGCGACATTGTGGGAAGCTGGGAAGTGGATTTGTAGAACGTACTTGAGTTTTTCGCTGGTGGGGGATGTCAATATGACTCCAGCCCCGGCGCCGCCGATCTGTAGAGAACCGTCGAAGTACATTGTCCAGTACTCTAGCTTCGCTGTTGATATAGGCAGTTGAACTTCTGTCCACTCGGCCACGAAGTCAGCTAGAGCTTGTGATTTAATTGCTGTCCGTCGCTGAAAGGTGATATCGAACACCATCAGCTCGAGTGCCCATTTAGCGATTCGGCGGATGGCCTTGCGATTATGAAGGACATCCCCGAGTGGAAACGATGTAACCACCGTGACTTGATGTGCTTGAAAATAGTGCACCAGCTTTCGGACTATGATGAGTAGGCCATATAACAGCTTCTGGACCTACGGATATCACGTCTTCGAGTCGGCAAGCACCTCGCTAACAAAGTAAACTGGCCGTTGTATTTTCTGGATGTGGCCCTGTTTGGATCACTCGACCACCAGCACCGTGCTGACTACCTGAGTGGTTGCCGCCAGATATAGCATTAGCGGTTCTTGGGGCATAGGTGACGCCAACACGGGAGGTGATGTGAGAAATTGTTTGAAGTCTTCGAAGGCTTGTTAGGCGTCCGGAGTCCATTGGAAATTGTCTGCCTTTTTGAGTAGCTTGAAGAAGGGCATACCCCGTTCGCCCAGTCGGGAAATAAATCGGCTGATCTGAGTGTGCTGACACCGCTGAATTGCCCGTTGATAGGTTGCTCTAGCATTTTTCAAACCGAACGGCATTGTGATGTAGCAGTACGCTCCAAACGGCGTGATGAAAGATGTCTTTAAGCAGTCTTCCTCCCTCAGGCTGATTTGATGGTATCCTGAGCAGCAGTCGAGAAAGCTGAGTAGGTCGCACCCGGCCGTGGAATCTACCACCTGATCAATCCTGGGAAGACCAAATGGGTCCTTGGGGCACGCCTTGTTGAGATCGGTGTAGTCGACACACATCCGCCATTTACCGTTTTTCTTCCGGACCAGAACTGGGTTTGGCAGCCAATCCAGGTGATAGACCTCCTTGATGAACCCGGCTGTGAGGATCTTGGTGATCTCCTCCCGAATAGCATCCTTGCGGGCTTGAGCGAAGCGCCGCAGCCGTTGCTTGACTAGCTTGGCGTCTGTCTTCACATTGAGGGCGTGCTCGATCACCTCCCTTGGTACGCCCGGCATGTCGGACGGTTTCCACACAAATATATCCTTGTTGGCTTGGAGGAAGGTGATGAGCGTGTCTTCCTATTTGGGGTTGAGTCCGGTCCTGACTAGGGCAATCTTGGAGGGGTCGGAAGGGTCCAGGGGGATCTTCTTCGTGTCAGAGTCCACTGAAATTCCCGACTTCGTCGACTTTTTTGCCGAAACTTGATCTTGCTCGACTTCTGCTGTGACGGCTTGCTAGATGTTGTCGCGCCCAACTGCCGCCTCTTGTGATTGAGCCAATTCACAGCTCTCCTTGTCACAGGTGAAGGCTTGCTTGACATCGCTGCTTAGGGAGAGGACTCCTGCTGCCCATGGCATCTTGAGCACCATATATGTGTAGTGCGGTATCGCCATGAATTTGGCGAGTGCCGGTCATCCGAGTATCGCGTGGTACGCGGTCTCGAAGTTAGTGACCTCGAAGCAGACGTTTTCTGTGCAGAAGTTATCCCACGTGCCGAAGGTTACTGGCAATGTGATCTGCCCGAGTGGAGTTGATGAAAGGCCAGGAATTATCTCATGGAAGGGCGCAGTGTTCGGCCGTAATTCTGAATGAGGAATCCTCATCTGGTCCAAAGTCTTGGCAAATAAGATGTTGAGCGCGCTGCCTCCATCGATGAGGGTTTTCTTTAGCCTGATATTTCTGACGACCGGATCCAGGACGAGTGGGTAGCATCCCGGGTGTGAAACCCGATCTGGGTGATCTGCGCGGTTGAAGGTGATGGCCATCTCTGACCAGCGCAGGTATTGGGGGGTGTCCGTCGTAGAGACCGTGTTGATGTCGCGGGCTGATAGCTTCTATTTGCACTTGGACTCGTACGCGAGCAGCCCTCCAAAAATATGATTGAGCTCGGCCTAGGGGTCTTGAAAGTCGTCGGCCTGGCCCGAGTCTAGCTTGTCCTTGTCCTTGTCGGCGCCAGAGGATGAAGCCTGCTCAGAGGCAAACTTCTTAAGCAAGTAGCAGTCTTTGGCCGCGTGCTTGCCCTCGGGGTGGAAGGGGCATGGCCCGCTCATGACCTTCTGGTAGTCGTTATTCCACTGGGGCCGCGACCGAGTGCGCTCCATGTTGGCCACCTCATTGTCTGACTTCCGCTTGCGGCTGCCAGACTTGTTTTGAGACGGCTCATTGTCGGCTTTCGCCTTCTGGTGTTTCTGTCGGGACTCCTTCTCGTCGAGGGCCTCTGCGACCGCTTCAGCTGAGCCGGCGTATTTGTTGGCCATGTCGAAAAGAGCCCGGACAGATGGTGGTGGCTTCCGAGTGAATTTCACGATGAATGGGGTGTCCTTTACTCCCTTGTGGAAGGCAGCGATGACGGCCTCGTCTCGGATCATTGCGTTTCTCGGAGAGTCTCTTGATGAAATCTCGTAGAGACTCGTTCTTCTTCTGGTGTATGTTGACACCGAAAATCACCGGCAGCATTGAGAACAAGCCGATGATATGGTTCGTTGCACTAGACACACGAAGGCCTGGGAGATTTGCTTAACTCCAGTGCAGGTCCTAAATTTGAGGTTCGTAGGCGTGCCAGTCAATTTGACCCTGCAATTGACAAGGAGATAGAAAGTATTAGATCAGTGAGCCAATCGGCTGGAAGCCGATTTGGACTCGTTTTATCGGCCGATAGCCGATATGGACTATAGCACTTATACATCGACTGGAAGCCGATGATGGCATAAAAAGATAACTGTGATAAGTTGATGATAATATAATAAAATAATAAACTAGCCGACTGCTGATAGAACATATGCATCGGCTGAAAAACCGATGATAGTGTAAATACATAAAATAAAGATAATGCAATCGACTGTATTTAATAACAGATAACTTATCGGCTAGGCACTCCGATAAAACATTGCATAAATATCCATCGGCTTAACAAGGATAAATCTATTATTATCAATCTAGTAGGTCAAACTAAACTGATGCAGCACAGATTAATAATGATAAAAGAACCTCAATGAGCCGATAGATCTAATGCAATTGTGATGTAAAATATGGTAACTTATCGGCTATACATCCCAATAAGACGCTTGCATGAAATCTATCAACCTAGCAGGAATAATTTATCGCTGACAGTTTAGTAGGTCGGACCTAACCGATGCAGCACAAACTGATGATAAATTACACCCAGTAAGCCGATAAATCTATGCACGCGTGATGTGATATATCTATCAGACTATGAGATCAAACCTAACTGATGCAGCCGTAGACAGAACAGATATATTGTGGTAAGCCGACTACTGTGAATCGACTAGAATATCGGACCTAACCGAGGAAGTCCTAGCCGATACGGTAGCCGGGGTAACGAGACTTACCCTCTCGCAGGAGGTCGAACTTAACCGATGCAGCCCAGCTCGAGAAGCAAGAACCCATCAAAAAGGGTGGCGATGCGCCGAAGTTGTATTGATCTGTGTGATGATTTACAAGGTACCCGGGCATACGTATTTATACCCTGAGTTGATACAATCCTGATCGAACACGAAACAGGAATTTCCTAACTATAAAAGGAATATTAACAAGCCCTGATCAGACATGAGATCAGGTTTCCTAAAAATTATTATCTCTGCCTAATTTACAGATAAGATATTAACTACCTTCCCGTGGTCTTCACGATCCTTTCCCAAACTCGGCTTCCTCTGGATTAATCCCCACTAATTGACTGTGATTTCTCCCTTAACCGAATCTGATAAAGAACCATACCAAATTTTGGCGTTAACACATGCCCCCCAATTTCGGAGTTCTTCATAAGACTTCGAAATTCTCTCGTCTGGGCTTTCAGATTCCTTTCACACAGAGGCGGCCCAAGGTAGCCCACTTTCCTTAATTGTTTGAAACAGTGCCAATGGCCTCGATTCCCGCCCAATCATCATACCTCTATAAACCACTTCGCCTTCCTAGCCTCTTTTCTTTATGCTTTCACATCACCAGAGCCCTCTTGCTTCTTCCGAGACCTCGATGAACTCCGGCGATCCAGGCAAACCGCTGTAACCTTCTTCCTCAACCATCAGTCTTCGCTCATCTTCTTCTTCCGCAATGGCTTCAGCAATCGTTGTCCCAGAGGTAACCTTCTTGTTTGATCGCTCTCTCTGCCTTGTAACTTAGATTGAATCTACCACAATCTTCATCCGTTCTTCTTTGTGTTCTTGTTTACTGTAGAACCTTAAGAACCAGATTTTGATTCCGGCTGCCGACTATCCAAATTTCTTTTATCATGGCCCCATGGGTAGCGAAGACCCTATAGATTTCATCAACGCTGAAACCCAACGTCTCCCTTTCAAGAATTCTACCATGCTAGCCAATGGTTGAACCAACAGTTTCACGTCATGGCCTAGCAAGCTTCCCGGATGGAGAAACTGGTATATCAGAGTATCGGCCACAAAGAAAACTCTCTACAAAGAATCAGATATCGGCCACTGCATCAACCTTTCCCTGGCCGAGATGGAGAGGAACAAACCTCTGCTTGCATCAGCTTCATACTTTTGGTCATACACCCTCAATGCTTACCTATTTGGACATGGTCCGATGACCCCAACTTTGATGGATGTAACCATGCTCACCTGCCTCAACACCACATGTTACATTAACCCCCTCAACCTGCAATTTAAGCCTACTCATCGGCCTTAGACGAAGAATATCGGCGGTTGGTCCAAGTACATATCAATCCACAACAAGGGAACTGGGCCAGTCGACGATCGGGAACATGTTGCTTTCTTGAACTTGTGGTTAGAACGATTCATTTTTGGTGGTGCAACCCTCGGCCCAACAACCAACATGCAGTGCCTGGCAGAATGCTTGGCCGATCGGAAACAAGTCCCCTTGGGGCAATTGTCGATGTTTTACACCGGCAATAAATATATGGGGCTACTCGGCGGATGGAAACTCGGTGGATTGCGAAGGAACACAAGGAAATTTTATACTGGTTCAGGCCCTCGATGTGAGGTAATACCCTACGTCCAGTTCGTATGTATTCCTTTGATGATATACGGTGGTAGTTCTGATGAACTGTATGGCCGTGTGCTTCTATGAGCTCTTCTGCCCTCATGGGGCGCCCTGCCTCCCCTTATATACTGGGGGACAAGGTTACAAGGTAGGAGTCCCCATCGGATTACGACTAGGAGATCTCCCCTTAGAGATATAACGTACCCGACTAGGACTGTATATTCCTTTCTATACAAGGCGAAGTCTGCCGAATTTAGCTATATCTCTAATTACAAGGCTAGGCCCATCCTCTATCCGAGTGGCCCATATGCTTGTCATGAGGTACCCGGGGCCCATGGCACCCACAGTAGCCCCCGAGACCTTCATAGTTGAGTCACAGCTGATGCCAAGTGCTCATCCTCCACGGTGAAGTCTTCCCGAGTGCATTGCTCCCGAGTGCTCTTTGTCTGAGTGCTGCTTCTCCCGAGTCCTGCTTCATGTCAGCTGGCAGCGAGGCTATGAAGGGCTCCATGTAGATGTTGGAATAGTGTGCGCCGAATAGGCGCACTCTATTAGGTGTAGCCCCGACTTTGTGCTTAATTGTGAAAACAATTAAACATGAAGTCAAGATCTTTAACCTTTGTAGTCTTTCCCGAGTAGATTACTACTGGTACATGAAGACTCTTCGGTATCATGTCAACCGGAATATGATTATGGTCTTGCCGAGTACGGTAACTACTCGTATAATAGGACTCTTCGACTTCATGTCAGTCGGAATGTGTGTTTATAGTCTTGCCGAGTAGGATGCTACTCGTATATGGGACTCTTCAGCGTCATGTTCAGCTGGAAAAGGGGGTGTTTTAGTCTTTCCCGAGTAGTATACTACTCGAAAATTAGACTCGTCGGCATCATGTCAGCCCGGAAAAGGTGTTTATAGTCTTTCCCGAGTGGCGTCCATTCGAAAGTTAGACTCTTCAGCTCGTCAGCTGGAAGATTGTTTATAGTCTTTCCCGAGTAGTGCACTACTCGAAGGTTAGACTCATCCGCGTCATGTCAGCGGGGAATGAGAATTTTATAGTCTCTCCCGAGTAGTGAACTACTCGAAAAGTTAGACTCATCCGCGGTCATGTCAGCGGGAATAATGCTGCTCATGGCAACTGGTGGCCACGCATGTAGGCCGAGTACCACTGTATGAAAAATAAATCCATTACGTGGTTAGTGTACTCGAGAGAGACACCTGCATCTCCAATTTTAATGAAGACCAGCTTGTGATCCTTGTAAGGATGTATCTCGAGACCTGGTGGATAAGACAGATACCCAAACATATATGTTTTAGCAATAAGGCTCCTCATGACAGCATATCTGTTTACCTCATCGGTTCCTGTGGGTAGCACCAGCGCTATAATTTCAACTCAGCCTGCGGGCGGCCCACATGGAGCATGCTACTGTAGGAACTCATATCTTGGTGGCTGCTACCAAATAAGCCGGCCTGAGCCGACCTATCCAGCATAGCTCTAGAGAAGTATCATCCATCGCATGTCAGGATGAGTTTTTTGGTGTCGATAACCGCAATCAGCCAGAGAAATCCTTATTCGCAAGCCTTTCCGACTTACGTTCTGGATGCAAACTGGTTGCCACGTAAGCCTGAGTGGGTATAATGCAGGATCTGCTTGCCCTCCTCAGGTGTGACATAGTGCATGAGAACTCCGGATGCACTTTGACGATATAAGTCTTCTCTGACTTGGGTAAAGCCAAACAAGGTACCCGAACCTTGCATTAGCAGAGGGTTCGGCTGGCGACCCTCATGGGGCGTACCCTATCCAACAGAATTATAGCCAAGCTAGGCACCCGAACCTTGCATTAGCATAGGATTCGGCTAGCGCGACCCCTCATGGGGCGTACCCACCTGACAGAACCGTGACCAAATAAGGTACCCGAACCTAGCATTAGCGTAGGATTCGGCTGGCGACCCTCATGGGGCATACCTATTTAGCCGAGTGGTATACAGCCCGACTGGCGCCGGGGGCGATTGTTGGCTCGCATGGAGCGTAGTCGGGGAAGATGACGTCCCGACTGGCGCAAGTACTCGGTGAGTAGCCCTCATGGAGCATCCCGAGTGTATTTTGGCAGACTTGTCCAGCCCCCGAGCGTAGGAGATGGGCTCGCAGCCCTGAGTTCCTGTCACGCGTATCCGGAGCTGGGCCTGCAATATAAAGATATCGGATGAGTAGCATCTGATGATGGAAATAATCACCCGAATAAAATGTATTTTACAATGTATGTAAATACGTGTTCTTCCTCTTTTTGATATTAATTTCCTCGAGTAGTTGACCCCTTACGTTTAAGCACTCTGCCCGACTAGTCATAGCCCCCTAGCGTCGGGAGTTGGCTCATGGCTCTTTCCCAGGCACGCGTTTTGGGTGACTTGAGTTCGTCTTACATGGAGCAGAGTTTCACGGATCGAGATTTATGCGACTCGAGTACTTTTGTAATCATTTAAGAGCAAAAACGGAAAAAAATAAATGCGCAGCTTATACACCTATTAGGTGTAAGCGGCTGTGGCACTAGCAAGGCCGAGTGAGGAGATGTTTATCAGAAAGCGACTTAGCTGTTCGGTATTTGGGAGTGGGGATGCCATCCTCGTGTTTGAGCTTGTGAGCCCCCGAGCATGTCACTTGTTGTTCTGATAATCCTCAGTTGTTGAAGGTCGAAGACGGTTGTGACCGACTGCCACAATGGAGCCGTCTGACTTGCGTTTGCGATTCCCAGCTTTAGTCGGGACCGCGTTGTCGGTGTCGTCCCGTTTCTTCTGTCAGGGTGACTTGTTGTCGTCGAGGGCTTCGGCAACAGCGTGGGCCGAGTCGGCGTACTTGTTTGCCATGTCGAATAGGGCCTTGACAGAGTTGGGAGGCTTCCGCGTGAATTTGTCGATGAACGAGGTGTCTCTGACTCCTTTTCGAAAGGCTGCGATGATGACCTCGTCCTTGATCTTCGGGATTGAGTTCCTCCTCTCAGAAAACCTCTTGATGAAGTCACGAAGAGACTCGTTCTTCCTTTGGCGCAACTGATATAGGTCGTACTCGGAAGATGGCCTCTCGTACGTTCCCTGGAAGTTGGTGATGAATCGTTCCCGGAGTTCTCCCCAAGAGCCGATTGATCGCTTTGGGAGTCCTGTTAGCCATGTCCTCGCTGAGTCGGCTAAAGCGACTGGGAGGTAGTTAGCCATGACTTTCTGATTTCCCCCAGCTGCTCGAATCGCCAGAGTGTAGACCGTGAGCCAGGACTCGGGATTAGTCTTGCCATCGTATTTGTTGATGCCTGTAGGCTTGAAACTTGACGGCCAGTCGACTTGTTGTAGCTCCTGAGTGAAGGCCGGTACTCCGTCGTCTTCATGAGGACTCCGACCTCGACTACGGCGGCGAAACCGCTCGTAGTGGAGGCCGAATTGCTCGTTCTCGTCTTCCAGTTGGCGTTGCTCGTCTTCTTCTCGTTTGTGGCGCCGAGCATTAATGTCTTGCTGAAGGTCGCGCCGCAGTCGGTCTCGGAGGTCCTGGCTGTCCCGACGGTCGCTTCGACGTTGCCGGTTGTTGTGGTTGCCGAGTGACGTCTGGCTTGACTCCGCGTGCTGCCGACTAGAGCCGGCCGCTCGACGTCGCTTTGAGGTGGATGAGACTGCCGCTGGGGAAGTTGATTGACTGGTCAGTACGAGTGTGTTGCCCGACTGTTGGTGCTGCTGACATGCGGCAGCGGTAAGCATGGCTTTTATCCTTGCGATCGTCGGGGTGGCCTGGTGATCAGGCCCGACCTGGACCGTGTCCAGTAGGGTTACGGCTGCCACGACGTTCTGCTGTGGCGTGACGAAGACGTTGTGGTCGCCGACTTTTGTTTGGAGGGTTTGTTGCTGAGCGGTTCGCCCAGCCCTGCGTAGGCCGTCGTTGTGGGCGTGCAGGCGTCTTGTTTCTTCCTCCTGTTGTTCTCGCAGACGGCAGGCCTCCTCCTCTTGTTTTTCGTGTAGTCGGCGTGATTCCTGAGTAGGAGTAGAGCCTTTGGATGCCATGAAGATTTCTCGTGGCGGAGTGAAGCTTGCCGAGCTGGTATCCGACTTGGAGTCGGAATCCGACTGGGAGTCGTAGTCCGACTGAGAGTCGTAGTCGGAATAGTTGATGGGGGTGATTGTAACTCCGACCTCCCTAGATCCGATCTCAAGCGGCTCGGAGCCGTATCCGAGTCGAACTCCAAGGGATCGGGTTTGCCGCGTCGGATGTAGATTGTAGATATCCGCGGCGTCGCCGAGTCCGAACGGGAAGTTGACGATCTCTTCCCTTCTCGGCCCGATCTCGGCTGGCTCAGAACCGAGTCCGAGTCGAACACTGGAAGGAAGAGTTGTCCCTGGACTCGGGCGTATTGGAGATCGCCGCAGCATGTCGTCGAAGATTGCCGCAACGTCATGTGGGCCGACTGGCGCGGAGTCAGCTGGTTCCTCGGCCGGTTGGATCGGGTCCGTGTCGGCCGGGGTGAGATTGCCGATCTGGTCGGCGACGAAGTCAAGGCTTCTGAATGCGATTGTATCTCCGGGGGGGAGTTTGCCGCCATCGACTTCGGTTGCTGGATCCATCGAGCTTGTAGATGTAGATCGCGCCGAAGCCCCTACCTGGCGCGCCAACTGTCGATGTTTTACACCGGCAATAAATATATGGGGCTACTCGGCGGATGGAAACTCGGTGGATTGCGAAGGAACACAAGGAAATTTTATACTGGTTCAGGCCCTCGATGTGAGGTAATACCCTACGTCCAGTTCGTATGTATTCCTTTGAGGATATAAGGTGGTAGTTCTGATGAACTGTATGGCCGTGTGCTTCTATGAGCTCTTCTGCCCTCATGGGGCGCCCTGCCTCCCCTTATATACTGGGGGACAGGGTTACAAGGTAGGAGTCCCCATCGGATTACGACTAGGAGATCTCCCCTTAGAGATATAACGTACCCGACTAGGACTGTATATTCCTTTCTATACAAGGCGAAGTCTGCCGAATTTAGCTATATCTCTAATTACAAGGCTAGGCCCATCCTCTATCCGAGTGGCCCATATGCTTGTCATGAGATACCCGGGGCCCATGGCACCCACAGCAATACCTTCTTGGCGCCACTTATCAACTGCTGCATCAGGTGGCAGTCAAGCTATCGGCCAGCCAGCTAGTTGGCCATATTGGGGGTCCTTGGTGGTTTGTGCAATTATGGCTCAACGTCTATACATCCAAGGCAATCTCCGGGACTTCCTTTCTCAATTTAAACTTCCTAGCCGATCATATAGAGGAATAGGAACCCATCTATCACCGATGTATCTCTGTGGGCGAAGCTGCATCGGCCCTCCCTGGCTGTGAAATGACGCCCGTCGGACTCAGCCGATGGTTCAAAGGGTTTTATTATGGCTTCACCAGGGAGGCCACACTTTGGTTCGCATATGATGATGCAACATCATTTGAGATGCCCTTCAAGTTCAATCCTCTTGACGCGCTGGCCGATGAAGAATCCAAGACCATATTTCTATCGGCCATTACCCCCTGCCTACTGCCGACTAGATTCTCTCAGGGCTGATCACAACCATCATATGAATTCTATCATCCATCGGTCGGCTCCCGCTAGCTTGGTCTCGGTCAACTTCCAATCGGCCTATTCTTCATTAACAAACTTTAGGCCCGAGGCAACATCAACAGTGCTTTAGAGTATGATCGGATGCGGACTCTAACAGAATCCCCACCTCTGGGCACCGCCACCAACGTGGAAGTATGTACTGCCAATACAAAGCTCTTTACCCGATGGTGGTCAGAATGGAAGAAACACCTGTTCAACTCATCGGCCATCCATTACTGCTCTCGCCTCAACGCCAACTACGTCGAATCCGATGAAGAGGTAACATCCCATAAGCCTTAATCATCATCTCCGATCATCTCTTATAATCTAATCTTGCAGGCTGTCGACGAGGAGCCACCGACAACAAGCACCAGTGGCCGGCCGATCATATACCAACCACCATCGGCCAATCCGCACTTAGGGCATGGTGCTCCCCCTCCATCGGCTCTTCTCCAGGCGCCACGGCCGATAGGACCAAAACGCAAGAAGCTGGCATCTCGCCCTCCTCAAAAGAAGCAGAAAACCAGTGCCGATGTCGTGGTCACGGTGCTACCTACTATCCAAACAACACCGGCCCCTTCATCTCTGCGGGTATGTGCTAAGTCTTGATATTATTATCTGTTTCCCATCTTTACATTATCGATCTTATTTTCAGCTCAAGTCATTGGCTCCCGAACCTCAACCTTCTGCTGACATCCTTACAAGCATCGAGTCGATAACTTCTACAGCCGTTCCAATTCCAGCATCCAGCCCCCAAGCCATCGTTGAGGCCGTTCTTACTACTTCACCGCCAGGCATCGGCCATCCTGAAGAACAACCCACTCATCCACTTGATGCCGATGTCGCTCAAGCTGCCGATGTCCTGCCTCAGGTAATCTCTTTACATCTATATTCCATTTTAACTCTTTACTGATCCTTTTACCAATGTCAATTTGCAGTCCTTAGCTGACCTGTTCTCCTTTGACATCGGCAAGTACTTGGAGGCAGATGAAGAAACAGCCACCAGCGCAGTAACCAAACCATCTTTTTCAGCTGACATGCACGAATACTTGATGAATATTATCCGTCTGGTGGAAAATCCGATCGACGCTTTAGTGGAAGACTGCGGGCCGATCCGAGCAAGATTTGTAGAAATTGAGCATCATTTGCCCGAAGAGCTCGTCGACGCATTGACTCCTGCAGCATATCTGGAATCCCACAAATTCCAACTCATCAAGCTCAGGCAGCGTATAGCCGATCGTGCTGATCAACAGAAATAGTCCAAGATATCCAAAACAATCGGCTGTCAGCTCAAACAGAAAAGAAAAAGCTTGAACTTGAATCCAAACTAGACCAGCTGAAGAAAAGGGAAGCCGATTTGCTGGCAGAACTTGAAAAAATCCGCGAGGGCATCGAAACAACAGAATCCCAGCTCATCGGCCTGCCGCAAGCTGTACAAAATCAAGAAGCCAAAGTTGCAGCAGCAGTGCGTCAAGTTGTTCATCGGCGCAAAAACTTAAAGACTATCCCGGGCTCCGACGAAGAAGACATTCACGCCATTAGTGAGATTGACCAAATCCGCCTGCGCGCGATCGAAACAATCCAAAAATTCTTGTAAATCTTAACATTAATGACTGATGGTTCTCTGAAACATGCCAATTAACCTGTTGCTGTAATATAACTTAATTAGCTCTGTTATTTATTCATCATACTCCATCTTCGCTTGATAATATTTTATTTGTTTGATCTAAAGGCGATATCAATTGATATCGGCTATCTTTAGGTGATGTAACAACATCGGCTCTTGCTCTAAACTATTTAGAAATCGGCTGCATTTAACCGATTCAAGAGTTGATCCAAACGCTAGGATAGTACTTTTTAAGATATTTCCCATTAAGTGCTTTAGCAAACTCTGTCCCCTCAAGATCTTCTAATATATATGCATTGCCAGGTACACAATGATTAATCCGATAGGGCCCTTCCCAATTCGGCGACCACTTTCCGAATTCACTATCTCTAGACCTGATCGGCAAAATCAACTTCCATACAAGATCTCCCTCATTAAACAATTTATTCATCACCTTTTTATTATAATGCCTAGCCGCCCTAGCTTTATTTTCCTTGATCCTTTCCAGCGCCCTTAACCTATTCTGAGCCAAATCCTCGAGTTCATCTGTCATCAAGTTATAATAATCATCAGCTGTCAATTGATTTTGCAAAGAAATTCTCCTACAGCCGATGCTAGTCTCCCAAGGCAAAACTGCTTCATGCCCATATACTAATTGGTATGGTGGTACCCGAGTAGACCCATGACATGCCATCCGATAAGCCCATAATGAATCGGCTAATGTAGTATGCCATCGTCGCGGCTGTTCATCAATCTTCCGCTTGATTAATTTGATCAAACTCTTATTCGAAGCTTCTGCCTGTCCATTAGCTTGAGCATAATAAGGTGATGAATTCAGTAACTTAATTCCCATACTGGTAGCAAATTGTTGAAACTCATCAGACACGAAAATAGATCCCTGATCGGTAGTTGTCGTCTGAGGAATTCCAAACCAATAAATTATATGCTTTTTTACAAACTCAATTGCATCCTTGGACGTGACTTTCTTCAATGGAACTGCTTCCACCCATTTTGTAAAATAATCTGTTGCTGCCAATATGAATTTATGTCCCTTACTTGATGGAGGATAAACCTGGCCAATCATATCAGTTCCCCATCCTCTGAACGGCCCCGGTTTGATGATAGGATTCATAGCCCATGCTGGTGCTCACTGTATATTTCCAAATTTCTGGCAATCTTGACATCCTTTATAATATTTGAAGCAATCTTCCAACATTGTCGGCCAAAAATATCCTACTCTTCTCAATATCCACTTCATCTTATGAGCCGATTGATGAGTTCCACAAACGCCCTCATGCACTTCGCACATAACCACTTTGGCTTCTTCCAAATTTAGGCATCTTAGCAGAACCCCTTCAAAAGTCCGATAATATAATTCTCCATCAAGTAACACATACTTAGTAGTTCTAAACCGAAGTTTTCTGGAAACCGATTGCGATGGATTTTGTAAATAATCAATTATTTCATGTCTCCAATCATCAGCTCTATCCTGAATATCACTATCGGCTATTTCAACCTCAATCTGTCTATTCAACCGATAACCCGAAGCAATCTGTGCAAGATCATTAGCTTCTAAATTCTGTTCTCTAGGGATATGATCCAACGATACCATCCTGAAATCCTTCAACAAATCTCTGCATTCTTCATGATACAATCTTAAAATATCATCCCTGAATTCATACTCCCCAGATAATTGCTTGATCGCTAATAAAGAATCTCCAACAATCTCTATGATATCGGCCCCGATCTCCTTTAAAAGTTGAAGTCCTTTTAGCACCGCCTCGTATTCTGCCTGATTATTGGTCCGATAGGGTTTAATTGTAAAGGCAAACTCAAAACTTGCCCCCCGAGGCGATACAATGACCAATCCGATACCAGATCCATGCTTGCAAACTGATCCATCAAAAAACAAAGTCCACGGGATCGGCTCCACATAATCTTCATGAACTCCTCTGTGTTGCACAATGAAATCGGCCACTACTTGTCCCTTGATCGCTTTAGCCGATTCATATCTCAAGTCGAACTCTGTTAGGGCAAAAATCCATTTACCAACTCGCCCTTTTAAGACTGGAGCCAACAATATCTATTTCACCACATCGGCCTTGCAAACCACCGTGCACTCAGCCAATAGGATATAACGCCTTAACTTCGTGCATGAGAAATATAAACAAAGGCATAATTTCTCCACCGCAGGATATCTCGTTTCAGCATCCAAAAGCCTTCTGCTTAAATAGAACACGACTCGCTCCTTGCCTTCAAACTCTTGTATTAAAACAGACCCAATGGATTTTTCATCGGCCGATAAGTATAACTTGAATGGCACTCCTTTCTGCGGCAGAATCAAAACAGGTGGGGAACTTAAATAACTCTTAATCTCATCAAATGCCTTCTGCTGTTCTGCCCCCCACACAAACTCTTGATCGGCTTTCAACTTCAACAATGGAGTAAAAGGCTCAATCCTCCCCGACAAATTTGATATGAATCTCCTTACAAAATTAATCTTGTCGATCAATGACTGTAGCTCTGTCTTATTGCTTGGTGGTTCCGTATTCTTGATGGCTCTGATGCTCCGTTGACTAACTTCAATTCCTCGCTCATGAACCATGAAACCCAAAAATTGCCCAGCCGATACACCAAAAGCGCATTTATTGGGATTTATCCTTAATCCGTATTTCTTTGCCCTTTCCAGCACTCTTCGCAAATCGGCTATATGGCTTTCATCACTCTTGGATTTAACCACTACATCATCGATATAAATTTCCACTAATAAGCCAATGAGATCATGAAATATATAATTCATCGCCCTTTGATAAGTCGCACCGGCACTTTTTAATCCAAACGTCATTACTACCCACTCATATAAGCCGATAGCTCCAGGACATCGAAACGCAGTCTTATGTATACCTTCCTCTGCCATAAAAATTTGATTGTATCCTGCATTGCCATCCATGAAGCTAATAATCTTGTGGCCTGATGCTGTATCTACCAACAAATCTGCTATCGGCATCGGGTATTCATCCTTGGGGGTAGCCTTATTTAAATCCCGGAAATCGATACATATTTTCAATTTTCCATTTTTCTTTTCCACCGGGACAATATTAGAAACCCACTCAGCATATCGGCACGGCCTTATAAACTTTGCATCATATAACCTTGTGATTTCCGCTTTGATTGGCTCATATAACTCCGCTTTAAACCTTCTTGGAGCCTGCTTAAACGGCCGATATCCTGGTTTAATAGGAAGCTGATGTTCAACAATTGATCGGCTTAATCCTGGCATTTCATGATATTCCCAAGCAAAACAATCCCGATACTCTTTTAACAATTTTATTAATTCTTCTCGAAACTCGGGACACAATTTTTTACTTATGTACATCGGCCTTGGCCTATCCCCTGGTCCTATATCAATCTCTTCCAAATCATCAGCCAACGTAAATCCTTGTCCCAACTTCCCCTCGAAATCTGAGCCGACTTGCCGAATCGGCTGTATCCCTTGACTAGTAACCTTAAGATAATCCCCTTCCCACACTTTTCCAGACAAACAATCGACACCATCGGCCTCCCAGACCGGCAAATTGGTCATTGCAATGTTGGTCGATTGATCTGCTAGGATTACCTCAACTTGGTCTCCTTGCCACTGTATTAGACTTTGATGCATCGTCGAGGGCACGCAACAGTTTGCGTGAATCCAATCCCTGCCAAGGAGTAGACTATATGATCCTTTTCCATCGATAACAAAAAACATGGTAGGCAATGTCTTGTTCCCCACTGTTAATTCCACGTTTAACACGCCTTTCGTCTCCAACGGATTCCCACCAAAATCTTTTAATACCATATTTGTCTTGATCAAATCTTCGGCGGTTTTCCCCAGCTTCCGATATGTAGCATACGGCATTAGATTAACAGCTGCCCTCCCATCAACTAGCATCTTCGTCATCGGCTTCCCATTCACATAACCCTTGATATATAATGGCTTCAAATGCCGATGCTTCGATTCTTTAGGCTTATCAAATATAGCCCGATCAGGTTGCAGTGTTAACTAAGCAAAAACTTCTTCAGTGTCTTCCTCATCAGATGAAAGTGCTTTATATTCCCGAGGCAAAAAGAAAACCATGTTTACTGGAGCCGATGGATCAACCTCATCGTCACTCTTCTTCACACGCCATACCCGTTTAGTCCTCTTGTGACGATGATCGGCTTCCTTGTAATCTTGTCGTTGTTCTTCCTGTTGCTCTCGGTGCCGTAGCCGCTGTGCCCTTCTTTTCTGATTCTTTGTAAATATTCCGCTAGGACACCACTGAGGATTTTGGATTTGTTGTTTCTCATGCAATCCCTCTTCATTATTTTCTTCAAAAAACTCTTCATGGATCGGCCCTAATCGGCTATGTACTGACGCTCGTTTTTCAAGTGGCCGATCTCGTGAAAATCCTTCATGCTCAAAAATCTGAGATATTGTAACATTACTGTGGGTGCCATGGGCCCCGGGTACCTCATGACAAGCATATGGGCCACTCGGATAGAGGATGGGTCTAGCCTTGTAATTAGGGATATAGCCACACTCGGCAGACTTTGCCTTGTACGATAAGGAAAACACAGTCCTAGTTGGGTGCGTTATATCTCTAAGAGGAGATCCCTTGGCCGTAATCCGGTTGGGACTCCTACCTTGTAACCCTGTCCCCTAGTATATAAGGGGAGGCAGGGCGCCCCCTGAGGGCAGGTTGAGTTGGTTCACCAGAATCACCACCGCAAATCCTCAAAGGAATAACACCACAACTGGACGTAGGGTATTACCTCACATCGAGGGCCTGAACCAGTATAAAATCTCTCTATGTTCCTTTGCAATCCACCGAGTTTCCATCCGTCGAGTATCCCCATATATTTATTGCCGGTGTAAAACATCGACAGTTGGCACACCAGGTAGGGGCTTCGACGAGATCTACATCTACAAGCTCAATGGATCTAGCAATCGGAGTCGACGGTGACAAATTCTCCACTGGTGACACGATCACATTAGAAAGCCTCGACTTCGTCGCCGACAAGTTCGGCAACCTCACCTTGGCCGGCTCAGACTCGATCCGATCTGCCTGGGAACCAGCCGGCTCCGCGCCAGTCGGCCCACACGATGCTGCAGCGACCATCATCGACTTGCTGCAGCAATCTTCATCTTGTCCGGGTCTCGGGACAACTCTTTCCTTCGGAGTTCGACTCGGACTCGGCCTTGAGCCAGCCAAGATCGAGCTAAGAAGGGAAGAGATCGTCAATCTCCCATACAGACACGGCAACGCCACAAATATCTTCAGACAACATCCGACGTGGCAAACCCGATCTCCTGGAATTCCACTCGGATACGGCCTAGAGCCGCTCGAGATCGGATCTAGGGAGGTTGGAGTTATTATTAGCCCCATCAACTATTCCGACTACGACTCTCAGTCGAATTTCGACTGTAAGTCAGACTGCAGTTCGGCAAGCTTCTCCCCGCCATGAGAAATCGTCATGGCATCCAAAGGCTCTACTCCTACTCAGGAATCATGCCGACTACGCGAGCAACAAGAGGAGGAGGCCCACCGGCTGCGACAACAAGAGGAGGCCAAGCCTGAGGCCCACAATGATGAGCTACGCAGGGCTGGGCGAACTGCTCAGCAACAAATCCTCCAAACACGAGTCAGTGACCACGACGTCTTCATTACACTCCAATAGAACATCGTGGCCGCTGCAACTCTACTAGATACACTCCAGTTCGGACCTGATCACCAGGTGTTAACGCCAAAATTTGGTAAGGCCCTGTAGCAGATTTGGTCAAAGGAGAAGATTGCAGTCAACTGACAGAGAAGAGACCGGAATCGGGAAGGAGCCGTGAAGACCGTTGCTTGGCAGTTATTTACTGTACCTATTAATTAGGCGGGTATTTATCTTTAGGAAACCTGACCTCGTGTCCGGTCAGGATTAGTTAGCGTTTCTGTTATAGATAGGAAATCATGTATCGTGTCCTATCAGGACTATGTCAACTCGGGGTATATATACGTATGCCCGGGTGCCTTGTAAATCATCACTCGATCAATACAAAATTCGGCGCATCGCCACCCTTCCAACGAGATCCTGCTTCTCGAGCCGGGCGGCATCGGTTAGGTCCAAACTCCTGCGAGAGGGTAAGTCTCGTCACCCCAGCTACCTATCGGCTAGGACTTCCTCGGTTAGGTCCAATATTCTAGTCGGTTTATGGTAGTTGGCTTACCACGATATATTTACTTTGTCTATGGCTGCATCAGTTCAGTTTGATCTCATAGATTGATTAGGTATATCACATCACGTGTGCGTAGATCGTATCGGCTTACTAGGAGCGGTTTATCATCAGTTTGTGCTGCATCGGTTAGGTCCGACCTACTAAACTGCTAGCGATAAACCGATCCCGCTAAGTCGATGCTTTACATGCAGGCGTCTTATCGGAGTGTATAGCCGATAAGTTATCTTCATCACGATTGCATCAGATCTATCGGCCTACTGAGGTGCCGCTATCATCATTGGTCTGTGCTGCAACGGTTGGGTCCGATCTACTAGACTGACGATAATAGCTTTACTCTTGATGAGCCGATGGGTGTTATGCGATGTTGTTATCGGAGTGCTTAGCCGATAAGTTATCTATTGGAGCCGATTACATCTATTCATTGTTTTACTTTATCGGCCTCTAGCCCTTTAACCATATGTTCTGTTCGATAGTCTGTTGACTCATCAATTATCTATCATTCATGTTATTGCATACTTTATCATATATGGTCTGTATTACTGTCACAATCGGCTAGGAGCTAGCCGATTGGTTTATTCTGCCGATCCAAGTACACGTACAAGCAGGTTCCCGGGCACGACCCCAGATGAGGACCCGGGCACGAGCTTAGGTGAGGACCCGGGCACGAGCTTAGGTAAGGATCCGGGCACGGGCCCGGACAGCAGGTGAAGACCTCGGGAGCCGATACGAGCAAGGGTCCGGACACGGGCACATTTTCACGGCAAAACTAGTAATACTAAACTATGATCGGCTAGAATTTATTTGATCTATTTACTTATGCATTATGCCTACTTATTTTATCAAGATTATAGCCGGTTTTTGAGTACCCCTTCGATGATCGGCTAGCACGATACTTGTTTATTATTATGCTATTGTTCCTACCATCATCGGCTTTAAGCCGATGTATAAGTGCTACAGTGCGTATCGGCCATCGGCCGATGAGATGAGTCCAAGCCGGCTTCTAGCCGATTGGCTCACGAATCTAACATTTCTTTCTCCTTGTCAATTACAGGGTCAAATTGACTGGCACGCTTATGAACCTCAAGACTTTAGGACCTGCACTGGAGTGAAGCAAATCTCCCAGGCCTTCGCGTGTCACCCAGACGCTGGATGGCCCCCGGCAGGTTTTCGGCATCAACACCAGGCCACTCCAATAATCGCAAGGATAAAAGCCATGCTTACCGCTGCTGCATGTCAGCAGCACCAACAATCGGGCGATACCCTCATACCGACCAACCGGTCGACATCCCCAACGGCAGTTTCATCCACCTCAAAGCGACATCGAGCGGCCGGCTCTAGTCGGCAGCACACGGAGTCAAGCCAAACGTCACTCGGCAACCCCAACAACAACTGGAGGCTCCGAGGCCAACCATGGTGTGACCTTCGGCAGGACATCAACGCTCGCCGCAGCCATCGAGAGGAAGACGAGCAACGCCAACAGGAAGACGAGAACGATCGCTTCGGCCTCCACCACGAGCGGTTTCACCGCCGTATTTGGAGTCGGAGCCCTCATGGAGACGAAGGCATACCAGCCTTCACCCAGGAGCTACAACAGGTCAACTGGCCGTCGGGTTTCAAGCCTACAGGCATCGACAAATACGACGGCAAGACCAATCCTGAGTCCTGGCTCACGGTCTACACTCTGGCAATCCGAGCAGCTGGAGAAAATCACAAAGTCATGGCTAACTACCTCCCAGTCGCTTTAGCCGACTCAGTGAGGACATGGCTAACAAGACTTCCCAAGCAATCAATCGGCTCCTGGGGAGAACTCCGGGAATGCCTCATCGCCAACTTCCAGGGAACATAAAGAGGCCATCTTCCGAGTATGACCTGTATCAGTTACATGAAAGGAAGAACGAGTCTCTTCGTGACTTCATCAAGAGGTTCTCTGAGAAGAAGAATTCAATCCCAATGATCAAGGATGAGGTCGTCATCACCGCCTTTCGAAAAGGAGTCAAAGACACCTCGTTCATCGACAAATACACACGGAAGCCTCCTAACTCTGTCAAGGCTTTATTCAACATGGCGAACAAGTACGCCGACTCGGCCAACGCTGTGGCTGAGGCCCTCGATGACAAGAAGGCACCCTGACAAAAGAAGCGGGAGGGCACCGACGACGCGGTCCCGACTAAAGTCAAGAGTCGCAAACACAAGTCAGACGGCTTCATTGTGGCAGTCGGTCACAACCGTCTTCGACTTTCAACAGCTAAAGATTATCAGGACAACAAGTGACAAGCTCAGGGGCTCAAAAGCCCAAACACAAGGATGGCATCCCCACTCCCAAATACCGAACAGCTAAGTCGCTCTCTGATAAATAGTTCTTCATTTGGCCTTGCCAATGCTGCAGCCGCTTACACCTATTAGGTGTATACACCTAATAGGTGCACAAGCTGTACTTTTTTCTGTCTTTTTCTCTTAAATGATTACAAAAGTACTCGAGTAGCATAAATTCCGATCTGTGAAACTTTGCTCCATGAAAGACGAACTCAAGTCACCCAAAACGCGTGTTTGGGAAAGAGCCATGAGCCAACTCCCGATGCTAGGGGGCTATGACTAGTCGGGCAGAGTGTTTAAACATAAGGGGTCAACTACTTGGGGAAATTAATATCAATAAGAGGAAGAACTCATATTTACATATATTGTAAAATACATTTTATTCGGGTGATTGTTTCCATCATCAGATGCTACTCATCCGATATGTTTATAATGCAGGGCCAGCTCTGGATACGCGTGACAGGAACTCAAGGCTGTGAGCCTATCTCCTACACTCGGGGGCTGGACAAGTCTGCCAACAATCACTCGGAATGCTCCATGAGGGCTACTGACTGAGTACTTGCGCCAGTCGGGACATCATCTTCCCTGGCTACGCTCCAAGTGAGCTTACAACCGACCTCCGGCACTAGTTGGGGGTCGTATACTACTCGACTGGGTGTGGTACGCCCCATGAGGGTCGCCGGCCGAATCCTACACTAATGCTAGGATCGGGTACCTTATTTGGTCACAACTCTGTCAGGTTAGGTACGCCCCATGAGGGTCGCCAGCCGAATCCTATGCTAATGCAAGGTTCAGGTACCTAGCTTGGCTATAACTCTGTTGGGTAGGGTATGCCCCATGAGGGTCGCTAGCCGAATCGTATGCTAATGCAAGGTTCAAGTACCCTGGTCGGCTCTCCTGAAGTCAGAGAAGACTTACATCGTCAAAGCGCATCCGGAGTTCTCATGCACTGCATCACACCTAAGGAGGGCAAGCAGATCCTGCAACATACCTACTCAGGCACCTGTGGCAACCAGGCTGCATCCAGAACATAAGTCGGAAAGGCTTGCAAATAAGGCTTTCTCTGGCTAATTGCGGTTAGCGACACCAAAAAACTCACCCTGACATGCCATGGATGATACTTCTATAGAGCTATGCTGGGTAGGTCAGCTCAGGCCGGCTTATTTGGTAGCAGCCACCAAGATATGAGTTCCTACAGTAGCATGCTCCATGTGGGCCGCCCGCAGGCTGAGTTGAAATTATAACGCTGGTGCTACCAATAGGAGCCGATGAGGTAAACAAATATGCTTCATGAGAGCCTTATTGCTTAACATGTATGTTTGGGTATCTGTTTTATCCACCAGGTCTCGAGGATATATCCTTACAAGGATCACAAGCTGGTCTTCATTAAAATTGGGGATGCAGGTATCTTTCTCGGGTACACCTGACCACGCCGTGGATTTATTTTCATAAAGTGGTACTCGGCCTACATGCGTGGCCATCAGTTGCCATGAGCAACATTATTCCCGCTGACATGATGCGGAGGAGTCTAACTTTCGAGTAGTGCACTACTCGAGAGAGACTATAAATTTCTCATTCCCGCTGACATGATGCGGAGGAGTCTAACTTTCGAGTAGTGCACTACTCGGGAGAGAATATAAATTTCTCAGTCCCGCTGACATGACACGGAGGAGTCTAACTTCTGGGTGGGACGCCACTCGGGAAAGACTATAAACCCCTTTTTCCAGCTGACATGACGCTGAAGAGTCCCATATACGAGTAGCATCCTACTCGGCAAGACTATAAATACCCATTCCGACTGACATGAAGACTATCAATCATATTCCGGTTGACATGACACCGAAGAGTCTCATATACCAGTAGTAATCTACTTGGGAAAGACTTCCAGGTTAAAGATCTTTGACTTTATGTTTAATTGTCTTCACAATTAAGCACAAAGTCGGGGGCTACACCTAATAGGTTCGCCTATTCGGTGCACACTATTCATATATCTACATGAAGCCCTTCATAGCCTCGCTGCCAGCTGACATGAAGCAGGACTCGGGAAGAAGACTCACTCGGACAAAGAGTACTCGGGAGCAATGCACTCGAGAAGACTTCACCGTGGAGGATGAGCACTCGGCATCAGCTGTGACTCAACTATGAAGGTCTCAGGGGCTACTGTGGGTGCCATGGGCCCCGGGTACCTCATGACAAGCATATGGGCCACTCAGATAGAGGATGGGCCTAGCCTTGTAATTAGGGATATAGCCACACTCGGCAGACTTTGCCTTGTACAATAAGGAAAACACAATCCTAGTTGGGTGCGTTATATCTCTAAGAGGAGATCCCTTGGCCGTAATCCGGTTGGGACTCCTACCTTGTAACCCTGTCCCCCAGTATATAAGGGGAGGCAGGGCGCCCCCTGAGGGCAGGTTGAGTTGGTTCACTAGAATCACCACCGCAAATCCTCAAAGGAATAACACCACAACTGGACGTAGGGTATTACCTCACATCGAGGGCCTGAACCAGTATAAAATCTCTCTGTGTTCATTTGCAATCCACCGAGTTTCCATCCGCCGAGTAGCCCCATATATTTATTGCCGGTGTAAAACATCGACAATTACATTCATGATAGTCTCTGATCGATGGCAATCTTATTCCTTGCTCCCAGCAAAATTGAAAGAACGGGCAATCCCAATGTGGATTATACCTCTCTTCATGCAACGAAGCCCGTTGTTCCTCTTCGCATCTTGAATATTTATCTATTAGCTGCAATGAATTAATCCTAGATCTTCTATACTCTCGATACCTTCCTTCATCGGCTTGATTCATCAATGATCCCGCATAAACCATGTTCACGGGGAATGGATGTCCATCAATTTTCATCGGCTTCTTGTCCTCAAACTTCATCCTTCCCTGTTCTACAGCCGATTGGATTTGTTGCCAAAAAACTTTGCATTCATTGGTATGATGCGATATCGTGTTGTGCCACTTGCAATATCTCTTCTTCTTTAGTTCTTCGGCCGATGGAATTACATGGTTTGGCGGAAGTTGTATCTGTTTCTCCTGTAGCAATAGATCAAAGATTTTATCAGCTTTATTGATGTCAAAATCGTATCGCTCCTCCTTGCCGATATCCTTCACCCACGGGCATGATACTGATTTCTTATTTCTAGCCCATTCCGCCAATCCAACTTCAACATCGGATCCGTCATCATCTGAGTCCGATGAATAAGCTTGCACCTGAGCAACCCTCCTCTGAAACTTCTCCTTTTTTGCTTCTTGAAATCGGCTTTCATGAGCCGATACCTTCTGTACAAGGTGCGCCAGAGACTCGAACTCCTGCGATGAAAACCTCTCTTTAATAGGAGCCAAGAGGCCTTGGAAAGCCAACTCAGCTAGATGCCCGTCGCTTAGATTCAAACTAAAACATCAGTTTCTAACGTCCCAAAAACGCTGAATGTATTCCGGTACTGTTTCGTCTGGCCTTTGTTTAACCGGTGTTAAATCCGTCAACCTCATCTCGTGGATCCCAGCAAAAAAGTATTTGTGAAATTGTTTTTTCAGATCGGCCCATCCTCGGACTGAATTTGGTGGTAAAGAAGAGAACCATGTAAAGGCCTATCCGAACAATGACAAGGGGAAAAATCTAACCCTTAGAGCCTCCTCAGCCGATGCCTCTCCACACTGTGCCAAGAATCAGCTAATATGCTCAACTGTAGATATGCTGTCTTGTTCTGAGAACTTAGAAAAATCTGGGACTCTGTATCGGTGTGGCAATGGAACTCTGTCAAACCACTCGAGATATGGATGCCGATACATAAATATTTGCTCTTTTGGTTTTATCCCAAACTGTTCCCTTACTATCTCTGCAACCCTTGACGATAAATCCTCCTCCCTTGGGTTTTCCTGTTGATACTGTATTGGTGGAGTTGGCAACCGATTCTGCCTAGGATATTCTCTCTGATAATTACCTGAATCGGCAATACCTCCTGGATAATTTTGCTGATATCCCCCATAATAAGCTGTTTGATGGTATCCTGCAGGAATATCTTGTTGCCCCCCGGCCTAGTTCTGCGAAAACAAGTTTTCCGGTACGTCTTTTCTGGTGCCAAAAGTGACTTGATTTGGCTCCATCTTTGGTGGGAGGTAAACAGGACCCCGATTGGGCTCTTGAGCAATTGATCCATCCACCGCCTTCTTGATAAGGTTATGTAGCATGTTCACAAATATTCCTGACTGATTGATAAGCGCGTGATGCACTACTTCATTTACCATCTCTTGTAAGGGTTTTCGTGGACTTTCAGGTGGTGTACGGCTCGATTCACCAACCAGAACTGGTTTTGGAAATTGTGTCTTTTGAATCGGCCCTTGTCGCACCATGCCAAAAGATTCCAAGCAAAGTTTCTGAAAATTGGCCATATTCTGCTCAACTTGCTATCTCTGCTCGTCTGTTAGATCTTCCATGTTGACCGGAATCACGTTGTCTGTTTTGATCTCTTTTTCGGCCATGTCAAAATTCTGTGTCCCACCAGGCGTGCCAAAAACGTGTTGACACCCAAAATCACCGGCAGCGTTGAGAATGACCCAATGATATGGTTCGATGCACTAGACACGCGAAGGCCTGGGAGATTTGCTTAAATCCAGTGCAGGTCCTAAATTTGAGGTTCGTAGGCATGCTAGTCAATTTGACCCTGCAATTGACAAGGAGATAGAAAGTATTAGATCAGTGAGCCAATCGGCTGGAAGCCGATTTGGACTCGTTTCATCGGCCGATAGCCGATATGGACTATAGCACTTATACATCGATTGGAAGCCGATGATGGCATAAAAAGATAACTGTGATAAGTTGATGATAATATAATGAAATAATAAACTAGCCGACTGCTGATAGAACATATGCATCGGCTGGAAAACCGATGATAGTGTAAATACATAAAATAAAGATAATGCAATCGGCTGTATTTAATAACAGATAACTTATCGGCTAGGCACTCCGATAAAACATTGCATAAATATCCATCGGCTTAACAAGGATAAATCTATTATTATCAATCTAGTACGTCAAACTAAACTGATGCAGCACAGATTAATAATGATAAAAGAACCTCAATGAGCCGATAGATCTAATGCAATTGTGATGTAAAATATGGTAACTTATCGGCTATACATCCCGATAAGACGCTTGCATGAAATCTATCAACCTAGTAGGAATAATTTATCGCTGACAGTTTAGTAGGTTGGACCTAACCGATGCAGCACAAACTAATGATAAATTACACCCAGTAAGCTGATAAATCTATGCACGCGTGATGTGATATATCTACTCAGACTATGAGATCAAACCTAACTGATGCAGCCGTAGACAGAACAGATATATTGTGGTAAGCCGACTACCGTGAACCGACTAGAATATCGGACCTAACCGAGGAAGTCCTAGCCGATACGGTAGCCAGGGTAACGAGACTTACCCTCTCGCAGGAGGTTGCAGCCCAGCTCGAGAAGCAAGAACCCATCAAAAAGGATGGCGATGCGCCGAAGTTGTATTGATCTGTGTGATGATTTACAAGGTACCCGGGCATATGTATTTATATCCCGACTTGATACAATCCTGATCGGACACAAAATAGGAATTTCCTAACTATAAAAGGAAAATTAACAAGCCCTAATCGAACACGAGATCAGGTTTCCTAAAAATTATTATCTCTGCCTAATTTACAGATAAGATATTAACTGCCTTCCCGTGGTCTTCACGATCCTTTCCCAAACTCAGCTTCCTCTGGATTAATCCCCGCTAATTGACTGTGATTTCTCCCTTAACCGAATCTGATAAAGAACCATACCAAATTTTGGCGTTAATAGTGTAGTTGATACAAATCGTGCTCAGAAGATGGCCTCTCGTAGGTTCCCTAAAAATTGGCGATGAACCGCTCCCTGAGTTCTCCCTAGGAACCGATCAACCGACTCGGGAGCCCTGTCAGCCATGTCCTCACCGAGTCGGCGAGCGCGACTGGGAGGTAGTTAGCCATGGCTTTGTTGTCGCCCCCAGCAGCTCGAACTGCTATGGTATATACGGTGAGCCAGGACTCGGGATTTGTTTTGCCGTCATACTTTTCAATTCCTGTGGGCTTAAAGCTTGTCGGCCAGTCGACGTCCTGTAGCTCCCGGGTGAAAGCTGGAATGCCTTCTTCTTTGTGAGGGATCGGGCTACGACCACGATGGTTAAACCACTCATGATGCAGACCGAAGCGCTCATTTTCGTCTTCCAGTCAGCGGCACTCATCCTCTTCTCGTTCATGTCGCCGGGCGTTGATGGTGTGGTGGAGGTCGTGTTGTAGGCGTCCTCGGAGATCTCGGTTGCGCCGGCGGTCATACTGGTGGTGCCACCGGTTGTCATTGTTGGTGTTGCCGAGTGACGTTTGCCTTGACTCCTCGTGAGGCCGACTTGAGCCAGCCGCCCGACACCGTGCTAATGTGGATGAGCCCGCTGCTGGAGATCCCGACCGGTTAGTCAGTACCACGGTGTCACCCGACTGCTGTTGTTGTTGCTGGCAGGCAGCAGCTGTGATCATCACCTTGATCTTGGCAATAGTTGGGGTGGCCTGGTGATCAGGCCCGAGCTGGAGCGTGTCCAGCAAGGTTGCGGCAGCCACAACATTCTGTTGCGGCGTGACAAAGACTTCATGATCGCTGACTTTAGTCTGGAGAATTTGCTATTGAGCTGCTCGCCCAGCCTTGCGTAGCCCGTCATTGCGAGCCTCGCGGTCAGCCTCCTATTGTCGCAGTCGGCGCGCCTCCTCCTGTTGCTCCTCTTGTAGTCGGTGCACCTCGGGTAGTGGTGTTGAAGCCATAAAGATCTCGCGGGTGTTGACACCGAAAACCCGCCGGGGCCGTTCGGCGTCTGGGTGACACGCGAAGGCCTGGGAGATTTGCTTTACTCCAATGCAGGTCCTAAAGTGCTGAGGTTCGTAGGCGTGCCAGTCAATTTGACCCTGTAATTGACAAGGAGAAAAACGTTAGATCAATGAGCCAATCGGCTGGAAGCCGATCTAGACTCGTTTCATCGGCCGATGGCCGATAAGCACTGTAGCACTTATACATCGACTAGAAGCCGATGATGGCACGAATAATAACTAATAATAAGCAAACATTAAATTAGCCGATCATCAAAGGGATACTCAAGAATCGGCTGTAAGCTTGGTAAAGAAAACAAGCAGGATGCGTAAGGAAAGTAAACTACAGGAACTCCTGCCGATCATAGTTTACAGTTACTGGTATTGCCGCGAAGATACTGCCTGCGCTCGTGCCCGGGTCCCTTGCTCACATCGGCTCCCGGGATCTTCATCCGCTGTCCATACCCGTGCCCGAGTCCTTACCTGAGCTCGTGCCCGGGTCCTCTCCTGAGGTCGTGCCCGGGAACTTGGTTGGGATCGTGCCTAGCAACTCGGTTGAGCAGAATAAACCAATCGGCTAGCCCTTAGCCGATCACAACAGTAATGCAGGCAAGGATATATAATAAGGCAAGCAATGACATAAATGATAAACCATTGATGAGTCTACCGACTACCGAACAGGACACATGGGCATCGGCTGGAAGCCGATGATAAAATAGATAGCAGAATAATAAAGCTATTAAGATAAATAAATGCAGTCGACTTCAACAGATAACTTATCGGCTAAGCACCCTGATAACAACATCGCATAACACCCATCAGCTTATCAAGAGTAAAGCTATTATCATCGGTCTAGTAGATCGGACCCAACCGTTGCAGCACAGACTGATGATGATAACAATACCTCGATAGGCCGATAGATCTAATGCGATCATGATGTAAAACATGATAACTTACCGGCTATACACCCCGGTAAGACGCCTGCGCATAAAGCATCAACTTAGCAGGAACGGTTTATCGCTAGCAGCTTAGTAGGTCAGACCTAACCGATGCAGCACAAGCTGATGATAAACCGCTCCCAGTAAGCCGATACGATCTACGCACGCATGATGTGATATACCTAGTCAATCTATGAGATCAAACTGAACTGATGCAGCCATAGATAAAATAAATATACCGTGGTAAGCCGACTACCATAAACCGACTAGAATATCGGACCTAACCGAGAAAGTCCTAGCCGATAGGTAGCCGGGGTGACGAGACTTACCCTCTCGCTGGAGTTTGGACCTAACCGATGCAGCCCGGCTCGAGAAGCAGGATCCCATCGGAAGGGTGGCGATGCGCCGAAGTTTGTATTGATTGTTGTGTTGTTTTTACAAGGTGCCCGGGCGTACGTATTTATACCCCGAGTTACATGAGTCCTTATAGGACACGATACATGATTTCCTATCCATAACAGAAAAATGCTAACTAATCCTAACCGGACACGAGGTCAGGTTTCCTAAAGATAAACACTTGCCTAATTAATAGGTACAGTAAATAACTGCCAAGTAACGGTCTTCACGGCTCCTTCCCGATTCCGGCCTCTTCTTCATCAGTTGACTGCAATCTCTCCTTTGACCGAATCTGACACAGGGCCTTACCAAATTTTGGCGTTAACACATGCCCCCCAATTTCGGAGTCCTCCTGTAGGATTTTGAAATTCTTTCATTTTGGACCTCTAGATTTCTTCCATACCGAGGCGGCCCAAGATAGCCCACTTGCCATAATTGTTTGAAACAGTGCCAACGGCCTCGATTCCCGCCCGGTCGTCATACCTCTATAAAACGCTTCGTCTTCCTAGCCCTTTTTTACGCTTTTCACATCACCAGAGCACCACCGCTTCATCTTCCAAACCTTCAACAAGCTCTAGCAAATCCAGACGAACCGTCGCAGCCCTCTTCTTCAGCCGTCAATTTCTGCATCTTCCTCCTTTCCCGCGATGGCATCGGCATCTGCAGTTCCTGAGGTAATCTTCTCACCCGATTATTTTCCCCCAATCTGCAACCTAGCCGAACCCGATCTGCCCCGTTTTTTATCTGTTCTTCGCCGTGTTCTTGTTTACTGTAGCATCTTAGAGACCAGATCTTGATCCCAGCCGCCGATTACCCCAATTTTTTCTATCATGGCCCCATGGGTAGCGAAGACCCCACCGATTTCATCAGCGCCAAGACCCAGCGTATTCCCTTCAAGAACTCGGCCATGCGAATCAATGACTGGACCAACAGCTTCAGGTCATGGCCGAGCAAACTGTCTGGATGGAGAGATTGGTACCTCAGGGTGTCGGCTGCAAAGAGAACCTACTAGGAAGAATCTCACATCGGCCACTGCATCAATCTTTCTCTGGACGATATGGAGAGAAATGAATCTCTGCTTGCATCTGCCTCATACTTTTGGTCCGATGCTCTCAATGCCTTCCTTTTTGGGCACGGGCCTATGACCCCCACCTTGCTGGATGTGACCATGCTCACCTGTCTTGACACAACGAGCTACATCGACCCCTTCAGGCTTCGCTTCAAACCCGCTCATCGGCTCCAAGCAAAGAACATCGGCGGCTGGTCCAGGTACATATCTCTTCACAACAAGGGGACTGGATCGGTTGATGACCGGGAACATGTTGCTTTTCTGAACCTATGGCTAGAGCGATTTGTTTTTGGTGGCGCAACCCTCGGTCCGACGGTCAACATGCAATGTTTGGCAGAATGCTTGGCTGATCGGAAACAGATCCCCTTGGGGCAATTTCTCCTTGGTGCCTCCTATCACCTGCTTCATCAAGTGGCAACTAAGTTATCAGCCGGCCAGCCCGTCGGTCACATCGGGGGTCCTTGGTGGTTTGTTCAGCTCTGTCTCAATATCTATACCTCCAAGGCCGTCCCTAGGACTTCTCTCTCCGATCAATCCTTTCCAGCCGATTACACAGAAGACCAAGATCCTGTTCTCCGCCGATGCACCTCTATGGGTGAAGCTGCATCGGCCCTCTCTGGCGGCAAGATGACCCCCGCTGAACTTAGTCAGTGGTTCAAGGGATTTTACTATGGTTTCACCAAGGAGGCCACTCTCTGGTTTGGTTATAATGATGCATCATCATTTGAGATGCCTTCTAATTTCGACCCGCTCAAAGCTCTGGACAATGATGAATCCAAGGCCATCTTCCTATCGGCCATCACCCCTCGTCTGCTGCCAACTGGCTTCTCTCTAGGCCGATTGCAGCCTTCATACGAGTTTTATCATCCATCGGTCGGTTCCCGTCAGTTTGGCCTTGGTCAGCTTCCAATCGGCCTGTTCTTTATCGGCAAACTTCAGGCTCGGGGCAATGTCAGCAATGCCCTGGAATATGACCGGATGCGGAATTTGACAGATTCCCTTCTTCTAGGCGCCGCCACTGAGATATACATCTGCACTGCCAACACCATGCTTTTCGTCCGATGGTGGTCAGAATGGAAAAAACATCTATTCAGCTTAGCGGTCACCTGCTATTGTTCTCGCCTTGACACTGAGTACGTCGAATCTGATGAAGAGGTAACACCCGCAAGCCTTAACCATCACTTCCAATCATTATCTAACTCTTATTTTGCAGGCTGCCAGCGTCGAGCCCCCGAGAACAAGCAACAGTGGTCGGCCGATCCAGTATCAACCTCCATCGGCCACCCCAAACTTAGGGTGCGACGCTCCACCTCCATCGGCTCTCCTCAAGGTGCCTCGACCGATGGGACAAAAACGGAAGAAGTTAGCACATCGCCCCTCCTCAAAGAAGCAGAAAACCGATGCCGATGTCGTTACCCCGACGCCATCTTCTCCTCAAACAACATCGGCTCCCTCATCTCCTCAGGTACGCGCCAAGTCTCAATATTATTACCCGTCTTCTCCTTTATCTCACCAACTTCATTTTTAGCTCGAGTCATCGGTTCCAGAACCTCAACCTTCTTCTGACATCCCTCCAAGCACTGAGCCGATGGCTTCTTCAGCTGTTCCACTCTCGGCACCAAGTCCCTCAGCCATCGACGAGACTGCTCCCATCCCATCAGCTGACATCGGCCCTTCTGAAGAACAACCTATTCATCTCCCTGAAGCCGATGTCGCTCGAGCTGCCGATGTCCTTCCTCAGTTAACCTCTTTATGCCCATCTTTCGCTTTCAATTCTCTACTGATCCTTTTACCGATGTCAATTTTGCAGTCCTTAGCCGATTTGTTCTCCTTTGACATCGGCAAATACTTGGAGGCAGAAGACGAGACAGCCACCAGCACAGCAACCAAACCATCATTCCCAGCCGATGTGTGCGACTATCTAACAAGCATTAACAATCGGCTGGACAACCCAATCGATGCGCTAGTGGAAGACTGTGGGCCGATTCGGGCAAGGCTTGCAGAAATTGAACACTATCTGCCCGAAGAACTTGTTGATGCATTAACCCCTACAGCATACTTGGAGTCTCACAGGTTTAAACTCATCAAGCTTAGACAACCCATAGCCGATCGCGCTGACCAACAGAAGATCACCGAAGACATCCAAGCCGATCGGCTGCTAGCTCAGATAGAAAAGAAAAGACTTGATGATATGGCAGCTGCTCCCCAAGAGCTCCAACCCAAGCTAGATCAACTGAAGAGGAAGGAGGCCGATTTGCTGGCAGAACTTGAAAAAGTTCGCAAGGATCTTGAAACCACAGAGTCCCAGCTTATCGGCCTTCCGCAAGCCATACAAGACCAAGAGGCTAAGGTTGCAGCGACGGTGCGTCAAGTCATCCATCGGCGCAAGAACTTGAAGACCATCCCAGGCTCCGATGATGACGACATTCGTGCCATTAATGAAATTGATCAAATCCGTCTGCGCGCAATCGAAACTATCCAAAAATTCTTGTAACCTAACAATTGATGACTTCCTGAAATACGCTGGCTGTACTGCAACATGACTTGATCGGCTCTGCTGCCTGTCTCCTTCAATTGCCCCTTAGTATTATTTTTGTTTATTTGCTCTAAAGGCGATACCAATTGATATCGGCTGTCTTTAGGTGATGCAAAACATCGGCTTTCCAAACTGTTTTAGAAATCGGCTATACTTAACCGATTTAAGAATCGATCCACACGCTAGGGTAGTATTTCTTGAGATATTTTCCGTTAAGCGCTTTAGCAAACTCTGTTCCATCAAGATCTTCTAACACATAGGCATTACCAGGCACACAGCGATTAATCCGATAGGGCCCTTCCCAATTAGGCGACCATTTTCCAAACTTATTATCTCTGGACCCGATCGGCAAAATCAACTTCCACACAAGATCTCCCTCGGCAAACGACTTATTCACCACCTTTTTGTTGTAATGCCGAGCTGCCTTAGCCTTATTTTCCTTGATCCTTTCCAACGCCCTCAACCGATTCTGAGCTAAATCTTCAAGTTCATCTGTCATTAAGTTATAATAATCATCGGCTGTTAATTGATTTTGCAAAGAAATCCTCCTAGAGCCGATGTTAGTCTCCCATGGTAAAACTGCCTCGTGTCCATATACTAACTGATACGGTGGCACCCGAGTAGACCCATGACATGCCATCCGATAAGCCCATAGCGAATCGGCCATACCCCGAGTTACATGAGTCCTTATAGGACACGATACATGATTTCCTATCCATAACAGAAAAATGCTAACTAATCCTGACCGGACACGAGGTCAGGTTTCCTAAAGATAAACACTTGCCTAATTAATAGGTACAGTAAATAACTGCCAAGTAACGGTCTTCACGGCTCCTTCCCGATTCCGGCCTCTTCTTCGTCAGTTGACTGCAATCTCTCCTTTGACCGAATCTGACACAAGGCCTTACCAAATTTTGGCGTTAACAGCGGGGGAGGAGGAAACTCGCAAGACTGGAGTCTGAACTAGCGTTCGAACCATTATCCAACTTGGAGTCGGACTCCGAGTAGTTTATCGGAGTAAGGACAACCCCGACCTCTCTAGATCCAATCTAAAATGGCGCTTGGCCGTGTCCAAACTAAATCGCAGGAGATCGGGTCTGCTGCGCGGGATGTAGACCCGCAGCGTCGCCGAATCCGTGCGGGAGATTGACGATCTCTCCCCTTCTTTGCCCAACCCAGGCTGGCTCAAGGCCTAGCGCAAGCCGGACGCCGAAGGAGAGAGTTGTCCCAATGCTCGGCGAAGTGAAGGACTGCCGCAGTAGATCGTTGAAGGAGATTGCGGCATCCTGTGGGCCGACTAGCGCGACGTCGGCTGGTTCCTCGGACGGCTGGATTGGATCAGCTTCGGCCAAGGTGAGGTTGCTGATCTGGTCAGCGATGAAATCGAGGCTTCCCAAAGAGATTATGTCTCCAGGGGAGAACTTGTCGCCGTCGATTCCGGTTGCTAGATCCTTCGAGCTTGTAGATGTGAAACTCGCCGGAGCCCCTACCTGGCGCGCCAACTATCGATGTTTTACACCGGCGATATAACTACAGGGCTACTCGGCAAGGGGAAACTCAATGGATTGCAGAGGAACACAAAGAGAAGTTTATACTAGTTCAGGCCCTCGATGTGAGGTAATACCCTACGTCCAGTTATGGTGTTATTCCTCTGAGGTGTTTGTCGATTGATGATCTCGTGATCTTGTGCCCCTTGAGGGGTGCCCTTCCTCCCCTTATATACTAGGGGGCAGGGGTACAGGATAAGGATCCCAGCCAGATACGGCTAAGGGATTTCCTTCTTAGAGATAGAAACTTATCCAACTAAGACTATGTTTTCCTTATCGTACAAGGCAAATCCTGCCGGGTGCTATCTTATCTCTAACTACATGATTTGGCCCATCCTCTATCCGAGTGGCCCACATGCTGGTGGTGATGTACCCGAGGCCCACGGCCTCCACACCAGTTGGCGGTGCTCGTCTTCCTGGCGCTCTCAGCGTCAAGCGTTGATGTCGTGACGGAGGTCTCACCGTAATCATCCTCGGGCATCCTAGTTGCCACGGTGGTCGTCATGGTACCACCTTCAATCATTGTTCTAATTGCTGAGTGACGTATGTCGGGACTCGAGTGATGCTGACTGGGGCCAGCTGCACGATGCCGTGCTGAGGCAGACGAGATTGCCATGTCTGAAGCCGTCTTGTTTGATGGTATTAAGGTATCTCCAGATTGTTGTCGCTACTGGCATGCCGCAGCGGTGATCATGGCTTTAATCCTTGCGATGGTCGGGGTGGCTTGGTGGTCCGGCCCGAACTGCAAAGTGTCGAGTAATGTGGCAGCGGCCATGATGTTCTGTTGTGGGGTCACAAAGACGTCATGGTCGCTGACTCGGGTTCAGAGTATCTCCTGTTGTGCAGTCTGCCTAGCCTTGCACAGGTTGTCGTTATGAGCATCGCACCTGGCCTGCAAGCGTCGTGCGTCTTCCTCCTGTTGTTCATGTTGTCGGTGAGCCTCCTCCTCTTGCTGTTCGCATAGTCGGCGTGCGTCCTGAGTGGGAATTGAGCCTTTGGACATCATGAAGACTTTGCATGGTGGGGAGAAGCTTGCCGAGCTGTTGTCCGACTGGGAGTCGGAGACGGAGTAGTTGAGGGGTGTAATTACAACTCCAACCTCCCTAGATCCGATCTCGAGCGGCTCTGGGCCGTATCTGAGTCGAACCCTGGAGGACTGGATCTGCCGCGTCAGAGTAAGGTTGAAATTGTCCGCAGCATTATTGTGCCCAAACGGGAGATTGATGATCTCCTCCTTTCTTAGTCCGATCTCAGCTGGCTCAAGGCCGAGTCCAAGTCGAACACCAAAAGAAGAGTTGTCCCAAGACTCTCAAATTTTGAGGATTGCCGCAGCATGTCATTGAAGATTACTGCAGTGTTGAGTAGGCCAACTAGCGCGGAGTCGGCTTGGTTTCTAGCCGATCGGATCAAGTCCAAGTCGGACAGGGTGAGGTCGCCGAATTTGTCGGCGACAAAGTCGAGGCTCCGAAAGCTAATTATCTGCACAGGGAAGAACTTGAAGCCGTCGACTCCGGGGGTTGGATCCATCAGTCTTGATGAAGATGATCTTGACGAAGCCCCTACCTGGCGCACCATCTATCGATGTTTTGTATCGGCAATAATAATATAGGGCTACTCAAGAGACCTAAACTTGATGGACTGCAAAGGAACATGAAACAATTTATCCTGGTTCAGGCCCTCGATGTGAGGTAATACCCCATTTCCAGCTGTGGTGTATTGCTTTTGAGGTTTCTCTGGTGAGAGTATTCTTCTCTTCTTCTTCTTCTTGCCCCAGGAGGCTCCTTGCCTCTCCTTATATACTGAGGAAGCAAGGTTACAAGGCAGGAATCCCAGTCAGACTTGACCAAGGGATTTCCTTCTAGGAATACAACGTACCCAACTAGGACTATATCTCTTTCCTTATTGTACAAGGAAATATGCACCAAGTCCCGTTGCATCCCTAGTTACAGGATTGGGCCCATCCTCTGTCCGAGTGGCCAGAAACCTCCTCATGAGGTACCCGGGGCCCATGGCCTCCACAGGAGTCAAGGACACAACGTTCATTGCAAAATTCACTCGAAAGCCGCCCAACTCCATCAAAGCTCTATTCGACATGGAAAACAAGTACGCTGATTCAGCCGATGCCATCGCCGAAGCACTTGACGACAAGAAGGAGCCCCAACAGAAGGAGTGACGGGAGACGGGAGACGTACGACGCGGCCCTATCCAAGCCAGGGAACCGCAAGCGAAAATCTGAGGACCTCATTGATGAGGACATCATTAGCTCGAATATGACCATAACTACCTTATGTATTCATCAACCAAAGGTGCATGCTTTCTACGTAAGATTTACGTATTATATATTTGAACACCCATTACTGCACCATGAGTTTTGTGTGTTCTCGTTTGCAGAGATACTTGCTTGGGTGAAGGGAAAGAGACCGAGCGCAAGGAACACATGGATGATCAAAGAAGTTGATTGGGGACCAAACCAGGACCTTATCCAAGTCTACTCCTACATCACCATGTCACTTTTGGTCCATAGAAGGCAAGAGATGAAGTTCTGCACGTTTTGGATTCGGATTCGGGTCTCCTAACAGTATCAAATTCAAACAGACCTAGCCACTGATCCAGAAGGACTTTTGGGACCCATAAGTACTTGTTGGAAAGCTTATGGAGTCTACTTTCATATGGTTTTGGTCCCATGTCAAAATTCCTCCTGAGTTGTCTGGAATCGTTGAAACAAGACACATACCACTTCCAATTCGAGTCTGTTTTGGGCCTTGGGCCTTGTAATTCTGTCGTGGGCTATACCCAAGGGGTGTGCACTCTAGGGTTAACCCTAGGACGTTCTAACTCATATATATTCAGTAGCCATCATTGTTTAGAGTCGGGTTTTGCTTAGATTATTCTGCCATTGCAGTTTCGCCGTCTAAATCAGTTTGTAGAACCCCAACTTCGTGTGCTAAACATTCATCTGCAATTCAGGTTGTGTTTTCTTTGTTCTTGCAAATTTCTTTGATTGTTTGCAGGAGCAAAACCTTCATGGTTAGATCGACTACGTGAGAGTGTGGCCAATAACGACAAGACGCGCGGGTGTAACGAGTGCGAGGTGACGATCTACTGATCGAAAGCCTCAAAATGTGAACGTCCACACGTCGCCAAATCGAACCTATCGGAAGATCGGGCACCCAGTCACATCAAGTGGTATCATAGCATAGGTTGCCCGATAGGTATTATCTGTTCCCATATATCCATCTTTGTTTCTTTTACCTAGAGTCCAGAAAACCCAAAAATTTATTACCACCGTGTTCTTCGTAGTGTTAGGTTTATCCCATATCCAAACCCTTTGTGCCTTTGCAAAATTTATTTCAGTTTCTCTTTGTTGAGTCTATGTCCTAGGTCAAGTTAGTGGTTGCTGGTTTAGAGTCGTGCTCGTGGTTCTAGTTCTAGCTGTTGCGTTGCGTGAGAGCCTGCCTTGAGAGATCGAGTTCTACTCGGTTTCAGACTGCAAGCCGCCTTGAGCTTTTACCCCGCTTTCACAAGCCTTTTTAGATAGGTCGCAAGCCACCTTGTGTCAATCGCCCTGCACCACTAGCCTCCTTGTTAGCCCCGCTTGACCTGTTGGCACTTATACTCTAGCCGGAGCAACAGGGTTGAGCCGCGAAACCCTAATTCGTGCTACATGTCTTAAAACAGCCATAACTTTTGTGTACGGACTCGGAATTAGGAAAACTTTATATCTGTAGATATCTACAAAAAATTTTACATCTGCTCCTCCCCGAATTTTTCAGGTTCGGCTGATCTAAAATCATGAATTTTGGCCTGCAAGACTGAGTTTTCAAGCTCTGAAGTTCCCGCACGCCTTTCAAAGCGCCTCTGCATGTTTTTCTAGGGTCACTCTGTGCATTATATCGAGCTACCAATCTTTGTGGTTGCTTCTTGTGTACTAGGTGTACTCCTAGAAGAAAAAAAAAGAAAAAAAAGAGAAGAAAAAAAGAGAAAAAAAGAAAAGGATAGAGAGTTGTTTTCAGTGAGCAGTCTTGCTGAGCTGATCTTTCAAGATTTTCAAGAGACTTGGTGAGAGAGAGTTGTCCTAAGTCCTCTGTTTCTTACTCTCGCTTGTTAGGCTGGTTCTAGGAACGTGTCTCGGCCAGCGACTGCTACAAGTATTTGGAACACTTATTCAGCTTTGCTATTCTATTATTGAATTTTGCTAACCCTTGCTACAATACACTGCCTTCCGAGATCCACACACTTCTGGTCAGTACAAGTTGATCCTTACAATCGCACCCCTACCATCGTCAAACATCCCACCTCTCCAAGTCGTACCGCCTGCTTCAATTGGTATGATTTTTGTAAGAGCAAGGTAAGACACTTGAGAGTGTGTTCTAGTGCCTAGTAGTTAATAGGGATCATACTTTTGTGCTGTTTGTTTCCTATTTTCTACTAACCATGGCAGGTGAGGTGAATGATTTTGCTGATTGTGCTTTAAAAGAGGAGATCACTAAGCTGGATCAAAAGATTGAGGAAAATATAGCTGCCATGAATGCTATGCGGGAGGACCTCCAGGCTATAGTGGGGAGCATTACCACCCTCACTAATAGCCTCGAGCAGCTAGCAGCAAGCCATCACCCAACACCACCACTTATTGATGACAACGGAGATAATGAAGAAGACGAAGCCAACAATAGTGACGCACGCGCTGCATTTTGTGACAAGTGCCTACGACAACGGCTGCGATTCAACCAGCAAGGTATGGGAGGTAACCGCCACCAAAGGCGAGGTAATGATGATCCTTTTGCTAAAGTCAAATTTACCTTGTCTTCCATTTCTGGAAAATATGACCCTGAGGCTTATTTAGATTGGAAGATGACAGTAGAGCAGAAATTTAATTCCCATCTAATTCCTGAAATTCATAGGGTTAGGCAAGCTACAAGTGAGTTCAAGGATTTTGCTAAAATCTAGTGGCAAGAATTAGGTAATCTCCACTTACAACCTAATACATGGGATAGGTTAAAACAAGCCATGCGAAATAGATTTGTTCCTCTTTCCTATCAACGTGACTTGCGTAAGAAACTGCAACGTTTAGAACAAGGTACTATGTCTGTTCCGGAGTATTACGCTGACCTTCAGAAGAGCATGATTCATTGTGGGGTAGTGGAGGATACAGAGGATAAAATCTATTGTTTTTATGGTGGTTTGAGGTGTAAAATTCAGGATATTGTTGATTATAAGGAATATAGTACTGTCAATCATTTGTTCCAGCTTGCTATGCTTGCAGAGAAAGAATTGCAGGGACATCAACAGACGAACCGGAGCAACTTTGGCGTTTCCTTCATGCCATGAACAACGACAACCGCAAGATCGACTAAGCCGTTCCCTTCTTCGTGTAATCGTACAGTGCCACCACCAGCGAGCACGCATTCTTCCCCTGGCACTGCTGCTGCAGCAGCGCCGTCACCACCACCAGCCTCAGGTAAAACTTCTATGCAGGTACCCGTCAAGAGTTCTTCATCTGTCGCATCCACGGGCCGCACTTCTGGACTTCGGTGCCACCGCTGCCATGGGATTGGACAATTGCAGAGGAATTGTCCCAACCAACGAGCATCCATTGCCACAGAAGATGGACGTTACATTAGCACTTCAGATGTGGAAGAAGATAATGATGATGTTACTGCCTTGACAACACCCATGACGATGACAGTGAGGGTCAGGCTTTAGGTGGTGATGACACGGTGAACTATAGGAGCCTTATTGTTCAGTGGGTTCTGAGCACGCAGATGGAGCAAGCAGAGAAGCAACAACGCCATAATTTGTTTCAGATTTTCTTTGTCATCAACAACCGACATGCACGTGTCATCGTTGATGGAGGAAGCTGCAACAATTTGGTGAGTTCTGATTTGGTCAAGAAGCTTGGCCTAACCGCACGACCACATCCACATCCATACCATCTTCAGTGGTTAAATGATTCTTGAAAGACCAAGGTTGGTTTGCAAGAAGGGGAGTGTTGTGAGCTGCACAACACTACAAAGTGTTCTCCTTATTTAAAAATTTCAGAATCCAACCATATGCACAACACTACCTCATCCTATGTTGTGAAAGATGAAGATATGTTCATCAGGCTTAATGACAAGGTGAAACCGCGGACAGTTTCCAATCAAGAAGGGGAGGATGATGAGGACATCACTAGCTCGGATATGACCATAGCTACCTTATGTATTCATCAACCAAAGGTGCATGCTTTCTACATAAGATTTACATGTTATATATTTGAACAGCTGTTACTGCACCATGAGTTTTGTGTGTTCTCGTTTGCAGAGATACTTACTTGGGTGAAGGGAAAGAGACCGAGCGCAAGGAATGCATGGATGATCAAAGAAGTTGATTGGGGACCAAACCAGAACCTTATCCAAGTCTACTCCTACATCACCATGTCACTTTTGGTCTATAGTAGGCAAGAGATGAAGTTCTGCACGTTTTGGATTCGGATTCGGGCCTCCTGACAGCATCAACTTCAAACGGACCTAGCCGCTGATCCAGAAGAACTTTCGGGGCCCATGAGTACTGGTTGGAAAGCTTATGGAGTCTACTTTCAGATGATTTTGGTCCCATGTCCAAATTCCTCCTGAGCTTTCTGAAATCGTCAAAACAAGACACGTACCTCTTCCAGTTCGAGTCTGTTTTGGGCCTTGGGCCTTGTAATTGTGTCGTGGGCTAAGCCTAAGGGGTGTGCGCTCTAGGGTTAAACCTAGGACGTCCTAACTCATATATATTTAGTAGCCATCATTGTTTAGAGTCGGGTTTTGCTTAGATTATTCTGCCATTACAGTTTCGCAGTCTAGATCGGCTTGTAGAACCCCAACTTCGTGTGCTAAACATTCATCTACAATTTAGGTTGTGTTTTCTTTGTTCTTGCAAATTTCTTCGATTGTTTGCAGGAGCAAAACCTTCGTGGTTAGGTCAACTACGTGATAGCGTGGCTGATAACGACAAGATGCACGGGTGTAACGAGTGCAAGGTGACGATCTACTGATCGGAAGCCTCAAACGTGAACGTCCACACGTCGCCAAATCGAACCTATCGGAAGATCGGGCACCTAGTCGCATCATTCATGGTGTACCAAAGTCATAGTTTCAGATTGTGGCCCCCAGTTCACATCAAGATTTTGGATAGGGCAGGAGGCATCCTCACTCCCAACTTGTGCAATACCGAACATTTGAGTCGTTTTCTGATACATATTTCCTTCTTGATGTGATATTCTCATCTAAATAGGGTAGGAGACAACTCACTTCCCTATGGTTTGACTTGGATATAGCTTAGCGCCAGTCGGGATCAGATCTAGGGGGGTGAGATCGTCAATTCCTCACTCGGCCTCGCCAATGCCATAGCCGCTTACACGTAATACATGTACATACTACGCAATTTCTGTTTTTGCTCTTAATGATTGCAAAAGTACTCTAGTAGCATAAATTCCGATCCGTGAAGCTTTGCTCCATGAAAAACGAACTCAAGTCACCCAAAACACATGTCTAGGAAAGAGCCATGAGCCGACTCCTGACAGTTGGGGGCTATGACTAGTCGGGCAGAGTGTTTAAACGTAAGGGGTCAACTACTCGGGAAAATTAATATCAATAAGAGGAGGAGCACATATTTACATATGTTGTAAAATATTTAGATTTCTTCAGATGATTGTTCTCTACATTAGATGCTACTCATTTGATATGTTTATAATGCAGGGCCTAGTTCCAGATACACGTAATAGGAACTCATGGCTACGAACCAATCTCCTACGTTCGAGGGCTGGACCAGTCTGCCAAGATACACTTGGACTGCGTCGCTTCAAGAATCACTCGGAATGCTCCACGAAGGCTACTAACTGAGTACTCACGCCAATCGGGACACGGATGTCACTTTTACCTTGGTACGCTCTATGTGGGCCAATAACCAACCTTCGGTACCAATCGGGGCTTGGTTATCGCTCTGCTAGGTAGGGTACGCCCCATGAGGGTCGCCAGCTAAATCCTATGCTAATTTGAGGTTTGGATACCTTATTTGGCCACAACTCTGTTAGGTAGGGAATGCCCCATGAGGGCTGCCGGCCGAATCCTTTGCTAATGTGAGGTTCGGGTACCTTATTCGGCCACAATTTTGCCAGGTTGGGTACGCCCCCTGAGGGTCGCTAGCCAAATCCTGCGCTAGCACAGCGTTCGGGTACTTATTTGGCCAAAACAAGAAAAGAAACCACTACTGAAGCTCTCAGTCAAGAAGAAGCCAAAACCCGTACAATCGGAAGCTGCACCAAACCTGGAATCTATGGATGTGCTCATCATTATTCAAGACTAGAAGACCCCAATCATTCGATTCCTAATAGAAGACGAGCACCTGGAAGACCGCAACCAAATCGAGCAAGTCTAGTGCCAGAGCAAAAGCTTTATCATAGTTGGAGAAGACCTATATCGTCAAAGCGCATCCGGAGTTCTCATGCACTGCATCACACCTGAGGAGGGCAAGCAGATCCTGCAATCTATCCACTCTAGAATCTGTGGCAACCATGTTGCATCCAGAACGTTAGTCGGAAAGGCTTGCAGACAAGGGTTCTTCTGGCCGACTACGGTTACTGACGCTAAAGCACTTGTCCGATCATGCAAGGAATGTTTATTTTTCACTCGGCAAACTCACCTACCAACACAAGAATTGCAGACTATCCCGATATCGTGGCCCTTTGCAGTCTGGGGGATTGACATGGTCAGACCGTTCAAGAAGGCACCAGGACAGTTTACACATTTATTCATCATGGTGGACAAGTTCACAAAGTGGATTGAGGCCAGACCTGTTGCTACCATAACTGCGGCCTAGGCGAAAGACTTCATACTAAGTACAATCTACATGATGCGACTGGGTGCCCGATCTTCCGATAGGTTCGATTTGGTGACATGAAGACATTCACGTTTTGAGGCTTCTGATCAGCGATCGTCACCTCGCAACCGCTACACCCACACGTCTAGTTGTTATCAACCACGCTCTCACGTAGTCGACCTCACCATGAAGGTTTTGCTCCTACAAATAATCGAAGAAATTTGCAAGAACAAAGAAAACACAACCTGCATTGCAGATGAATGTTTAGCACACGAAGTTGGGGTTCTACAAACCGATCTAGACGGCGAAACTGCAGTGGCAGAATAATCTAAGCAAAACCTAACTCTAAATGATGACGGCTACTGAATATATATGAGTTGGGACGTCCTAGGGTTAACCCTAGAGTGCACACCCCTTGGTCTTAGCCCACGACACAATTACAAGGCCCGAGGCCCAAAACAAACTCGGACTGGAAGAGGTATGTGTCTTGTTTTGACTATTTCAGATAGCTCAGGAGGAATTTTGATGTGGGACCAAAATCATCTGAAAGTAGACTCCATAAGCTTTCCAACAAGTACTTATGGGCCCCAAAAGTCCTAGATCAGCGGCTAGATCCGTTTGAAGTTGATGCTGTAGGAGACCTGAATCCGAATATAAAACGTGTAGAACTTCATCTCTTGCTTTCTATGGACCAAAAGTGACGTGGTGATGTAGGAGTAGACTTGGGTAAGGTCTTGGTTTGGTCCCCAATCAACTTCTTTGATCATCCATGCGTTCCTTGCACTCGGTCTCTTTCCCTTCACCCAAGCAAGTATCTCTGCAAACAAGAACACACAAAACTCATGGTGCAGTAACGGCTGTTCAAATATATAATATATAAATCTTACGTAGAAAGCATGCACCTTTGGTTGATAAATAAATAAGGTAGCTATGGTTATATCCGAGCTAGTGATGTCCTCATCACTACAGATCTGGAGTTCCCAATGGCATCATTACGGGCAATGCGCTCAATTAACAGGTGGCATATTCAAAGGTTTATGCGATGATTTCGGCATCAAAATCTGCTACGCTTCAATGGCACACCCCCAGAGCAATGGGTAGGTTAAGCAATGATCAAAAAAATTGAATTTTATAGGGCTACACTAGGTAGGTCAGTTTGGACCGATTTATTCAGTGGTAGGCTGAAAATATGAGTTCTTAAATAGCATGCCCTATTGGATTGCTCGTTGGTCGCGTTAAAATCATGATGCAGGTGCTATTTTACAAGAACCGATTAAATAATCAGATACACTTCATGCTAAGCCTACAGCTGGGTGTATACATTCGAGTATCTTGATTATTTTAAGGTATTAAGGATATGTCCTTATAAGGATCAATACTTGGTCTCCATTAAAATTGGGGATGCAGGTATCTCTTAAGTACACCTCATCACACATTGGATTTACTCCATAGTGATACTCGGCTTACATTCTTAGCCAAATTGCCTTGAGCAAAATTTTCAACTAATATATAGCTGAAGAGTCCAATTTTTGAGAAATATATCACTCGGGAAAGACTTAAAGGTTAAAGATCTTTGACTTTTTGTTTAATTGTTTCCCAATTAAGCACAAAGTCAGGGGAAACACATAATAGGTGCGCCTATTCGGTGCATACTATTCAATTATTTCCATGAAGCCCTTCATAGCCTCGTTGCCAGTGAACAAAGAGTACTCGGGAGCAAGGCACTTGGGATTTCTTCACCGTGGAGGATGAGCACTCGGCTTGAGCTGTGACTCGACTATAAAGGTCTCGGGAGCTACTATGGAGGCCATGGGCCCCGGTTACCTCAAGGAAGGCAATTACAGCCACCCGGACAAAGGGTGGGCCGCCCCCTACAATTGGAGATTGAGTAGGACTCAGCTCCATGTTACCTTGCAAGACAAGGAAAGGGATATAAGTCCCAGATGGATAGTCTATGTACTGATAAGGAAAGCCCTTGGTCATATCCAACTGGGTTTCCTACCCTGTAACCCTCATCCCTCCAGTATATAAGGAGAGGTAGGGAGCCCCCTGGGGCAGATGATTCCACATACCGCGAAAGCAATACACCACAACTGGAAGTAGGGTATTACCTCACATCGAGGGCCTGAATCAGTATAAATCTCGTGTGTCCTTTCGAATCCATTGAGTTTAGGTCCAATGAATAGCCTTGTATTCAATACAGCTGATATAAAACATCGACAACCAGGACCTTAAGGAAAAGTTTTGGTGGGCCAGTATGAGGAGAGAGATAGCCGAATACGTCACCGTTTGTGATGTGTGTCAGCGAGTGAAGGAAGAACACCAGAGGCCAATAGGGTTGTTGCTGTCATTAAAGATACCTGAATGGAAATGGGAAGAAATAGGAATGGATTTTATCACTGGGTTGCCTAAAACTTTGTCGGGTCATGATTCTATCTGGGTAGCGGTCGATAGGCTTACCAAAGTCTCTCACTTCATTGCGGTCAAGACCACTTACTCTAGCAGTAAGTTAGTAGAATTGTATATGGCATGGATTGTGTGTTTACACAGTGTGCCTAAGAAGATAGTATCAGATAGAGAAAGTCAGTTTACCTCAAAGTTCTGGCAGAAACTCCAAGAAGAGATGGGTACTCATTTGAACTTTAGCACTGCTTATCATCCTTGAACGGACGGACAAACAGAAAGGGTCAATCAGATCCTAGAAGACATGTTAAGAGCTTGTGCCCTAGACTTCGGTGGTAGTTGGGACAAGAGTTTGCCCTATGTGGAGTTTTCCTACAACAATAGTTATCAAGCTGATCTTCAAATGGCGTCGTATGAAGCCTTATAGGGTCAGAAGTGTCGTAGCCCGCTCCTGTGGGATCAAACTGGAGAACGTCAAGTTTTTGGAACCGACATTTTGAGGGAAACTGAGGAAAAAGTAAAGGTTATACAAGAAAGATTACGGGTGGCTCAGTCCCATCAGAAGAGTTATGCAGATAACCATCGAAGAGATCTGAGTTTTGAAGAAGGAGATTACGTGTACCTTCGAGTCACGCCACTATGGGGAGTTCATCACTTTCAAACCAAGGGAAAATTGGCACCACGCTTTGTGGGACCATACAAGATTCTGAGTCGCAAGGGTGAAGTCGCATGCCAATTGGAGTTACCCCAGGCTATGGCAGGAATTCATGATGTGTTCCATGTCTCACAGATAAAGAAATGCCTACAAGTGCCTACAGAGAAAGCTGACTCGGAACAAATCGAGATCTAGGAGGATCTAAGTTATGTGGAGAAACCGGTTCGCATCTTGGAGACCAGTGAGAGGAGGACCAGCAATCGAGTAACATGCTTTTACAAGGTTTAGTGGAGCAACCATTCAGAGGACGAAGCTACATGGGAATGAAAGGACGAGTTGAAGTCAGCCCATCCGCACCTCTTCGCCAGCTCTTCCAAATCTCAGGGAAGAGATTCTGTTTAAGGGGGTAGGTTTGTCACACCCTAAAAATTATCCATTTAAATAATACATGTGGAAATACAATGTTTAGGAATTATTTAAAAGCTTAAAGAAGAGGTCTAATAAAATCTTTAACAAATTTCAATATAAAAATGGGCTAGATAAAATTTTATTAAATATTTCTCTGGCTCTTTTAGCCCCTGGAATTTTCTAGGAATTAATTGAGCTAGGGAGGTATTTTTAAAAAATGGAATATCAATTCAGTGAATTAATTAAAGAAAAAAGGTTTTTAAAATCCCCTCCTGGCCACTGGGCTGAATTTGGCCTAGTGTCATCCAATGCTCTCTCCTCTCCCACGCCGGAGCCCAGCACCGGCCTGTCTCCATCTCTCCCCCTCGTTCTTTCACCTATCCCAGCGATAGGTGGACCCCACCTATCGGCACCATCGTCAAGCTCGAGCCACAGGCCGAGCCGCCCTGCTTGATCCCTTCCCGAATTGAGTGGGGGGTTTTTCTCCTCGGATCAGGCCCGAACTAGTGCACGACTCAGAGTCCCACCGCTACCCGACTTTGCCGCCGCCCTAGCCGCCGTGTCCGCCTCGGACTCGCTAATCCCGGGGTACTAAAAGAAGCCTTGTCCTCCCATCTGCGCGCCGCCGCTTTTGCCCTAGCTCGCCGCCTCTCGGGAAGCCCTAAGCCTAGGAGGTTTGAGCAACTGCCGTCGCCGTCGACTTCAGCAATGTCGCCGCTCAGGTCGCCGCCGCCCCTCGCCGTCACTTTCGTTGGGATCACCCGGAGGCGCTGCACCTCGTTCGCCGGTCCGTGACCGCCGTCCACCACTGGAGCACCGTCAAAGCCAGAGACCTGAAGACCTCTGCCACCTTTTCTCGTCACCGGTCACCATTCATCGCCGTTAGCCGCCGCATAACCCCGTGGTAGGTTCGCCTCATCGTGCTCTTCGTTTTGGTGTAGCCCGTTGCCGCCTTAGTGCCCTAGATCGCCAGCGAGCTCCACCGTCCGTGCTGTCGCCGCCGCTGGCCGTCCACCTCAGCTGCCCCGTCACCATCCCGTCCCCCATGGCTGCCAGCTGGGCGCCATGTGTCAATCATCCGAGTGCCTGAGATCGGGATCCATCCAGGCCATCCGATCCCGATCCATTAATCTCAACCGTCGGTTTTCGTAGACCGCTTCGGTGAACCCAGTCTATGGAGGACCAAACCCCGGTGACGTAATAAAGCCTCTTTTCCTTTTCAAAATTAATTCAATATTGCGTCATAATTGCTATATTAATTTCTGTATATGATTTAGTCAGTTTAATCTTCTAAAAATCATAACTAATTCATACGAACACGAATTGAGGTCGTTCAAGTCTCTAAATTCTTTAAATATCAAGATCTATCCATTAAAAATATCCACATATGTTGTTGCTCTGTGTTTATGTACTGTTTTTGTTGATTTTTTTTGTTTGCCTTTAGTTTCTGACATTCTAGAGGAGTCTGTTTCTGCTGAGGAAGGCTCGAAAGACTTTGCGGAGCAGCAAGGTAAGTCACGCAGATCCAATGCCCTTTGAGCATATTGATCCGATGGTTTAAACTCCTGTTTTTATTCAAACATGCATTTATTTTACAATGTCATCGAGATGGAAAACCCTGATCCTTGTTTATAGCCCTATTGCTTTGATTCCCTGTCATTGTACCTATGGGATTAATGTGATTAGCTAGCTTTAATTATTGGTTAGCTTGAATAATTTTAGAAACCTGCTTAGCCATGCCTAGAAACTATAGTATAATTTAAGGGCTATCACTTAAATGTTGATTACATTATCGGATTCACATGAAATGATGGTTCCGTCCACGACTGAGGTCGTGTAAGGTTAATTTAATGGGCAAATAAATTTGACTAAATGGTGGTTTGTGAGCACACGGAATGATGATGATGTTAGTAGTGCTCATGACAATTAAGGACCGGTTCCCGAGCTACTGTTGTGAAGCATTTCCCATACTAACTACAAGCCAGCATGGGCAATGGTTGGACTTGTAGTGTAGCATGTCCCAGCAGGAGACACCATAGTGTGTTTAGTTGTTAGGTGGTAGTGTCAATAAATCCACAATGGCAATGCCAATAAGTCCATATTCGGGAGCCAAGAGTTTATCTAGCCTGGAGGTTGGGCCACCTCTACTGGGGACTTGGCCGGTGGTCATTTTGTTGGGCATGTTATGCGAGGAGTCCTGTCACAACTCTTTTTCGAGGTATCATGGTAGTACCAAGGAGCATGGTAACATGTTGTGGAGTTGTGTCCTGTGGGTCAAGTTGTATACCTCTGGCCAGAGTAAAACTATTCGAATAGCCGTGCCCGTGGTTATGGGCGAGCCTGACAATGTTTTTCGTGATTAGTCTCATTTATCATTAATGGCTAATAATGTGATACGATGGTTATATTAGCTCCAGGTTTGGGGTGGTTTGGGCCTGTGCAGCCAAGTGGGCTGTACAATGTTGAATTAATATTGTTTAATTATTCAATTATTTTATTATAGTTGATGTTTTGTATCGACAATGAGAATATAGGGCTACTCGTGAGACCTAAACTTGATGAATTGCAAAGGAACACGAAACAATTTATCCTGGTTTAGGCTCTTGAGGTGAGATAATACCCTACTTCCAACTGTTGTGTATTGCCTTTGAGGTTTCTCTGGTGAGATTGTATGAATTGAGATTCTCTTGCCCTCAGGGGGCGCCCTGCCTTCCCTTTTATACCGGGGGACAGGGTTATAGGATAGGAATCCTAGTCGGACTCCGACCAAGGGATTTCCTTTTAGGAATACAACGTGTCTGACTACGACTATATCCTTTCCTTGTCATACAAGGCAATGTATGCTGAGTCCTATTGTATCCCTAATTACAAGGTTAGGCCCATCCTCTGTCCGAGTGGCCCTAAAGCTTCTCATGAGATACCCGGGGCCCATGGCCTCCACAGCAACCCCTGAGACCTTCATAGTTGAGTCACAACTGATGCTAAGTGCTAATCCTCCTTGGGGAAAGCTTCTCGAGTGCCTTGCTCCCGAGTTCTCGTTGTCTGAGTGCTTCTTCTCCAAGTCCTGCTTCATATCGGCTGGCAACGAGGCTATGAAGGGCTTTATGAAAAAATATAAATAGTGTACGCCGAATAAGCGCACCTATTAGGTGTAGCCCCCGACTTTGTGCTTAATTGTGAAACAATTAAATATAAAGTCAAAGATCTTTAACCTTTTAGTCCTTCTCGAGTAGTGTACTACTCAAAAATTAGACTCTTCGGCATCATGTCAACTGGAAGAATTTTTTCTCATGGCAATTGTTGGATAAGCATGTAAGCCGAGTACCACTTCATGGATTTTAACCCAATATGTGGTTAGGTGTACTTGAGAGATACCTGCATCTCTAATTTTAATGGAGACCAGCTATTGATCCTTATAAGGATATATCCTCAATACCTGGTAAATAATGCAGATATCTGAACACATGTGTCCAACTATTAGGCCTTCATGAAGCATATCTGACTATTTAATCTGTTTCTATAAATAGCATCTACACTGTGATTTTAACACAACCAGCAGTCGGCTCAATAGAGCATGCCATTTAGAAACTCATGTCTTATAGCCCAATACTGAATTAGTCGGCCCATGCCTACTTATCAGTATAGGCTTTATAAAGCGGGGAGAGAGAAAAGATTCCCTCTTCTTCTCCAGTCCGCCAATCGGTTCATCTTTCAGCTTCCGCGCCCAAATTTCGCGTTTTCTGCCTCACTAGGGTTCGCTGTAGCCTGTGCCCCCACTTGAGACTCACCCGATTCTGCTCCGCCACATCCATTCCTAGCCTCCGCAAGTCATTCCCCCAAATATTTTCACCTCCGACGATGCCGAAAGCCCTATTTGATATCCCTGAGATGACCGCCGAAGTCTGGCCGATGTCGGACTGTAGCCCATTGAAGTAGAAGCTATTGGAAAAACAGTTGATGCTACAGCGACAAGATGTCATCCATTGGCACACCGCAGAAAGGGAATCCATGCCGGTGCCCAAATCTGGTGAGACCGTTGTCTTCACCTCATTCTTTGATCATGGTCTTGCCCTCCCTTCTTCGGATTTTCTTCGCCAACTTCTGTCTTTCTATCAAATAAAGTTGGAGAATTTGAATCCCAATTCTATCCTGCACATCTCCATCTTCGCTACCTTGTGTGAAGCCTTTTCTAGGGGTTAAGCCCCATTTCAACCTTTTTCGTTACCTGTTCCACATCAAGCCCCAGCCATCCAAGAACAAGATCCAAGTCATCGGGGGAGCCGGCCTTCAACTTAGGAACGAGATGAAGAGGATGTATCTCAATGTTCCTCGGAAGACATCACTCAAATGCTGGCATAGAGAGTGGTTCTACTGCTCAAATCTGGAGCCATCTCTGCCCCCTTTCACTGGTTCTCCTCCAACTATCCTACCCAGCTGGTCCTTCGTTCTGCTCTAGCCCCCAAGCAGATCGCTGAAGATCCTACAGCTACCGAACTCAGGGCCAAGAACCCATCACCGGTAATATCGTCGTCTTCTGATGAAGGAGATCTCCCCAGGCTCAGAGCCCCTCCGCGCAACTTCCAAAAGACTTTTTATTGGGTCATCCCCAAGGGAGTTGTAGAGAGCTACAAGCACGACGAGGAAACAGCATTGAGGGAGCACAAAAATCTCATGCATGCTACAATCGCTGCGTTCAAGGGAGTCCAGGTATGTAGCGAATCTTGCCATGTTGGGTTCTTTGACAGTTTCCGTTGGTCTGGTGTTCTGCCGTTTGACTCCGATTTCCCCTAGTTTGTTCTGAGTAGAAGATCATCAATGGCTCAAAGAAAATGAATAAGGTCCTGACCGAGCTCGCCCCCATCTCCAACAACTGTGCCAGCTCCAAGTAGCCATGGACAACCTGGAGCGGACTAGCCAAGAGAGGGAGACATGGCTGAGGGGATCGGTAGACAAGCTCAGGGATGAAAACTGGGCTCAAACTGAAAAAATCAGAAGTAAGTCTTCTGTGTTGTCCTCCCGAGTAAACCCCGAGTAGATTTCTCCATTATTGTTAATTCCCGACAGCCTTTGTTGAGTCTTGACTGCGATCCTGAGTTCTTGACTATTTTGATTTGCAGCCCTTGAAGCCGAGCTGAAAGCCCAGGCAAAGGAGGGGAAAAACAAGATAAAAAGCTAGAGGAAGTGGAGAAGGCCAAAGTCAACGTAGAGGCTAACTATGCCAGTAAGTCTCCTGCTTGACTGTGATCTTAGCCCATCTACTTGTTGCTTTGACTTCTTATCTTAGTTGACCAATATATTTGTTGATGCATCTGAACAGCTTCAAAAGCCAACGCCTAGATTCAATTTGGCGCCTTCGCGGAGGAAATCAAGATGATCAAGGAGTCACGTGAAGTTCTTGTTGAATTCGTGAAAGGGCTCCTAGACATCATGCAACCTCACAATCTCGGGACCAGCTCCAGTACCATCACCCAAGTGAATGAATGCCTAAGCGAAGCCCCGAGTATCTTAAAGAAGTACTCGCCTAAGTGTAGCTGTCGGCGTCGCCCAAGCTCTCGCCATGACCAAATCGATCTACCCTAGGGTAGACATCGAGGCCATTGGTGAGGGTTTTGCGAGGAGGCATTGGAGCTAATCAACCAGGGGAGGCCAACCACGGAGGCAATATCCAGAGACCTGGGCATGTAAAAAACAGAACGATTATGCAGTTGATGAGTATACATGACTTTTGTAAAGGCATTTGTAAATATCTGTAAAATGTTGCCGAGTACTTGCTTATTCTAAGTCATCATTAGCTTTATCCGACTACGTAGTCTGCACCGAGTAGATCAAGAGAAACTTAAGAAAAAACGTTCACCTCTAGGAGCTATGCTCGAGCAAACTTAGTATAATCATTGTAGAACTTCATGACTTAGATAAAACATGCTTAGATTTTATTAACAAGGCACATAATACATGCAGCCCCCGACTCACTACTCGGTTGGGACAAGCAATGTAGTGAGTTAGAGGAAAAAAACTTTATTCATATGTATAGAAGAAATACAAGACTCAGGTATAGAAAGGACATAGATGTTCTATATTCCATGAGTTGCTGACTAGGGCACCGTCTTCAGTCTTTAGTCGGTAGGCGCCCAGACATGTTACCTCAGCGATAATGAATGGCCCTTCCCATAAAGGGGATAGTTTATTCCTGTCTTTGGTGGTTTGTATTTTTCTCAGGACGAGATCTCCCACCAAAAAGACGTGGCTATGAACATTCCGACTGTGATAACGACGTAGGCCTTGAAAACACCTTGCCGATAGGATAGTTGCGATGTCCCTTGCTTCCTCCAACTGATCGAGTTGGACCAGTCAGTCTTTATTTGATTTGTCTTCTGAGTGGGCCCGAATTCGCGGAGAGCCGAACTTCAACTCGGTTGGTAACATAGCCTCAGCACCATAGACTAGGATGAAAGGGGATTGCCCTGTTGCCCGACTAATCGTAGTTTTTAGAGACTAGAGGACAGACGGGAGTTCTTGTACCCACCGCCCTGCATATGGTTGTAATCGGTTGAATACCCTAGCCTTGATACCTTGTAAGACTATGCCATTAGCACGCTCGACCTGCCCATTACTCTGTGGGTGTGCCACAGAAGCATAACAAATCTTGATGCCGAAATTGTCACAGAAATCTTGAAACACGCCGCCAGTGAACTGAGTATCGTTGTCCATTATCATGCGGTTAGGCACTCCAAATCGGTATAAAATACTCATGATGAAGTTCTTTGCCCATGTCGTTGTTATAGTAGTAACGGGTGTTGCCTTGATCCACTTTATGAATTTGTCCACTGCACGAACAAGTATGTGAACCCTCTTGGCACTTTTTTGAATGGCCCGACCATGTCAAGCCCCCAAACTGCAAAGGGCCAAGAGATTGGAATTATTGAAGTTCTTGAGCTGGAAGATGTGTTTGCCTTGAATAGAATTGGCATCCCTCGCATGTGTGAACTATGTCCTTATCATCTGTTACCACATTCGGCCAGAAGAAACCCTGTTTATAAACCTTTCCGACTAGCGTCCTGGATACAGCGTGGTTGCCACAAATACCCGAGTGGATCGACTGCAGAATCTGCTTGCCCTCCTCAGGTGTTATGCAGCACATGAGGACTCCGGATGCACTTCGACGGTAAAGGTCTTCTCCAACTACAAGAAAACATTTGCTTCGACGTTTAATCCTCTCGGATTCGTTGAGATTTTCTGGGAGTTCATCATCCAACAGAAATTTGAAAATTGGAGTCCGCCAGTCTTTAGAGATGATTAGCACTACATTTGTTGCCGGGGTAGGTTTAGTCCCCAACTATTCAAGCACTGGTTTCTTCTTGACGGATGGCTCCAATAGTTGCTCGACAAAAATCCCAGTCGGGACCACAGTGATGAGTAGGCCATATAACAGCTTCTGGACTTGAGGATATCTCAACTTGGAGTCGACTAGGACCTCTCTGACGAAGCGACTGGCCTTTGTATTTTCTGTATATGCCCTGGCTCTGCTCGCTCGACTACCAGCACCATGCTAACTACCTGACTGGTTGCCACTAGGTATAACATTAGCGGTTCTTGGGGCATGGGTGATGCCAACACCGGTGGTGATGTGAGAAATTTTTTGAAGTCTACGAAGGCTTACTGGGCTTCAGGTGTCCATTGAAAATTTTCCACTTTCTTCAATGTTTGAAAAAGGCATGCCACATTCACCAAGTCGGGAGATGAATCGGCTGAGTGCCGCCATGCAGCTTGTTAGCTTTTGACGTCCTTCTGGCTAGTTGGGAGTGCCATGTTCATGATAGCATTGATTTTCTCTGGATTGGTCTCAATGCCTCGATGTGATACGATGAAGCCGAGTAGCTTTTCGAACAATACACCGAAGGCACACTTATCCGTATTCAACTTCATCTTCAATCTCTGAAGGCTTCGAAAAGTTTCTTCCAAGTTGGCGATGAGGCCTTCCTTGGATTTTGTCTTGATCACCACGTCACTGACATACGCCTCCACATTGCGCCCAAGTTGAGTGTGTAAACATTGCTGAATTGCTCGTTGATACGTTGCTCTAGCGTTTTTCAACCCGAACGGCATAGTGACATGGCAGTACACTCCAAACAGCGTAATGAAAGAAGTCTTCAGGCAGTCCTCCACCTTCAAGCTGATTTGGTGATATCCCGAATAACAGTCAAGAAAGCTCAGAAGTTTGCACCCCACAGTTGAATCCACCACCTGATCTATTCTAGGTAGACCAACTGGGTCTTTGGGGCACACCTTGTTTAAGTCGGTGTAATCAACGTACATGCGTCATTTACCGTCCTTCTTCCGGACCAAGACTGGTTTGCCAGCCAATCCGGGTGGAAGACCTCTTTGATGAACCCGGCTACAAGGAGCTTGGTTATCTCCTCCCAAATAGCATCTTTGCAGTCTTGTGTGAAGCATCGTAATTGTTGTTTGACTGGCTTGGAATCCGGTTTGATGTTGAGGGAATGCTCGATCACCTCCCTTGGCACACCAGGCATGTCAGAAGGTTTCCAAGCAAATATATCCCTGTTCGCCTGGAGGAAGGTGACGAGCTCGTCTTCCTATTTGGGGTCAAGTCCGATCCCGACAAGAGCAATTTTGGAAGGGTCGGAAGGGTCTAGGGGGATCTTTTTCTTTTAGAGTCTCCTGAAATTCCCGACTTGGCTGCTTTTTTTGCTGGAACTTGATCGTCCTGGCTTGCAGTTGTAGCGGCTAGTCGGATGTTGTTTCGCCCGACTGCCGCTTCTTGAGATTGGGCCAGCTCACAGCTCTCCTTGTCACAGGTAAAGGCTTGCTTGATATCGCTACAAAGAGAAAGCACTCCGGCTGGTCCCGGCATCTTGAGCATCATGTATGTATAATGCGGTACTACCATGAATTTGGCTAGTGCTGGCCGTCCAAGTATTGCGTGATACGTGGTCTCGAAATTGGCAACCTCAAAGCAGATATTCTCGGTGCGGAAATTATCCCGCGTGCCAAATGTAACTGGTAGAATTATCTGTTCGAGTGGAGTGGAAGACAAGCCGGGGATTATCCCGTGGAAGGGCGCTGTACCCGGCCGTAACTCGGAATGAGGGATCTTCATCTCATCGAACGTCTTGGTGAAAAAAATATTGAGAGCGCTTCCTCCATCGATGAGAACCTTTTTCAATTTGATGCTTCTGATGACCGGGTCCAGAACGAGTGGGTAACGTCCTAGACGAGTAACCTGATCGGGGTGATCTGCGCGGTCAAACGTGATTGGTGTTTCTGACCAACGCAAGAACTGGGGGGCGTCTACAGAGACTGAGTTGACTTCGCTTGTTGTGAGCTTCTGCTTCCTCTTGGACTCGTATGTAGTCGGCCCTCCGAAGATGTGGTTGAGCTCAGCCTGGGAATCTTGGTAGTCGCCGGCTACACCCGAGTCTGACTTGTCCTTGTCTTTATTGCTGCTAGATGTTAAAGTCTGCTCAGAAGCAAACTTTTTGAGCATGAAGCAGTCCTTAGCCGCGTGCTTGCCCTTTGGATGAAAGGCGCATGGCCTATTCATCATTTTTTGGTACTCGTCTATCCTCGGGGGTCGCGGCCGAGTACACTCCATAGCAGCCACCACGTTGTCCGACTTGCACTTGCGATTGCCGGACTTGTTCTATGCTGGCTCATCATTGTCTTTTTTGTCCTTCTGCCAGGGCTCCTTCTTGTCGTCCAGAGCCTTAGCAACTACGTCGGCCGAGTCGGCGTATTTGTTCGCCATGTCGAAAAGAGCCTTGACAAAAGAGGGAGGCTTCCGAGTAAACTTGGCAATGAACGGGGTGTCTCTGACTCCATTACGGAAGGCGGCGATGACGACCTCATCCTTGATCTTCAGGATTGAATTCTTCTTCTCGGAAAACCTCTTGATTAAATCCTGAAGAGACTCATTCTTCCTTTGATGGCACTGATATAGGTCGTACTCGGAAGATGGCCTCTCGTATGTTCCTTGGAAATTGGCAATAAAGCATTCCTAGAGTTCTCCCCAGGAGCCGATTGACCTTTTAGGAAGTCCAGTTAGCCATGTCCTTGCCGAATCGGCTAGAGCAACTGGGAGGTAGTTACCCATGGCCTTATGATCTCCTCCAGCTGCTCGGATCGCCAGGGTGTAAACTGTGAGCCAGGACTCGGGGTTGGTCTTCTCGTCGTATTTTTCAATTCCAGTCGGCTTGAAGCCTGATGGCCAGTCAACTTGTTGCAGCTCGCAGGTGAAGGCCGGTACTCTTTCATCTATATGAGGACTCTGACTCTGACTACTACAGTGAAACCGCTCATGGTGGAGGCCGAAGCACTTATTCTCGTCTTCTAGTCAGTGACGCTCGTCTTCCCAGCATTTGCGGTGTCATGCATTGATGTCTTACCAGAGATCTCATCGTAGTCGGCCTTGGACGTCCTGGTTGTCCCGACGGTCATCTTGATTTCGGTGCCGTCAGTCATTATTCTGGTTGCCGAGTGATGTGTGGCATGAATCTGTGTGCAGATGACTAGAGCCGGCTGCTCGATGTTGCATTGAGGCAGATGAGATCGCCATTGGAGAAGCTGACCTATTGGTCGGTATGAGAGTGTCGCCCAACTATTGACGCTGCTGACATGCTGTGGCGGTGATCATGGCTTTTATCCTTGCTATCGTCGGGGTGGCCCAGTGATCAGGTCCAAACTGCAGTGTATCTAGCAGAGTTGCAGCAGCCACAACGTTCTGTTGAGGAGTCACGAAAACATCGTGGTCACCGACTCGGTTTTGGAGGATTTCCTATCGAATAGTCCACCCAGCCTTGCGCAGATTGTCGTTGCGAGCGTCGTGCTCGGCCTATAGGCGTCTTGCATCTTCCTCCTGTTGTTCACGTAGTCATCGGGCTTCCTCTTCTTGTAAATCCTGTAGACGGCTTGCCTCTTGATTGGGAGTCGGTGAGCTCTTGGACGCCATGAAGATTTCCCGTGGTGGAGAGAAGCTTGCCGAACTACTGTCCGACTTAGAGTCGGAATCAGAGTAGTTGAGAGGGGTAATTACGACTCTGACCTCCCTAGATCCAATCTCAAGTGGCTCTGGTCTGTATCCAAGTTGAACTCCAGGGAATCGGGTCTACCGCATTAGATGTTGATTGAAGTTATCTGTGGTGTTGCCCAGTTCGAACAGGAGATTGACTTCCTCCTCCTCTCTTAGCCCGATCTCGGCTGGCACGAGGCCGAGTCCGAGTCGAATACTGAAAGAAAGAGTTGTCCCGAGACCCAGGCAACTTGGGGATCGCTGTAGCATGTCGTCGAAGATTGTTGCAGCGTTGAATAGGCCGACCAGCGCGGAGTCGGCTTGATTTCTGGCTGATAGGGTCAAGTCCGAGTCGGACAGGGTGAGGTCGCCAAACTTTTCGGTGAAGAAGTCGAGGCTCCCGAAGCTAATCGTTTGCCCGGGGAAGAACTTGACACCATTGACTCGGGTGGTTGAATCCATCAGGCTTGTCGAAGATGACCTCGCCGAGGCCCCTACCTGGCGCGCCAATTGTCGATGTTTTGTATCAGCAATGAGAATATGGGGTTACTCATGAGACCTAAACTTGATGTATTGCAAAGGAACACATAACAATTTATCCTGGTTCAGGCTCTCGAGATGAGGTAATACCCTACTTCCAGCTGTTGTGTATTGCCTTTGAGGTTTCTCTGGTGAGATTGTATGAGTTGTAGTTCTCTTGCCCTCAGGGGGTACCTTGCCTCCCCTTATATACCAGGGGACAGGTTTATAGGATAGGAATCCCAGTCGAACTCCGACCAAGGGATTTCCTTCTAGGAATACAACGTGTCCGACTACGACTATATCCTTCCCTTGTCATACAAGGTAATGTATGCCGAGTCCTATTGTCTCCCTAATTATAAGGTTAGGCCCATCCTCTGTCCGAGTGGTCCTAATGCTCCTTATGAGGTACCCGGGACCCATGGTCTCCACAATTACCCTCTTAAATGTTTTATTAAATGTTGTTTATGCAATTTAACCCTATATGTCATCCTTTGTTTATCTTGTGCACTTGCTTATTTGCTATGTGGCTTGTTGAGCATTCTATGTACTCACCTTGCAATACCAAATCATCAGAAGAGGAGTTCTACAGTGATGATGGAGATCGAGATCTAGAGGACTAGGCTGGGTTCGGGTCAAGCTGCCTGTGGATCTTGGAGTCGTCATCTTCACTAGTTATATTTCCGCTGCTTAGAATTTTATTTTGTTGAGAGGTTCCATTTGCCTCTATAATAATTATACATTCATCATCTTATTAGTTAAAAACTTGTACTTTGTTATCAACTTTCTTATTGTGTGTCTCGGTTGAATCCTGGACGAGGGTTAAATACACATGTAAGTGTTTGAAATTTTGTATGGAAATTCTGGACGTCACAGAGTAGCTGTAACATACCAACTTTTGTTAGTTTAAAAGAAAATTTTGTGAGCAATGGTTAGAAGGAATAAAATGTTATACTTGGGTGCATCTTTAAATTTCCATGTTTTTGGATTTTTCTTTGTAATTGCATAATAGGAATTAAGTGCATATATGGAAGGCTAAACCAAAAATTTGGAAGAATAAATTCTTGGGAAAAATTTCATAAGAGCTAGACAATATCTGGAACCCACTGTAAAAATTTCATAATTTTATCATTTGATTTGATGCCCCATTTAAAATTCCTAAAAACAGCATAAATCTGAAACCTAGTTCTAATCTGCTGGCAACTTCATATTTTTGTCAGCATTTCATGTTAATTGATCAACCAATGAATTTTTGTCAGAAGGTTTAATATGTTGGTAACTACCATCAGAAAAATTGGCAAAAGCAAATTCACTAGATTTTTACATAAAATATTTAGTGCAATGTCACTGAAAAATATGGTAACTGCAAATTTTTCTGCTCCCGAGCCCATTTCACATTTTCACCAGATTAAATCTGTAAGTCTCTAGGCTTAGATTTTTGGCAGGTCTGTAGACCATATAAACACCTGCTTACACCTAAACTCGATAAAAAAAATGGAATACACCTCTGTGCAAGACAGCTCATCACAACAGCTCGCAGGCTTAGCCTCTCTCAAAAAACCCTCACTTCTGTCACTGACAAGCGGGGGCCAGGAGCCTGTGGGGTCCACCTGTCAGTCACCAATCAGCAGCACACTCACCCACCGCTCCTAGAACGCGTGACACTCGCCACAGCAAGCATCAACGTGCCCAGACGCCACTACGCCAAGCGTCGGTCGATGACCTCCACGTCTCACCGTGCCACTCTTCCATCCTTGACTCTCCCTCGTCCTAGTCGCATTCCATGGTGACACCCAAAGAGATGCCCACGAGAGCTCTGAATGCGAATGCTTCCTCTCCGGTGCCAGCGAGATCCACCACCGCCGCCGCTCGTCTCTAGTGAGCTTCGCCGCAAGCCAACCCCTAGAACATGTCCTCCTCTTCATGCCTAACACCCCTGTACCTTCTTTATCCTGTGTGGTGCAGATCGAGCAACCGGTGACGCCGTGTGTTGTGCTCTCAGCCTTGCCGGAGATCCGCTACCGCATCAACTCCATTTGCGTCAATCGCTGGGAGTCTAGCTACACTTTTTGGCCAACACCGTCGCCGAAACAAGACGACCTCACAGACCGCACCCCACAAGCTGAGGACCCCAGAGAGCCCGGATCCAAGTCTTCTTCCTCAACTCTGGCCGCCAGCCAAATTTTTTATTCCCGTCGCCTCGGTGAGACTTGAGTCGATTCCTTGCACCAGTAGCAACCCTAGGACCTCACAAGTCTCATGCATGTCTTGGCTCTCTGAATCCTTGGCTAGAACTGTTGGACGCCGTTCAACCGGAGCCGTCGTCGCTGCCGAGCCATTCCAGAGGACGACACTGCCGTTCCAACCTCGCCAGATCTGGTCAAACACTTGGTGAGCCTCCTGGAAGTCCCAGAACCATCATGCATGCATCAATTTGGCCAGAAACAATCTACACACTAATATGCACATACAAGCCGAAGCTTACCACCGCTTCTATCGCTATTGCCACCTATATCGACCACCCTAGGACGTGTTCAAGCCACCGCTGGGATCACCTAAGACTGCTGCATGTTTTTTCTTTTGGCCGCACCATGGGATTCACCGCTGTATGTTGCCGCCGCTACCTGGAAGCTTGCCGGAGCCGTTCGCCGTCGCTGCTCACGCACTGTAGCCGCTGACATGTGGGACCGATGTTTAAACACGCTAAGGACCGGATTAGAGGAAGTTTAAAACTTGTAAGGTTTAATCTGTAAAAGTTGTTATACTTACATGTGGACCAGAGGATTAATACGTGATTTACCAAAAGTTTGAGCACTATCAATGAAATCGGTTTCCTCACATGCCAGGGTGTAATGCCTAGAAATTCATAACCAGAATTCTGAACATTTTTGTATATTAAATCGCTGTCCAGGAAAGCCAGGGTACACAATACCAAGTTGCCATACAAAGTGCGTCTTACAAACAGAATAAAATGGTCTTGCATAAATGCAGCAGTAAAAACAAATAAAGTCTATATACAACTGGCCAAACGAAGGCTTCCATTCCACAGGCATCTTGACGGCGGAGCCAGCCTAGTCCTCCTGAAGGTCCTCGTCAGACAGGTACTCCACCACTAAGAGGGAGAAAAGAAGCAAGACTGAGTACCACCCATAGTACTTAACAAATCACACCCGCAAGTATCCACAATGCAGGGAGACAAAGATAGGCTCAGGGTTTATTTGCGTAAAAGCAGTTGCAAACAGTAGTTCGCAAACAGTAAAAGGTTGATTAATTGAACAATATTAATCCTCCACTGATTAACGTTACACCACATTAACCAGGCCCAACCATTCACCTAAACTATACCAGTTCCATTAAGTCAAGTTAAGTAAGTAAGGGTGAGACTTGGCCGATCGCCCATATCCGCGAGCGCTGCTATTCGAATAGATTTACTCTAATCAGAGGTGTACAACTATACCCATAAGACACAGCCCCACACACGTTCCCATGTGCTGGCGTATCACCACAACACCCCATGAGAGGCTGTGACAGGACCGTTCACGCAACCTCTCCCCAACCATCCACACCACGCTGAGGTTGGACCTACCGCCAGGACACCCCACATCGGCCAGGGTACCCCCCTTGCGCCACAATGGATCTGGAAGCCGATCAACCCAACCCCAAGCCGACCCAACTCCATCACACCCATTCTCACCAACAGTGCCTAGGAGAGGGAGAAGAAACGCTACAAGCCCAGCCGTTGCCCACGCTGGCTTGTGGAAAGTACGAGTACTTGCCCAAGGGGTTCCCGTGAACCAGTTCTTAATTGCCATGGGTGCGACCAACAAAACCGTGCACCCACAGCCCACCATTTTGGTCAAATTTTAGTAATTTAACATCAACATATCCAAAGTTCCATTTTCCGACATTAAGTCGAGCCATAAATGTAAATTGGAGTATTTAAATCCCATGTGAGCTAGAGGTTTCTAAGCAGGGCTAAGCATCCTAACAATAACCTCTAGTCATATTATTACCCAGCTACAAAGGTGTACAGGTGGAATAAAGTCAAAGCAATTAAAATTGCATGTATATAGGTCACCCTTCCCACATGAAATGATGAAATAATGCATGTCTATTAATTTAAAACAAATCATTTGCAATAAATGGGTTCAAAATGATTGAGGAAACGATGCAACTTGCCTTGCTTCAGCCGGCGAATTCAGCAACGACTTCGTAGTAAACTGGAGGATCGACGGTGTCAGTTTCTAGAGCAAACAACGCACAAACAATTAAAAACAATACATGTGGACACGGAAACAGGGGTTGAAAGTATTTTTAATGGATTCTTGGCATTTTTCTAAATTTCATGAAATTTGAATGGAATTAATCAGAGCTCGAATGAATTAGTTATGAATTTTAGAAGTTTTACTGTGATTTTCCTATGCAAAAACAATTTCTAAATGATTTATTGCGCATTAACAAAGATTTAATACGTCAGCGGACCATAGGGAACCGATGTCGACAAGCGGGATCCACGGGTCAGTGGCGCATGAGAGTGCGGTGCACGGTGGACGCAGTCCAAGCGCGTGTGACCACGGACATAGGCACACAAGCGGTCCCAATCTGCCGAGATAGATTGGACGGCTCAGACCAAGTCAGGAACGAGCCCCACCGGTGCGCGCAGCCGGCAACGGCGAGCGTGGCCCGATGGTCACCGCCAGCGACCATCCGGCGCGGCGGAGGGTAGCGGCGAGTGACGGAGGAGGTGAGGAATGGGGCTGAGTGCTCACCGAGGTGCAGCGATCGACGAAGAGCAGCGAACAGCGGCGAGCAATGAGGATTGGTGGCAACGAGGTTCGATTAGCCGACGGCGTTGGCGTTCCAGCGGCGCACAGCAACGACAGAGGTGCGGACGAGGTTTAGGAGGACCTGGTGGAGGTGTAGAACATGTTAGGAGAGAAGAAGACTGAGTGGGTCGATGGAAATCCGCGGCCGACTGCTGGCAGAGAGGCTTACCGAGAAGGGCGATGGAGAGGACGGAGTTCTGGCTGGAATTCGAGGCAACCGGCAGCGGAACAGGACATAGCGGGGTGTGGCAAAGCTAGTGAGCGCGAGCACGGTAGTCGGCGACGGTTGTAGCAACGGCAACGTGCGACTGGAGTGGGCGGAGCATGGAGCGCGGTGGCGGTTTGGGAGCTTAGCGTGGAGGGGGTTTGGGTACTCGGTTGGCATGGACAACTGAGGGGAAAGTGAGGACAGGGCACAGGGAAGGTTTATATGTACTCGGCTGTGGGAGTTCGTCGCCAAGTTGGCCGATTTTCTCAGGGTTGAGGGCGGCGACCGTGGCTGCTAGTGGGTGCGATTCAACCGCGGTCGTGGGCGAGAGGGATGGAGAAGGTGGGGGAAACGGGCGGGGACTCGGTCCATGGCGTTTGAATCAAGGGCCGAGGCGCGGGGGAGCAGGAACGGCGAAATCCGATGGATGGGGCAGCTCGATCCCCTCTGGCTGATTCGGCCGGAGGTTGAGGACGAAACTAACATGTGGGGCCTCGGTCCCACAGGTCAGCGGGAGCAGTGAGGGGAACATCGTGGGTGAGGAGACACTGGCTAATAGGCTGGGCCCGTGGGGAGGGGTGTGCCCGCGCGGGCTACGGTAGGCCGAGACACAGAACTGGGCCACAGCCCAGCGGGAAGAAAGAAAAGGAAAAGAGAAAAGGAAGGAAAGAAGAAGGAAAAAGTGAATTTCCAGAAGGATTTTAATTTCGATAATTCGTTTTGATTTATTAAAATTGCTTCCAGTGTTCTAAAAATTCCCATAAAAATCCTGTTAGTGTATTTTGGCAAGGAGAATATAGGAAAAATATTCTCAGCCATGATATTTTATTATTTTGCATTTTACTTATTTAATTAATTCCCTTGGCCTTTTAAGATGATTTTTTTGGGGCTTTTTCTTTAATATATTTTGTGTGGCTCTGTTTAAGGGGAAACTTAGGGTGTGACACACGGACCTCGGGATTTAATCCCAGGAAACTGGAGGACCTCCTTATAAGTTTTCACTCACCGACTTGTAGGCCCAGGAATTAAAATCAGAGGAAATATGGAAAAATAGGCTTTAGCCTTTTTTGTTAAGCTGAAATTTTGGTTTTTACTTCAAAAATTCATAGAAAATTCATACAAGCTCCAAATTCAGTGAATCAAATTTTGATAAATTCATAATTTTATCGTCTTTCATTCTATAAGGTGTAAATATACATAAATTGCCATCTAAAAATCCTTAAAAATAAAATACTAAAATAACGCATATAAATAACTATGAAACTTAATAAATTAATATCTTTTGCATACAATAGAATAAAATGAATAGTTTTCCACTAGAATTCATCTCAACATAGAACCTAACACCTGTAGAAAATTCATGCATTTTAGTGAATATTTGCATTTTTGCATAATTTGGTATTTACTCGATATCGTTAATTAATTTTTAGAAGCAAATTCCGTTGACAGTGAGGAGTTTGATCCCAATATTTACCAGGAAGAAGAGGTTCAGCAAGGCAAGTGTTTTTCGCCACCTCCTTGACCATATTGCAACCTATGACTTGGGGCAAATTTGTGTTGATTTATAAATTACATGCTTAATTGAAATATCGATATTTAAAATGTTTACAAGTGGTAGAGATAGCCTATTGCTGCATATATCTTCTTGAGAACTACTTTTCCCTATTGTAGCCATAGGATGGGTTGAATTACTTTTCTTGTACTCATATGGGTTAAAGTATAAGTTTAAAAGTGAAGCTTAGCCATGCTTAGATACTTCTATTGGATGTTATGGCAACTTTTTAAACTTAAGTTTTGATAATTTAAATTTTACAATCAGAAGTATTCTCTCTAATTAATTGTGAACTAAAATGATGAAAACAAGGTTTTCAAACTCCCGTGGCAAGTGGTATACATATATTATAGTTGTATACCGATAGGGGGAGTGTTCGCCTAGGTTGATTAAGGATTGAACTCTTTGTCACCATCTATGTATATAGTATATCCACATGTGTTAGTATGGGATAACCTTAGTTGAAAAGTTGTTTGTGATCTAACCTTGCATTGGGAGGCTGCTATAGTATGAGCTAGTCTTGTTTAATAGTTTATAGGAACTACTCATGTTTACCGCGAAGGAACGGGTGTTCACTTAGCGGCATGAGCGTCTAAGTATGTCCTATATAACGGTTTAGTGCTTCGTGGGTTGCTTCGCTACAGTGTCAGGTTCGGTAGGCCAATCATCCTGACGGCACTAAGGATCTGGACTTAGTGTAGAATTCTCACTCATCGTGCTCATGCAAGGTTGGATCATAGGCAATGGATTAGCTTCGTCATAGATAGTAAAATGGGTACTTTTTGGTATCACGTGGCATGTTTTTACATGATTACTATTATACGTCATGTGGGTAAAGATGTACAAACTATGCAGAGTAGAAACTAATCGATTAGCCATGCCCGCAGTTATGGGCAGCATAGTGAAGTGCTAGGAGTATAGTTTTGGATCTTTCTAAATGCATTTGAACTTGATTCTTGAAATTTTGACATCTGAATTTAATTGATGCTCATGGAACTACTATCATGGAGGATAGTATTTTGCTTTATTTATATATATATATATATATATATATATATATATATATATATATATATATATATATATGCTTATGCCATGACATTTTACTATGAAATATGATATATTTTATTCTACAAATGCTATTGAAAAATGTTGCCAACTAAAACTTGCTTTATGCAAAATTTAGCTACACCACAAGCTCTCCTTGATATACCTTTGCATATAGAATTTTAGATATTGTCTTGCCAGTACATTATTAGATAATCTACTAACACTTGATCTTGTTATTGTTGTTATTAGACTTGTATGCAGATGATGAAATACCTAGTGATGAGTGCTATCCTGCGGGTGACAAAGATTTCCATGATGGTTCTTACTAGGGGTTACCCTAGTCAGTATGCTTGTGGGTCTTTTGGATAGCCAAGATGCCGAAGAACCTTAAATAAATTTGGCCTATCGGCCTATTTACCTGTAATAGTTATAAATTAACTAGCTGTACTCTTTCATCTCTATGTACCCTGTATTTATGATATCCTAGCTAAGATGAAAGTTCAAAACTAGTTCTTCCTGGGGCTAGTTTTGTATCAGAACGGGTTTTAAACGTTTGAAATCCTCGCTTGATATACTCCCTGTAGATCAGTCCCTGTTGTATGTAGTTTCCGGGTCGCCATCATCGAATGGTTTAACGAGCATACAACGGGTGTGACTAGTGAGTTATCTTGTCGAGTATTTCTCCTATTCACTACTCGGTATTTCAACTGTTATATTGGTGTACATTTGGATGCGGTCATGTATGCGTGAGGATAGGTGGCTATTATGCATGTATGGATCCCACCTATCAGATATCACGGTGACATGCAAAAGAATGTACAGTAATGTAATATTTGGGGTGCCCAACAATAAGCAATCCAGGATTGTATGGGACCACCTGTTATCTAACTCCACACCTCTAATCTTGACACGCTATCCATCATCTCTCCTCTTATATAATGGGTATGAGTCTTTTTCTTACCGTGTTGCTTGACAGAACTATCGAGGATAGTTAAAGCGACACTCCCCATCCATCATGCAAGCACACTTTTTATTTAGCTCACCACATGGTCCATGTAGCATATGGTTGAGGACCAGACGATGTAACACAGGGTATTTATCTTTATCTGGTATCTCCATGCAAATTACTTTATCATATTCATCAAGGTTTGTTAACTTACTGCCTAGCTTCATGATCAACAGTATATGTTCATGTGGTAGGACCTTCTTTTGAAACTCAGTAACATGAGCATACTCTTGAACCTCTCAAAAATGCTTTCTCTTAATAAATAGATCTATCATGTCTCTCAACTTAGCCCTAAATACTCTTGTGACTGGTCCAGACAATCCTGCGGTGACTGGCCAGATTTGAGATTTTTTGTTATCTCCTCCCAATTTGGGTTGCAAGTCATCATGATGAAGTAATATGGTTTCCCAAAGCGTTGGGCAAGAGCTATCGCATTAAGAAACTTTCGCTACATGTCACGATCACCCCTAGGAAAAGAGCGAGGCAACACAATTCTCTTACCAACCTTTGAACCCCATATCTCCAGAATTAATTACGTCAAAAACACCCTACAATACATAAACAACAACATGAACAGATTATTTGTAAGTTGGTAGTTGGTTGAGTGATAGTTTTAATGCTCGTGGCTATATTTTGTTCCATTCACCTGGTACAGCTCAGCTCGTATTTTTTTTATTCTCAGAGTGAGTACTAATCTAGCCTCATAGACTCGATCTTGATGTACATGTCAATGGCCCATTGGTGAAAAAGGCGTCCTCCAAACAAAATGATGTTAAAAGGTCCCCTTCTAACCTGTAATATTAAACACATCATTTTTGTCTTCATTGTCTATACGGTCGTCAACACCATTGTGCTCTGCAACAAAACTGAGATATTAAAATGCACTACATAAGAGTATAACTACCACAAAGATTTGATACATGACGCGAGTGCACTTACCTGGTGGATCATCAAAAGTGGTGTCTTCTCTAGAACGCATATTTGCAAAAGTTGGTGCTTCACTTGGTCCATCTATTTCCATATCATTCGGTGTCATTTAGGGAGCTTCATATGGCATTTTGATGTCCCATCCCATTTCCCCCAAGGGAAAAAAATAAAGGATAAACCAACGGGTCATTACAACCATGGTACACTTTGATATGTTGTGGTCGATCACCTTTGGGATGAACAATCACACTCCTATCGAATGTTCTCTTTGGATCATCCCCTTCTAACCAGATAGCAGCAACTTGAGAGGCTGTGGGGGCATTGTATCTTCATTGGTCAGGCGTGACATTAGTGTTGAATTCAATCATATAGTCATCTAGATTAGGCATAAAGTCGACTCTGTTGAAAGTCTGTACATATGGGTTATCTGCAAAAATTCATAGTATCATCTAAACAAGGTTGATATCAAGGTCGGGGGACCTCCGTACTCTATGTCACAGCATATCATCTTCTATGTCATAAAAGTATATCTGCATATAACGAGGCCCTTGAGAACCAGGCACCAATTGGTCCAGGAGATGGTACAACTCACCATGAAAATGAAATGTATATATACCGGTTCCAACTGCAGTGCTGACATTGCGGTCAAGTGTTACTCAAGGCTCGTGAAAGAGAAATGAGAGTTAAAGTACCAAATGTGTTTTCTAAAATACTTTGCACCATGATGCACCTGACTTGTAAACAATCGTTTTTACTCAGCAGGAACTGCTGGAATATGTATGTTTATCTTTCCCTACCGACAACAGAATATAGGAGGCTCGAATTGAAACCTCATCGCACAACAGAACTTGCAGTCATGTACTTTCTTTAAAACATGGTGTTTCTTTGGAAGGTTATGGTATATATAGTCGTATGGATCATTGCTACCGATACCATTAACACCCTTAACATCCACAAGGACATTAAAATATGATCATCTATATCTAATCGAGTAAAGTAAATATTACTATACACTTGTTACCTTGGAGTTGAAATTGCATGGCTTCCTCATCATCGCTTTCTGCACCTTCACAAGTCCGTGCGGCATCGACATAATCTATTGCATGGTGTTTATTGTATATGAGATAATATAGTTTGTGGGTTAAATTTATAAAGTTTAAAATGATCATTCTTAAATCACCTTCAGCGTCAAAATCAATTAGTGAAGGTTCGAAATTGGAATCTATAATATCATGTTGAACAACTGGTATACTGTAGTTTTCTCTAATGTAACTCCATCATCTGGTAACAAAACAATAGTTCATGACGCCATTCAATACTGTAAACGATGTCGGACACTCTTGAAACAGAGTTCTACGTATTTAATTGTAGAAAATGTGTTCACCTAACACGCTAGAGGCTTGGTGTTGTTTAGTGGTTCCAGCCTTCCTCTTCTTGGATTGTCGCTTGTAAATATCATTTCTAAGAAGCCATTCCATAGGATCATTTGGGTCAATATTTTCCATATCTATTACGTTAGGTGCTTGCAAAAAAGTAGAATACGTCGTTCCATATGATGTCCATTCACCAATAACAAACCATGTACCTAAAGTAACTGAAATATTAAAACAAGTGAGTAAGGCATAATGTTGATAACTACACTAAACTTTACCACTAGTAGGTGTAGCATTGCTTTTGTCAAGATTGCTTGACTCAACCTTCTTCCTCGTACGGTACTCACACTGATATTTGTTTCTTTCTTCTCTTGTCATCAGACATTCTAGCCCCTCGTACCCTGCCACTGTTGTTTTGTTCTAAATTTTGTCCAGAAAGGGAAATGGTTGTCAGCTGCATTATGTACCCGATATTAGAGTATTTTCAGCATCATTTGACTCAGCCTTCTTCCTTTCACAATACTCACACCCTTTTTTGTTATTTTCTTCTCTATTTTCATCTGACATTATAGTTTGTCGTGCACTACCACTTTCATTTTGTTGAGAAATGGGTATAGTTGTCGGTTGCATTAATGTGCCTAATATTACAGTATTATTAGTTGACTCAGCCTTCCTCCTCGCGCGGTACTCCCGTTACTTTCTGTTATTTTCTTCCCTCTGTTCATCGGGTATCTTAGATAGATGTGCATTAACCATTCCATCGGCATAGCAACAAAAAATTTAGACTATTCCAATAAAATATGCACAAAAAATGTTTAGACTATTCCAATAAAATATGCACGTACGTATATGATCAAAAGATGCTATGTGTATGATTAAATGCACCAGAGTACAGATTGTTTGTTTTGGCCTTTTTACTGACACGGTATTCACGTTTTTTTCTGTTAGCCTCTTCTCTCTTTTGACAAAACCTCATTAGAAGTTGTTGTTTGCAATGCTGTCAACATGACATTTGCAATGTCGATTAGATTGAAAAAAAGCATGCATCAACATTGGATATTATACGAACAAAATACAATACAATTCGAGGACATTTAACTATACCTAGTATGATGTTGGTTATATCTCTAAACGTGCGACCACCGCCCAACGAGTTATTTGTCTCCATCCCTATTCGATTAATTATGATATTAGTGTTTGAGTGTGTAAGATTAGTGCTTTACTTAAATTATATGTTTCATTAGCATCATATCAAAAGCAAGATCGGTCTGAAAAACAGAAAATCAAACCATATTCAAGAAACATAGTTGTCCCATGATGATTTATTAGTCATATTCAATCCATTTAAGACATGAACTTTAGAACTCCAACTTTTCAACAGAAAACAATCTCATAGTATTTAGCACTCCTATATGTTTCACAAAGATAAATAATACATGATCACAGAACCAAGATCCACATACATCAGAGATAATAAATCCAACGTATAAAATATATCTCAGTTGATACAGATACTGATCCTTGAACAGCAGCAATTAGGACAGTTATCTCAATTGATCGCTTAATTAGGTAAACAGTACATACATAAGCAAAAATGAGTGAAGGTATCGAACATTTACTTACAATTCAGAACCACTTCTCATATTTCAATGGGGGAAATCACTACCAAAATGTTTATCAGATTTTAATGCAAAAAAATACATGAACAGTATAGGACATAGTAGATTAATTTGGCTAAAAGTACAGGGTATAATAGATTCCTCAATCAAACTGACAGTTTATAGTTTCCTTGTAAATCACAATCATGAAATATGGGTCACTTTTCAACATGGCAGATTAAAATTTTGAATTTTATTCAAGGATAGTCATTGAGACATGTCTTAATTTTTGCTCCACGTGATGTCTGAAAATTCTGAAAACTTGACATCCCACATCAAATTATAGGGTAGAGAAAAAAGGGAGCTTGAGTGCATCAAATTTTTCAGAAATTCAGTGTGGATCATCCAAGACGAAGGAAGCTGGGCTCACCTTAGTGTTTCTTTTTTCTAGCGATGGAGTATATTCAGCAAAAAGAAACTGATGAAAAACTACAAACAAACGGAACTGTCAATTGGTAACCAACATGGATTAAATAACCAGAATGAATCTGTAATCAAGTAATTATATATATACTGCTAACGATGCATCTGTAATCAAAATCATTTGCTTAACCAGTGTTTCCATCTCCATAGAAATAAACAAAGGGAAACTGTAATCAATGTACCTTATGTCGTCAATGGATGAAACACTCGCCAATAGCTTCACTGCAAATTATCTACATGTGTATTGGGGTTGAATGATGAAAAATGAGGAATATTATTTTATACCATATCTGCACAATAATGATGAAATTATTGTTAAAATAAACAGTCAATTGGAATCTTGTTATTCTACCAGTGCATTCAATTTTTTCCAAGGCTGTTGTATTCATTCCCTTTTTTATGTGAAAATCTTGTTGGAAAAAAACTAAGCAGTCACATGTAATCAAAAAAATGAGGGGTACATACATGGTCAAATAACATAAGAAATGGTAGAAACAAAGGGCATATTGCCTAATCCCAACAAGTACAAGAGAGTGAGAGTTGATATCGAGGAGTACCGTGAGGAGTCTGCGGTGAGGGGCTTCATCGATGGCGGTCAGGGACGCCCACTGCTGCTCCTGTAGATGCTGAGGGTCAAGTGTTTGTGCCTAGGTGATGTTCTGGTAGAGTATATCAAGTCAACTTTCACCCATCAAGCTGATTTCCCCAGTCCAATAACCCCCAACAGCTAGACCAAATCCAAATCGCACAGTACGGCACATGAACGGTATGTTTCTAATTCCAGAAAAAGGGCATGTTGAACAGCTTAACCAAAGAACAAAATACCTCTCACTCGGCTTCTTATATGTTGATTGGTTTGCTTTGACAAACTGAAATATATTTGTATTCTCTAGGTGTCCATTCCTCTTCTTATGCAAATGTGTTTAACCTGAAGTAATGCAAATATTCATTGACCATGCTGAGAAAAAATGCTCAGAACTACTATACGTAAATAAAAAATAGTATTTAGAAATAGCCAAATATACGGAAGCATCACAGAATTGTATCAATGCATACAAGCCAAGGAACAGAACTCAGATAAAATCAGCCAGTACAGCACCACATGAGATCTAATTTCTTGACCTTGAGAGTGAAAATGGTGGTTCCTTTTAACCCTCTCTTAATAATATAATACATTAAAATGTTCATCGCCTATTCGCTAATTTAAGATGTTTCTTTTCCTTCAATTTCCATGGAGTTACTGATAATTTCTAGTTATATTCAAGCAAGGAAAATTTTTAAGTCCATATGCTTCAGCAATGCTCCAAAATAAAGAGCTGCTCTTTATTTAGAGATTTCAAAATACATTTCACATGAGGAAAAAACCTAATATCAGATTCTTCGGAGATTTCAAAATACATTCTAACAATAAAAAATAGTACTTATGTGAATCCCTACTGGCAAATGTTTCCCCAATTTTTAAAAACATGACCTAATGGCAAAAACACACAGTTTGAGCCTCTTGCCTTCTAGGAACCACCATTGTACACACAAAGTAGAGAGGGCAATGACCATAGTTACTATAGAATATAGATGAGCGTAAACTTAAGATACATCACAAGTTGAGATTGATGAACCTACAAGATTCACAAATGCAAGTCTTACAGGAAATCTCTGTAAAACGAGTACCTTAAAAAATATTAGGCATGTGCATTCCCGGTAGTCCACATTTTTATGTGAACCTTAGAAAATTTGTTTCATTTATATCAGGCTCGTAAGCTTAGAAAAAAAATTTCATTTATATCAGGCTCCTAAGCCGCTGATTCAAATGGAATTGATGAGGTGAACTTGTCTGAAAAATCACATGCTTCTCTCTCTATCCTGTAGTTCCTGAAACAATCATCCAATGCTTTTCAATAGCAGTCGTAACACAATTTTCAGTGGAATAAGAGAACCATCAGGATTTTTTTAATCATGTTCTTTACTGTAAGGCACTTGACTGGGCAGGTGAAACGCACGTTATCCACAATACATATTAGAAAAATAATTACGTTCAAGATACAAAAGATAAAATGGTTAAGAACATTTGTTCTTAGTACAAAGGGAGTCAAACTTTAGTTTTTCCTCCCGTATTACCATGGTATTAACCAGCATCTCCATAATCCATGATAAATTGATTTACAACAGCATTCTCAAATTCACTAAGAGGTAAAGGTAAAAGTAAATCCAGGAGTAACACATTAGGAATGTCTGAACCTGAGGTGCTATACTGCTATACTGACAGATATTTTTCAGAAATGCAGCATTGTGAACCAATTATTCCATTTATCTAACCATCATCAATATATGATATATAGAATTGAAATGCTCACATTGCAAATGGGTATAAGGCAGGTAATGTTGGTTACCTGCTAGAATCTGGCCATAAATTTAATCCCAAGATGTAAAAAGAAATTCAAAAAGTGCATGTACAGTCTCTTAAATGGAGCCTACTTGGTCAAAAGTAAAAAATCCCATCTAAAAGACCAAACTTCATGAAAATCTTGACAAAAGCACTACAATATAAATGTACTACAATGATTTTAGAGTAAAAATTACTATTTTTGAAATAAAATGGCAAATTTATAGCTTCAAAAGGATCTTCTATAATCTATTTCTTTAATAAAATGATATATCTTCACAAATCAAAATCTATTGAGCTTTCAAAAAAAATTGCTAATAGCATAATCATGCCAAACTTTTCTCTGTTGAAAGTTTCACAAAATGCCTACAGTTCCATAGTTTGTGGCAGCTCATTTACAAATGACGTTAAAAGGTAGGGATTAAGGCCTTTCTACGAATAGACTGACATCACATTAGCAGTCCGATGACGTCATTGGGAAGCTCCCAACCAAAATTTTCAGCCACTTCTTCTATAAAGTCTCGTATCACCCTATCCAGATACATTCCGAGATCTACGTAGGCTAAACAACAAATTCCCAGCCCGAAGAGCACGGGAACACGAAAATCCGAAGAGCACGGGAACACGAAAATCTGAGCAGAAATCTAAAAGGAAGATGGTACTGACTTGTGTAGCGCAGGCGCGGAATGACTTGTGTATCGTCCCTAGCAACGATCATGCAGTCGGACTGGAGCGGGGAGGGGCGGTAGATGATGCCGATGAGCGTGAGTCCGGCGCGGCGACTGAGGGGAGGGGGAGCCGGCGGAGGTGTTTCCTCAGCGGAGGAGTGGATCCGCGAACCCGCGCGTCACCGCCGCTAGACGGCCGTCCCCGCAAGTGGCTGCCGCAGAATCGGCTGCTCCCTCGAGTCACCAGCGCGTCGCTAGATCCGCGCACCCAACTGCGTCGCCGTCTGTCTGCTGCCGAAGGCATCCCGGATCTGGTGGAGAAGAGAGTAGAAAGTGTTAGTAATATGGGTTAGAGGTATGTTCTATATATTACATGCTATATTTATAATATATTGATTTATTTCTTAAAATATACACTATTATTATTGATTAATAAATATATTATTGATTAATGAGTATATGATTTATTCGCAAGACTCTTAATATTAAATGTTGTTATTTAGAAAGAAAAGAAGGGGAAGGAGAGAAAGGGATGGGAAAGGGTGCCCGACGGCATGTCAGCTGAGGGGGGGAGGAGGAGGAGGGTGATCGGTGGAGGCGGTCAAGCACGTGAGGATGGCGATCGGGGGAGCAGCTCAAGGAGGCAAGCCTTTGAGATGGGTGGGATTCTGGGGGAAGAGGGGATCCGGCACGCGGGGAAGAGGGAGGCAATCTCAATCGCTCACTCAGACGCAGATGATTCTAACAGTTGGATTTAATGACGATGGTTACGAGTGAAATAAGTTGGTGTAGATTTTTCCTTAAAAAAGCATCTAAGATTCAGACCAATCGGTGGAAATCAACTTCTCATATTTAAAGAGACATTACCAAACTCATTAAATCAAGCACGAACTAAGTGTAGCCAAGTTGGTTAGATTGCTTGTGTGGATAAAACCAGATCAGAAACAGACATAAGCTAGTTATATTATATTTATTTTTATATTTTTTTCTAGAATCAGAATTGAAATTGAAAACCTCAGATACGAAAACAGAATCGAATATTATCGAATATAGATAAGGAGCTAATACGAATCGGAACGAATACGATGTCAAATATTTTTCTAAAACAATAGATCAACATTTCTAAATTTTAGCACCTAGTAATATAATTAGATGTATACATAGTATTAGTTACGATAGTTTCTCATCTCCAGGTATAACCTTAATACATGCTTGTCAATAAATTTCAGGTATCTGTCTATTAGTGCAATCGTACTCACATAGTATTACTTACTATAACAAGCAAGAACTATAATCATCTCTAAATAGTCTATTTGGCCCAATTTGGTGGATATGGCATATGGGCTAGGCTGTGTTTGGTCTACTGATATCCAAGGAAATATTTGGATAGTTTCTGTGGGAATCTAGTTTCCATCGGACATATACTAGCCTTAACATATCTATTTTTATTTTCGAGAAAAAATATTCGAATTCGTTTCTGTTTCCTAAAGTATCTGAAAAATATCCATCCCACACTATCTATTTCCAAAGAAACGTCTGGATCTCGAAAACTATGTAAACCAATTTTATCCATGTTTCTCGCTGTGATTATCTATCTATATGCATTCAAGTCTTCGACTCAGCACAAGTGTGTAATATATTTATGCCTTTTGTGATAAAAAAAATTTATCTTTTTTCCGTGTTGTGTCCCCGTCGTCCGTAGTTTCTTCTGGACTTGGCGTGTTGTCTCTTTTAGGCCACACGCATGCACATCATTGGTTGCATATCAGGTTTGATTAACTAGGCAGATTCTAGCACATGGCTTGCAACACGCGCGAGTGACGCTCATCACCACGGCATGGATTACGGGGCACGTGTTTGAGCTGCTCGTGTAGTGTTCTCATCAATCGAGCTCGATCCACACTTATCAGAGGATGGTGGATGGCCATGCTCTAGGTCATGCATAGCTCAAGACTTAGAACATCTTTAAAAGCCTCTTTAACCTACTATTGTCATGTCCGGTGGTGTGCCACCTATGAATGCATCTACTAAGGTAGGAGAAGGAGCAGGGAATACGGATTTTGCAGGGACACCTCCGAGTGTGTGACCAAGTGTCTGACATGTGGGACTGGTTGGGAGAGGGAAAGGGGTTTAAAAGGCACTGAGACATGGTCGTTGAAAGGTGCTTTAGGATTTTGATGCTGTCTAGAGGGGGGTTAATAGATGTTTTCTGAAATTACAAAAACTTACAATGGAAATTAGAATTAACCAGAAATACCAATGATACTCCGGATAATCCGACTATAAGGAAGTCGAACAGGCTGACTGTGGACGGATAGTCCGGCAAGTAAAGAGTGTAGCACAAATAATATGAGACCCAGACAGTAAGACCGAGGACGGATTATTCGGTCAATACAGTGAAAGAGCTATTACATAAAACTACAAGCAAACTTAGATAGCTATTGCAAGCACACCTCCTACTAAAGCAAACTAGTGAAAGAACAAGATAACTAGCAAGCAAGGAACACTAATGACTCAAGTACGAAAGCGCTATATGCAAGTAAAAGAGAGGAAGGAGACACCGATTTGTTTACTGAAGTTTGGATGCAGTCTATTCTATGTCTCTATTGAGGGGCCTCAAAAGGCTAGATCTCACTCGACCCTTTTCCTCTCCAAGTAACAAGCTCCAATGAAGCTTCGGTCTCCAAGCAATCACCATCACCATGCTCCATCTCCAAGCAACCACCGAGGTCCAAGCTTGAATGATGAGCAACCGCCTCCGGTGAAGCTTGCTCTACAAAAATCTCCACTAAGATAAAGCTTGGCTTACACTCAATTTACCTTTTTCCTTCCGAAAGCAAAGTAAAACCTTCACAAGTGTTCCTGGGCAAAACACACACCTTGCTTGCTCTTGAGATTACAAGCCTTAACCTACAAAGCACTCTCAACTCAACTCACTCACAGCACACAAGGTTTAGAATACAAAGAGAGAGAATTAGAGAGGAGTTTTGCCTTCTAAACATGACCAAAAACACACTCAATGCTAAAACTCTAGCTCAAAAGATCTTTAATTTGCTTCACAAACTCTTGAACACTCACTTAGGTTGCTCAGGTTAAAGAGGGGTCCAAAAGTCCCTAAATGAGTCCAAGATGCCTATTTATAACTCCAACTCCTCCAACTAGCTGTTTGTTACCGTTGCTTGTCTGCCAAAACTTGTATAGGGTTGGATAGTCCGGTACCGCATAGGACAGTTTGATTCTTTAAACTTTTCCACTAGAAACTGAGCAACTACATAAAGAGCTGGACATTCCGGCTACTGTTGGAATGCTTGATCGAGCACCACATGAATTGTCCGGTACCGACTCCAGACCGTCCGATCCATCCACCTCCTTCGTCTGGCTGAGTGATTGTCTGGCTGCTTCAAGTCTTGGTCGGATTATCCAGTATCGTACCGTACTATCTGACTCATGATACTTCGACTGCCCCCAAACAATCCGCTTCTTTCAACTATGTCGATGATCAGCCTTCAACCGGACTGTTCGACTTCACCTTGATTGTTCGATCTATTCAAGTAGAGTTGGACAATCTCATCATTCTACACATGAATATTCACTAGGCAGACTGTTCGGCTCAGAACATACCGGACCGTCCGATACCGCCCTGGACTATCCGGTCCATTGCGATCTCGAGGCAACCTGATCTTCTTCATCCCATACTTTGCCTAGATTGCTTCCACTTCAACTCTTTTGCTTTGAGACTTCCCATTTCTCATTTTTCATCTTTAATGGACCTAATGCCTTCCATGACTCATCAGACGCATTAGTCCTTTAATTGTTCGTTATCAATCATCCAAAACCCGCATAGGGGGGGTCTAGATGCACTTTCAGTTGTAACTCTTAGACTTGTCAATCGACCTGATCCCCAAATTCCGTGCGTGTTTACATTGTCTAACAGCTCGATGGCGGCAGCACCGACCTTGCCGGCAAGCGGGACATTCTATATGGTATTGGATCTTCCGGTCTGTTGGCATGTTTCCTTGTGTGCTCTCAATTTGGTGGTAAAATTCCCTAGTTCAGTTAGTGGTTCCCTGCAAAGGTTTAACTGTTGTAAATCTGTTCGGGCTTCGCTAAATTCGGAGGAGGAACTTCAAGGCACAAGCGAAGCAAGGCGTGCCGGTGCAACAAGTCGTAGCAGCGATGTAGGCTATGGAAGGATGGCTAATGGACGCAGTGAAGGAGTTGGCGACGAATGTGGTGGGCTGGCGGCGGTAGACTTGGCCCAGGAGAAGTTGGTTGAGATTGACCTCATGTTGGAGTGGCAAGGTCAACGGCTCACCGGGTGCAAACGAAGGTGGATTTGTACATGGCATCTCTGGTCAAGTACACCAAGAGCAAACACAAGTGACGCAAACGCTTTGGCACGCTACATACCATCCGTCGCTGATGATTCCTCCTAGAAATGGGGAAGCGACCTCATCGATGACTAGTGTGCAACCTCAGGTAACCTTTCCCACGTCTTCGCCACATTCAGGGGATTTAGGAGATGGGCATCAGAATCATCAACATCATCATGTAGAAGGAATAGAGGAGGGGCTCAGAATAATCATTTTAGGAGGAACATGCTGAAGATGGATTTCCCCAAGTCCAATGGTTCAGATGCTAGTGTTTGGGTATACAATTGAAACAACTATTTTTCTACACCTAGGAGTAGGTATCAGATACTAGAAGGCTTGGTGGGAAATGCATGTCTGGGAAGAATTCAGGGATGCTGTTTTAAAGGAATTTGAAATTGAAACACAGAAGGTGAAGACTAAAGCTCTTCTGCAATTATGCCAAACAGGGTCAGTAGAAAAGTCGGTTTGATTAATTGTTGTATAACATCAGGCTGTATGAGAATGCCAAAATTGTACAGGTATGGTTGGTGAGCCAGTTTGTACATACCGGGTCCATGTTCAATCCTAGTTGCCAGCTTCTGTTAGCCAAGCATATCATCTAGCCCTGGCAAAAGAATGTGCCTTGGAGGAAGTATTGGATGGGAAGAAGAATGGGGACCAAAACTACCAACTCTAAAGGAGGAGAGGAACCTAAGTTTGCTTTAGGAGAATTATGGAAGGCCCAACAGTTGAAAGAGTATAGGAGAACTCATGGTTTGTGCTTCAAATGTGGGAGAAATACTGCCCAGACCATCACTGTGCAGTACACCCTATAGCTCAAGTGAACATGGTGGAGGCATAGATCATCAAGTTATTCTTTCTGATGCAGTAATGGAATCAGCTGAGCATACATCTGAGTCTGATATGTATTTGTCCTTGAATGCCTTTGGCTAGGTGGGGCAATATTGGTACAATTCACTTGAGGGCCCTAGTGCAGAATCAAGTGTTACTCATTTTAGTAGATTCTAGCGGTTCACACAGCTTCTTAAATACTCAACTGGTGGATAAACTTCACTTACTAGCTCATGCAGTTCCTGTCATGTTTGTAAGAATTACTAATGGATAGGTTATATAATGTCAAAAAGTGGTAGCTAACTTTAACTGGTGGATCCAGGGTTACACCTTCTGTCATGACATGAGAGTGCTGAACTTAGGAGGTTATGATTGTATTTTAGTATAAGGGCTAACATGTACAATTACAAAGTGTCAAATCTGTTGTCGTGACTCCACAGAGTTTATAGTCCATCTGAGTTGACCAGTTATGGAAGTGGAACCAGGGTAATGAGATATGGGCCATAGTTGTTCCACAATAGACTAAGGGCCAGAGCAGTACCACATAGCCAGCAAGTATTCATCAACTTCTGGATAGATATGAGTCTGTTTTTTAGAACGGTGCTACTCTTAGCTATTGCTATTCTTTTCCTAATCGTAGGTTATATGTATAAAACTAACTGGGGTATTGGTAATGACCTGAAAGATATTTTGGAGGCTCATAAAGGCCCATTTACAAGACAGGGCCATAAAGATCTCTATGAAATCCTAACAGCGTCATGACATGCTCAATTATCTCTTAACCTAGCTATTCTAGGCTTCCTCCTCACAGAAGCTTTGATCATGCCATAACCTTACTCCCTAATTCAACTCCTGTCGATTCAAGGCCATACAGGTATCCTCATGCACAAAAAGATGAAACTAAACGCCAGGTAGCTACATGGTTAACTTGGTCTTGTGACAACTGACAACCAGTCTAAGTCCTTTTGCTTTCCCCTTTTTGTTGGTTAAGAAAAATATAGTAAACAAGCCTGTCCATCCCACTCTCATCTAACAGGCCTTTTGAAGATGCTCTTAAGCAATCGAGCACCAGGCATGGAACGTAAACGTTAAAGGTAATGGAATTGGATTTAGCAGAGACTGGCTTTGTTTAGTTCCAAAATAATATATTTCGTTGCAGATTACACTAAGCAGTTGCAAATTACTCTAAGCAGTAGGTGCATCAAACACTATGACAGAAAGACGTGGCATTGTTGCCTGACTGATACTCAATGTTTGACACCGTTTGACAATTCATCTTATTCTAAAATTTTATACAAATATATAAAAATATAAATCATACTTAAAGTACCTTTAATGATAAAAAAAATCACAACAAAATAAATAATAGTTATATAATTTTTTTTAAATAAGACGAATGATCAAACATATGTCTAAATGTCAACTGCCAAACATTAAAAAGCAGAGTACTATAGTGCAATCGGCAATGCGCAATAGACTTCAGCCGCTTCCTTGCACTCTCCAGCACAAGGGATGTAGAAGGTTCAGGCTTAGTAAGTCATTGAATTTACAACTGAATTTTAATTGAAAGTGTCGGGATTACACAAAAATGGCATGCAGCATAATAAAATCTACCCAGTCTTGGCACACTGGAGATCTAGATAGCTCCGTGGCCATCTTTCATTGACATTGAGAACCAATTAGCAAGCATTTTAAGATAATGCAACATATGGACAAGCTTTCAACAGGAGAGTTCCAGTACAGGCTGAACGTGCATTCACATACATTCAGCTATAATCAACTCGTCCTCAAGATAGTATATTAACTAACTATGCATGTTTCATCACAACGATTTTCTATAGTTGACCTAGTTTGTTTCAAAATACTTGAATCCATGCTTATTAAAATATTCCCGGAATCCGTACACACTCTGGTCATAGTTGAACTGCAGCAGGTAAAAACCATCACGTCAATTCAACTGAAAAACGTCAACCAATCTGTCAAGCATTAGACTGACAAGTGATCTCTTCTTTTCAGCAATTAAAACCACTCATGCAAGAAACTTAAAATTTGAAGGACTAACTACTATATCTTTGGAATTTACTTACAGGGAGAACTTTCACCGAGTACTTTGTGACATTGGGGTCCATTCCCTTTCCTTGGCTAGCAGCCTGAAAAGGTGCAGAGCAAGTCATTAGAAAGAACGAAGCTCAAAAATTATTCATGATGCTTAAATACAACAAAATTCATCATCATTACAACTGTATAACTTAATTATATGATATGCCTGGGGCATAAAACAGCAAAGTCACGATAGAATCCAATATTCCTATACAATTGGAACCCAGTAACTGCAATAGCTTCCCCAAATCTGAACTCTTAGCCAGCCGCATCAGTTAGCTGTTGGCTGTTGGATCAATTATGAGTGCAACATATTGCCTCCCGATAGCAACAGTTGTCCATTGGATCCATCATGTGTGTAGCTGATTTCATCCCAGAATAATATAAGCAACTAAGAATGTCATAATTAAAAAATGATTCTGATATATTTAAAGATCATGGAACAATCTTCAAATTTGTTTAGCCACGGGAGGTTCCTCTATTTCCAGTGTGGGAAATATTGATACCAGATACCTCAACTAAAATAAAGAGATACTAGATTAGATCATGCTTAAACTGTTCACTCAGAAACAAGACACCGCAACTAAAATAAAGATCCTCTAAAAAAAGGTACACTAAAGATCCAACAAGTCAAAATAAAATAACTCATGGAAGGTCCAAATTTTTCCATTAAATTTGTTGATATTTACATTTCTAAACAAAATAAAAAATTTATTGAACTTTTCTCCAGTCAAGAAAAGTATTCTTTTTGTGGTCACCCCCTAAGTATTTAGTGACACATCACTGCTTTAATTGTCACAGCTAAGAAAGAACAAAACACCATGACTCGAGAGTAAAAAATGAAACGCATATTCACCACACAATATTAATTAACAAGTAATTTAGCGAGCACCATTGTCACCAGTGATTCCCCCACCAACTGCACAATAATCTATTATATTGCTACTAATCCTCACAGTAAGATGGCCAGCAGAAATTAATTTGAAACAACAAAAATGGAATGTACAAACCAGCAAAAGTGAAATATACAAATTATAACCTGTTCTGGGTTGTAAAATACTTCAATAAATGGATACTCATTCTTTTGCCTTGTGAGGCAAAATCCTGGATACTTTGGGCATTCGACCTGAGCAGAGAGAAAATATTCAACGTGAGAGTCAAGTAAAAAAAAACAGGTGACAACAGTAGCACCATGAAATAGATGAACAACAGGATTTATCTTTTAAGAACAATTTATTACACAAATAGAAAAGCATCCAAAGTAAAGAGGAAACCAAAAATTGATCGAATGATTCAATAAATAATAAAAGCCTTATGGAACTGTATTTTTTGCAGATTTCTAGGAGTTATGTTGCATCTTTGGATTGATCAAGCATATTTTTATTCATCCAAACTATCAAGAATTACATAAAACAGAATAAAGATTAAGGGAAAATTTAATATAGGACACCAAGAAAATGTGGTCTTTGCTTGTAGACATCGTGAAAACGTGGTTTTGCTATAGGACACCCTAAGTTTCTGGTTATTTGTTCTTAGACACTATAGGCATTAAAATATAATATACACTGAATTGAGGAGTGAGAAGCAATGTGGAATGTCTTTTTTGCCCTTCTTCTTCCTTCCCCTTTCTTCCAAGCACCAACTACATTTCTTCATTCCCCATTCTTCCTCCACCCCCTCCATAGATTGTTGTGCCGCTTCCTGTGCCCTCTTGTTGCCTGCTCATGCTTCACTAGCTGCAGACGCTCATCCGCCGCCCACCCACATGCACTCACTCCACCTCCCTTGTGCTCATCAGCCGTTGTGCGCGCTCACCTGTCGCCGTGCGTGCTGCTGCCTGCGTGTGAGCTAGATCTGTCACCATGTGAGCTCATGTGTAGACCACAGGAGCTCATTCGTCGCCTACAGGTCACTAATGGCGCATCCTGTCGGTCAATCTAGACTTGCTAGCCAGGCCCTCATCTAGCTGATGTTGTGGCTCCTTCACCCGTCGTGCCAGACTAGACAAAGCACCTCACATCTCCTCGGGTCCTCCCTCCAGACTTTTGATTAGGTGACAGCAAGATGGAAAGTTGAGAATGAGAGAGAACGAAGAAATGCAGCTGAACAGAGGAAGAAGGGTATCAAAGCCATTTTGTAATGTCTCTTTCCTAGTTATCCAAATAAAATATTTTAATGCTATGAGTGTCCACCAGCAAATAAACACAAATTTTAAGTGTCTTCTAGCAAAACCAACTCTTTACAGTGTTTGCCAGCAAATAACACCAATGTTGGATGTCCTGTAGCAAAATTTGCCAAAGATTAAAAGCATAGGTTATACCTACAAAGCCTTTAGTGTAATTTAAGCATGTAGTTTGCCGCCTTTTCCTACTAAATAATGACATTACCAGTGATCTAACAATACTTCAATGGCGTATATTTTTTTCTAAAATTAAAAAAAGTAGCTTACTCGAACAAACTTTATGTGTGGGTAAAATGTAGCAGCAGCTTCCTCCAGTACTTTGTCAAGATGATGAGTATAGGTGCACCTTCAGAAGCAATTTTGAGGATTATTATGTGCGAACCTATTCACAATTATGAGGATAAACAAAAAGAGAGGAAGAGTAGATATACCTAATAGTAAAGGCAACAACTACTGGACGGCCTTCATGCAAGAGCTGCACGAATTGACGCTCCGACGTGAATGGTATAATTCTTGATGGCCCTAGATCCTTGGGATATCCAGTGTAGTACCTGCCATTTCATCAACATAGACATGATCGAAAACATGATGTGACTTATAGTTCCACATTCCTCAACAAAGATGTCATGTCCACTATTTCCTTTATTGAAAGTAAAGACATGAGCACTCAGGACATGAGCACTTGGGACATGAGTCATTAGGTCCATAATATTTCACAGATATTGTATGGTCTGTTCTACCCAAATATTTATTAGCCAATTAACAAGGTGGTGATGAGGCAAACATCTCTTGCTGAAATGGCAGTCATTATTGTCTCTACTTCTTCTATATTCTCCAGAAACGCTTTTGAGTTTTTCTCAAATAAAAGACCCATGCCGTGCTGAAAAATAACATATCCCAGAAGAAAGAAAAGATAACTCCAAATTCACCTGCATGTTGACCGAACTTGAGATACCATCCGATGAAGAAATGACCCATCCGCCATCCCAGATGTTCACAATTGCAGGGGTGGGTTCACCTTTTGGTCCTAAAGATCCCAAGTCAGTGCAGGGCTGAGGAATCACATCAGTAACAGCAAGAAACATTGCAATAACTGGAACGACGGATGCATACATAACGCGTGGTGGGGCATTGGGGAAACAAACTGATACCCCAATTTTTTTTGGAAACAAACTACTATTAGTACCAAGGTTAAGGAAGAGGGTGTGCGTACGGGTGCTCACCGGCGAGGATGCGGCGGAAGGAAGCAGTAGGACGGCGGCGCTGCTGCTCGCGCTCCGAGAGCCGGCACACTGACTTGAGCCGTCGAGGCGGCGGTGGGCGAACGAGGGAGGGGGAAAGAAAGCAGAGGAAGACGGCGCCGCCGCCTCCTTCTTGGCGCACCGAGAAAACCCTAGCTGCCTGGCCGAGCGCTCCCGCCGCTAGCGTCGGCCGGCTCCAACGGGTAAGGGCCGAATCCGACGGTGGGATCTGCTGAGGGACGGCGCGCGACCCCGTCTCGCCGTGCGCGATGCGATGTTCCGCCTCCCGTTCGGTGGAGCCGCGACGACGAATGGGTGGAGCTGCGGGTTCGGGCCTTGGGCTCCTCCTCCCTCAGAATCTCGGGAAGCTGGTATTCCCAGCCTTTAGCCCGTAGTTAGCTACCTTCTCTAGATTAGATTGTTGTACAAGCTGACCCGTTTGGGAGAGATTATGGATTCTAGGACCAAGGGACCCTAGAAACTTCCCAAATAGGCCCGTAGACAACCAACAATCATTTGAGGCTAGGGCAGCTAATAGAGGAATTTTTACTGTTACTAATTTAATTTTTTTTAATTTACAAAACTAATTTTCGGTTTGAATCATTTGCAAAACTAGTCTCTTGTCGCCCTGGGCCACGGCGGGATTTAAAAACCGCCGTGGCCCAGGGCGGCGAATGGCATCCCCGTCGCCTGGGGCTAACGGCGCTGGCTGCCGTTAGCCCCGGGGAGGCCACGTGGATTCGCCGCCCTGGGGGACGGCGGCGAATGCCCCCAGGGGGCCGAATGCAAAATTACATTCGCCGCCGTCCCCCAGGGCGGGTTATAGCCATTCGCCGCCCTGGGGGAGGACGGTTTTTTGCCAGCCCCTATAAAATCCCTTCCTGCAGTCGCCGCGCGTCATTTCTCCCTTCCGCCTCCAGCGTTCGTCCAATAGAGCTGAGGGAAAGGAGGAGAAGTACAGCGGCGAAGCCCTCGCAGATTTTTTAGCCGAATCCAGGTATTTTTTTGATCTCCCTCTGTTATGTAGTCAATTTTTTAGACAAATGTTAATTAGTAGTAGACTTGTAGTATAATATCCGATATAGTATGAAAATATTAGCGGTTTGGCATAACCATCGTTAGTGTTAAATTTATTTGGCCGTACTAGAAAAACATAGCGGAGAAATAGTAAATTGTAGATATTTTAAAAATAAATATGCTCCGCCATGGTCATCGTTGGTATACGTCATTTTGACACGTTAGATAAACCTAGCGTATAACTTTATTAGCGCCGCTGGGTCAGTTTGTAAAATATAGAAACGGTAATGGTTTGACTCATACGTATAGCCTTTTTATGGAACGAATATTGATTAGTACAGATTAATAAAATCTTTTTGTGAACAGAAATGGCAAATAGAGTTGTATTCGCGATATATCACGGTGAAGGAAATGTCAGACAAGGACAATATGGGGTAGATTTATCGGAGTTCAACGTAGCACAAAAGGGAATTATAGCTCCAGCTGAGAGAAGTTTTCCTGGAGTTTACAATTGGTTAATGAGGGGATTCGGAGTAGATCCTCAAGTAAATGCAATTACGGTGTACGCACTGGTTAGCTGGGCTGTGGAAGGTTTTTGGTGGGAATTGATGTCAATAGATTCAACGGCCAGCTGGGTATTTTTTGTGGAGAGTGCACTGCAGCGAGGATGGGCACCGAGCATCCTAGTGGTAGTGCATGACGTGGTCAGCATTGATCAGGCTGGTCCGAGTACAGCGGAAGGGCCCGATGAAACAGGGGAGCAAAATAAGGCAGAAGACGAGGGTGCCGAAGAGGAAGGAGGCCAAGAAGACATGGGACCAGGAGGGTTTGCAGATGAAGGGGAGAGACACCCAGGTCTAGTACAGGAGATGGAAATTGAAGACTCAGAACCTGAGCATATGGAGGATGATGATTCTTCGGAGGACGATGTACACCCGGCAGAATGGGACAACGAGGACTTCTCCGGACTCGTTGTCTCAGAGGGGCACACCGTGGCATGGGAGTATCGGCAGAATGAAGTGGTGCAAGGCGCTAGATACGCCGAAAAAGCACAGTTGACAGAGGCTGTGAAGATGTGGGCCGTGTCACTTGGGAGGGAGTTCTGGGTATCAAAGTCCACAAGATCGGTGTACGAAGTGAAATGTGCAAGTTCAAGCGATGGATGTCCATGGAGGATGTACGCATCCAGGAAGAAATATGACGACTGTTGGTCCGTGTTAATCGTGACGGAGCACAACTGCCATCTTTCGGGTGTTCAGAAGTACCACAAGAACATATCATCTGCATTCATCGCTTCAGAGCTGTATTATGCTGTTGTGGAGAACCTCCGGTTCGAGCCCAAGTCAATTATCAGCCGCATCGAGGAGAAGTACAAGTACACCATTACATATGCCAAGGCATGGAGGGCCAAACAGAAGATAATTGAAATGAGATTCGGTAGTTTTGAAGCTTCGTACAACAATTTGCCTCGTCTACTGCAAACCATCTGTGCGAGGAATCCTGGCAGCTACTCCGAAATCAAAAGTTTCCCATCGTTATCAAGTCCTGGGCAGAGCGTCCTTCAGCGGGCTTTCCTCTCTCTGCAGGCATGCATGTTTGCATTTGTTCATTGCAGGCCCATTCTCTGCATCGACGGCACGTTCCTAACTGGAAAATACAGAGGGCAAATGTTGACGGCAATCGGAGTAGACGGGAACAACCAAGTGTTGCCAGTGGCCTTTGCCTTCGTCGAGGGCGAGAACACAGAGAGTTGGTACTGGTTTCTGAAGCTGGTTAAGGAAAAGGTGGTGGGGATGAGGCCAGATGTATGTCTCATACATGACCGTCATCCAGGGATGCTGCGTGCAATTCAGGAGCTGCGAAACGGCTGCGCAGACAAGGGATACCCTCCGGTGTGGGAAGATGTGAAGAGCAGATGGTGCATGCGTCACATGGACGCAAACTTTTATAAGCAGTTCAGAAACAAGGAGCTGATGGCCATGTTCAAACGTTTGTGCGCCCAGAATCAACAGAAGAAGTTCAATGAGCTGTGGAGGAGACTTGATGAGCTGACAGCCAAATATAGACGCGAGAGTTCTGCAAGACCCCCAGCTAGAGGTGTTGACGGCCCTGAAGCTCTAGATGCACTTCCCACCGATGACGGTACATTCAGAAGGAGGCCCGGTTCCTCGGTTAGCAGATTGTCGCAGTGGATCGAGCACGAGCCGAAGGAGAAATGGGCATTGCTGTACGATGAAGGTGGAGCAAGGTACGGCATAATGACCACGAACCTTGCAGAGGTGTACAACTGGGTCATGCGTGGTGTTCGGCAACTCCCCCTTGTTGCCATCGTGGAGTTCATCCTACATAAAACACAGACGTACTTCCACGACAGGTGCAGACAGAATGGCCCATCTATGACCGATGGAAACCTTTGGTTCGGCACCAAAATGACACAGTACCTTGAGGACAAATGCAAGAAGGCAAGAGAGCACCGAGTCCGAGTGCAGGGCACACGAGAGCGTAGATTTGAGATATTGTGTGCCGACAGGTCCAGGCGTGGCATATTCGCAAGGAAGCCTATACAAGAGTGTGTCCTAAAGGAAGATGGGACATGCACGTGCTCCTGCCGGAAACCAAGCTTGTACCACAAGCCCTGTTCTCATGTCATTGCCGCTTGCGGGGAGTGCGGCATTGATGAACGCCAATATGTGTCTCCATACTTCAAAAAGAAAGCAATCATGCATACATGGAGTACCGAGATCTTTGGTTTCGGCATCGTCGGCACTTTCACTGAAGACACAAGTCCAGTTTATTACATCCCTGACCCGACGAAGGCAAGGAACAAGGCAGGCCGACGTCGGACACGGATGATACGCAATGATATGGACGAATCCGAGGCCGGCGTTAGCGCTCAACGTTGCAGTAGGTGTGGAGAGGAGGGACATACCTACAAGAAGTGCACGAAAGACGCCGAGGCCCCAAGTGCAGCGGAAGTTCCTATGGAAGGATCAGGGGCCGATGGAAGGCGGCCAACTGGGGAAGGCACCACTGATAGGCAGCGTCGTCGCAGGCGTCCTCGTGCACCTTCGGGTTATGTTGTCTAGTATAGCCACTCGTTGATGATGTAATCTCCCTGTAATGTGTTAATTTTCTGTTAATTTTCTGACTATAATGCACTATGTTTAATTGAGCTAATCCGTTCCGCTTCTTTTTCCTTGCAGGTATGGACTACCAGACGCCTGAGCTGCTAGATCACGCCACCGATCAGTCCCACCGGTCGTTTCTCTCGGCGGTGCAGAACCTCGAGCTTGGTACCTTACGTCCTCGACCTTCCAGGCGACTACTTCCCGTGGACGACAGGTTCACGACTAGGTACGTACGAACGTTGTACTGTGAATCTGTATATGTCAACTTACTAACTTGCTTTGTTTTGATTGTCAGGTTGCAGGAGGCAGGCCTTCTGCCGCTGTGTAGGCTGGTAGCAGCCGCGGTGGAGCCGAATGACCCGACGAAGAAGTGGGGTATCGACCGGTCGCTGCTCACAGCTCTTGTGGACCGGTGGAGACCGGAGACGCACACCTTCCACCTCCCATGCGGTGAGATGGCCCCCACACTGCAGGACGTTAGCTTCCTCCTTGGGCTGCCTCTAGCAGGCGATGCGGTGGGGCCAGTTGACGGGCTCCAGGCGTGGCGAGAGGAGATCCTACAGCGGTTCGCCCCGGTTCACCGTGCTCCGGGGCTTCCCCTCATCGGCGACATCTCCCCGTACACGCATGCGGGCCCCCCTCAGGCTTGGGTATTGAGCTACACGGTAAGAATGCTTTCTTGTTGTTTTATGTTCGTCCTTCAGTCCGTACTAGAATTACAGTGTCAACTTCGTTATATGTTAACGCAGTCTGATCAGCTAGCACCAGAGGCCGACGCGTACTCACTGCAGAGGAGCCTGGAGGCGTACCTGTTGTGGGTGTTCGGGTGGGTGATGTTCACCAACTCGCACGGCCACGCAGTCGACAAGGGCTTGATCCCTTACGCGAGGGAGATAGCCGACGCCGAGGACGGTGCTGTTCCCCAATACAGTTGGGGATCGGTAATCCTTGCCGCCACATACAGGGGTCTGTGCGACGGCTGCAGGAAGACCGAGCCAGAAGCGGTCTTCACGGGTTGTCCACTCCTCCTACAGCTCTAGGCGGCAGAGCGGTTCGCGATCGGCCGCCCCGTTGTGGACCACAGTCCGTACGAGGTGAGCCTGTACGTGGGTGTCCCACCCAAGGACTATCCGACGATGGGGACGGTGTGGTGTCGTCGTGAGGTATGTTCGGTGTTAGAACCGTCTCGGTTTTTTATGTTACTTGGACTAACGAGAACTCTTTTCCTGTTTGTAGCGTCGGTACGCTTACGTGCAGACGCAGAAGTCGTACCCAGACTTCGTCATGGAGTTCGACAGGATCACGGACGACGACGTTGTCTGGGAGCCGTACAGCGCCGAGGCGAGGGACGCGCGTGCGCCGCACGGGCTGTCGTCCCTCTGCACCAGGGACCAGGCGTACTGGCTGACGATGACGCCGATGCTGTTCGACATTTCTGTCGAGCCGCACTGCCCGCAGAGTGTGATGCGGCAGTTCGGTATGCGACAGACCTTCAGCCATCAACAACGCAGGGGCGTACCGCAACAGTTTACAGGTATATGTGGAAATGAATATTTCGTATTGTTATGCATTGTGTCACCGGTTGTGCTCTGCAGGTTAAGTCGGCGTGGCCAGGCCGCCGGTAGGCTATGGAGACCCACCGTCGTCGACTACATCAACGACTGGCTCATAGCCACGGAGGACGTCATCACGGAGCTGCACCCCTACACAGCCGCCAGGTACGAGCAGTACCTTTCCTAGTACCAGGCCCATACCAGACTACGGGTGACGTACACTCCCGAGGCTCCATAGGCGCACGTCGCGGGGGTGCGAGACGCATACCCGACGCACCGCGACCAGGACTACTTCTGCGCGGTGAGTCAATGGTTTTCATACTATTTTCAATGGTAGGTGCCACGCGCAACTAACCACGCATGTCCTGCTGAACAGGCGGACGATGCTAGGCAGATCCACACGGAGCTGGACCTACTGCGGCAGCGCCTACAGGCTGGCATCCCTCTCACGCAGCAGGAGCAGACGATCACGTTCGACCGGATGTGCAACACGATGCGCTCGGTCGTCCGTGCTCTGAGTTGTCGCCATCCCGATGCAGTCCCACCGATGCACATACGTATGCGAGGTCCCCATGGTGAAGGGACATCGGCAGGAGCGGCGGGTTCTGCAGGGGCCAGTACGTCGTGGGGAGCAGGTCCTTCTGGTACCGCCGGAGGATCGAGGTCAGCAGCCTCCACGATCGGGCGAGGATTGTCAGGTACGTCAGGATTGAACCTATTCTACATAACTAACTGCACTTTTTATGCGGCTAACGCGAGATTTTCTTTACCAGACCTACGCAGCGGATCTCACCTCCACCTAGGGGACACTGGGCGGGGATCTGCCCCGAGCACCTCTGCTTGGATCTCTACCGAGGACGACCTCCTTCCGGAGCAGGACGTGATCGGGTCGTCACAGCTCAGAGGTGCACCGCACACACAACCGCACGACGCCGGTGCTTCCCCTGCTGCTCAGGCGGTCCGAGCTACCCGCGGGGTACCGGCGGACCGCCTGACGTACTCGCGCGGGCACGTGCGAGCGCAGCCTAGGAGGACGAGGAGGCGTATGACCTAGGGGCTATTGTTGTATTTATTTATTTATAGGTCTCGCATTACTTGTTTAAATTTGTCATGTCCATATTCACCTCCTGTAGACTTGATCCCATCCTTCAGATACATTGTACTACTAACAATGTAGTCTCGCTTGTTGTATTTCGTACTATGGGTGTCGCATTCATCATGCCGCAATGCGAATGGCTCGCATCTACCTATTATCATGTCATTAAAACGGACCGGCCTATTACCATGTCATTAATTAAGTTTTACCAAAAATAAACTTGAAAAAATGATCAGCACGATTTTACAAACCAACGCCCACCATCGTCGGATTATAAAAAAAAACTGTCAAAAACATACCCTAAACCACGATTAAAACTAAATTTTGTTAAGCGTGTAGGCGAAAGACGGGGAGGAGTGGATTGCGAGTGCCAATCCAGACATACGAGGAGTGGAATGCGAGTGGCGATCCGGGAATACCCTCAGTTTGACAAGTTCTTTTCACGACGTGAACAATATATGATATTTGGTTTTTTTTAAACATCGACTCAATAAATGCAATGGCACAATAAATAGAATTTAATAATTTAATTTTGACAAATAAATTTTTAAAAATTTTGGGGTGAAAAATTAGCAACAAAATTTTCAAATTTAGTAATTTGCAAATGGCTCCAGGGGGCCGAGGCCTGGGCTGGGCAATGGTCCGATCGGGAGGGAACAGTTCGATCGGACGGTCCGATCCCTGTGCGGACGGACCGTCCGATTGCTGGGCGGACGGTCCAGTGGATTTGCCGCCCTGGGGGACGGCAGCGAATGCCCCCGGGGGGCCGAATGCAAAATTACATTCGCCGCCGTCCCCCAGGGCGGCGAATGTAATTTTGCATTCGGCCCCCCGGGGGCATTCGCCGTCGTCCCCAGGGCGGCGAATCCACGTGGCGTCCCCGGGGCTAACGGCGCCGTCCGCCGTTAGCCCCGGGTGACGGGGATGCCATTCGCCGCCCTGGGCCACGGCGGTTTTTAAATCCCGCTGTGGCCCAGGGCGGCAAGAGTCTAGTTTTGCAAATGATTCAAACCGAAAATTAGTTTTATAAATTAAAAAAAAATTAAATTAGTAACAGTAAAAATTCACCAGGATGATAACAACGTGTAAGGCTAAGCATTGCTCTGATATCAAATATGAGTTTCTAACTCATATAACCAGACGCTTAGCCTAAACATTATCACCTAAATTTTTAAATAATACCGAATTAGTGAGAGTGACCAGAATTGGGAGATGGACGGAGCCTTTATTGCCACTATAAACGAGTCTCGTTCGCCTCCTTTCTTTATTGATGTAGCAGCAGCAATCCCACAAGAAGTCCCTGGCGAGCTTGATGATATTGCTCATAGTAGGTGATCGATTTATCGCATCGGTGTCCTTCGGGGCATCTCCTGTAGTGGCCTGGAAGCACTTCTTTGGGTCCCTTCTAACGTTTACTCACGAGCGACCGAGTGTCCGAGAGACGTTGTACGTGCGTGTGTGGGGGTATTGTGTTGACTGCATCCCACGCGACTCGTTCTCTCGGTAGTTAGCTGAGAGATCAACCAACACCAACTTTTAATTTTTTTTCTTCAGCGAAAAGGATCAGAAGCTCAAATTTATTCTTTGGTTTATAAAAAGGAAATGATGGTTTGATGCGTTGTCTCTTTTGAATTTATTTGAGCCTTACATATAAAATTTGTCTTTATGCAATAGTTCAATTTCATTAAAAGTAGAAACAACAATGGATTTACCAGGGACAGTCTACCACAGATAAAATATGAGAAAAGTGTTTAAGCAGAAAGCCACTTCATCAATCGCCATAATTTTTTTTAAAAAAATGTCAAGCTTTATGACAAATCCTAATAATTATAAAATCATTGTGGCTTTTAAAATAGCTTTACGCATTGAATTTGGGAATTAAATAAACGGATTTGCTGCAACACGGTTGCTTAGATAGCTGCATTACCGTCGGTGCAATACAAAGCTTTCGTGGCTTACAAGCCAAAAGGAAAATTAGTTCAAACCCAAGGTTTTAGGAAACTGGGTAGAAAGAAGAGAACTGAACATCTTGTCCCGCCGAACAGCATCTTCTTCGACCATTTCATGTACGGGAAATTGTGTTACTCAGGAAAGCAAAACAACCAGAATCTCTAGAAAACGATCGCTAGGACTTCAGCTGGCACACTGTCTTAAGTTATGTGCATGCACTGATGCAGAATAGGCGCAATACTGGTACCATTAATTCAAGCTAACCACCAGAAGTAGAATCCTTGGTTCACACCGATGACATGTAGCAGGTGTGATGATAATACATATAGATACAATCAAGTTTAATTACACACCTTGTACTTCTGCTATCTAACTTATATTAGATATCTTTGAACTCTGATAAATGCATTCTGAACTAAAATAGACCACTTAAGATCAATAATTCCAGTGTCAATATTTAAATGTATGCATAAACATAGTGCAAAGCTAACATAAAACTGGTTATTGAGAATCAGCAGTTCACTCATTTGCACGGAAACAAATCTGACTAAATCTCTTATCATTAATTGGACTTGCATCTAGAATGCCCAACAGGGGCAGAAACTAATGAGGCATCAATTGGTAAATCAATGTTTAAAGTTCCATCTCCCCAATACCTCAAGAACAACTTGTATTAAAGATTATTGTTTTGTTTTTTTTTTCAATGCCAATGCTGAATGTAGTAAAAAAAAACTGTAGTATTTCTTCATATTAACCTTTGTCGCACTACTAGCGGTCATGATAAATTCTTATTTACTCATTTCACCTTTTTCACACCGCTAGTGGTCATGATGATAAGTCTCTATTCAGATTAAGTGCCTTTACAGTGGTAAAATTTATTTTCCCCTAAAAGGTATTCCAAATTTTCACCTGACTTTGTCTTCGCATATGCTCTTTGATGATAGATCATTTGTAAAGGGAGATGCAACTAATCTTTGTCTTTGCAAGTATTTTCAGAAACACGTGGTGAATAGGTTGGAATTTCTCCTATAACCAGCTCTAAGACTAGTCTTGCTCTGCTCCTAATTAGATGGACTGCAGCTTGCTCAATATTAGAATAAAGCTGATGTATTGATATCTGTACAGATATCATATTTGCAGCTTAAAAGAAAAATATCTTCAAGTCAACCTGACTTTTAGCAGCAATATGAAATAAGTGGGATCCATCAGCAATCAGCAAATTCATAAAATCTATAAAGACTGGCTGCCCTCTTATTGAGGAATCTTAGACAAAGAATCCCGTCGTACAAATGTAATGGTGGACATCAGAATTAAAATGGTTTCATATATAGGATTAAGGAAAGATACTGCTCCATTTTTTTTTGCCTCAATCTCTATTGCGATAATCTCCCTGATCAGTTCTTTGGTAACCTGAAATATCCTTGTTCTCATAGTAGCATTGTTTAGGTTAGGGGGGAAATGGGATTCTCCAAGGCGCCATGTAAAACCTTCTGATCCTTGATGTCTAGATGAGGGGCAAACCATCTACTCAATCGTTCTTGGTAGGCAGCAGAGCAGGAGTAAGCCTCCGCCAGATTCGTTGGTGGGATTGTTCACTGGATCTGCACCGCCACCTCCGCTGAGCTTGACGCTGGATTCGCATCATCGTGGGGCTCTTCGTTGCTGTCGGGCTCAAGGACGCTAGTGGCCAGATGTGTAGAGGCAGTGGTTGGGACCAGAAAGAGAAGTCGCTGCGACAGGTGTGGGCCTATGGGGAAGACGAGATGGCGGCAACGCTCGCGGGCTTCATCCTTCAGGCGTGGACGGCGTAGAGGGAGGCGGCTATGGCATTGGAGGAAGACGAGGAGCAGCGAGCAGATTCTCAGCCTTTGGGAGTGCGGTGTGGAGAGGGGATGAAGAGAAACGTGACTTTTTTTGGAGGGGCGTGGAAAGATCTTGTTATAAATTAAGTTTCTTGACGGATCTAGACGAGGTTTCACCAATTCAGCGATCCAACTTATCTCAACGTACAAAGTGAAAATTGGACGGTCCATGTTCTCTGAGGACATGGCACGGTAATTTTGCGAGAAAGTTTACATCTTTCACTGCTTTAGATAGATGGCATGACCAGATGTCTTCGGTATCTGCAATCCTCAAATTCTCCCTTGACTTAATTAATTGGCATCCAGCAGTCCATTGATCTTGTCCAACTTCGTCATCTTCGTTTCTGGGCAGCCACCATGCCAGTACTTCCTCAATATCATATCCGTGCCATCTTCTCCAGCAAACGCAAAAGTGCAAATTGCCTCACTTTATTCCGTTAAACCGGACATCATATCTTGTTTTCTTCCAAATATTCCATACCTAGCAGCACAAACAATATTCAACACCTTGTTTTTACCGTCACTAACGCAGAATCTGGCAAAACTGACTCAAAAGTCATGCCAAATTCCTTTTATAGGATATGAAGAAGTTCAATTATCTGCGATAACTACACCGATAAAACCAATAATCCCGTTTATCAGCAGTGAAGCTCTATAAAATTGGGACCGGCCAAAATTTTCGTAGTTTTTTTGGACTCAGTGTGCTTCTAATTAAGGGAATTTATTGTCTATGTGCTATAAAAGTAATATCATCTCATTTATAGATTATATATGTGTTAGTTTTATGCCAAATAGTTTGGATAATGATTTTCTAAACAACCTTTTTTTCCCCAAATTTTGTCCGGATAAATTTCTCTATTGCTGATAGAATTCCGATGAAACCAGTAATCCCGTGCGTTGCTGACCTCTGATACTTTTTGGCTACTAGTAGATAAAACCCTGATTCCTCATCTAAAAAAACAAAGTTCATACAACGAGCAATGATACAGTGAAAAGACTAAGTCAATCATAGAGAAATGTAAGTGCTGCTATTGTATATCAGATAGAAGTCATATGAAAATGTGCACCTTGGGTGGGTAGGGGTGTGCGTGCGTGTGTTGGGGATGGGGGAGGTGAATAGAGAACTTTAAGGCTGTAGGGATAGCACATCATTTTTTAAGATAATATACCCTGTCTTTACTTCAACAAAAGCTATAGCTACTTGGTACAAAGTTCTTGGCTCAACATTCAACTGAGTAAAATGAAAGTATCAGAAGACGCTAAGAAGATAGATTTAAACCTATAAATCTATAAACTTCAAAATCATATAATCCTCCACGTCTACATAGGATAGATATTTAGCTATGCTAGCCACTCCTTCCTAAGTTTCATGATCTTTTCACTATTAAAAAAGATTTTTATAGGCACCTTCCCTACACTATACAAGCGGCTAGACTTCCGGGCTGCCTGTGATATGTTTGGCAAAACCGACCGCCTATGTAAATGGTAGAATTTACACAGGCGGCAAGCTTAAGGAGCTGCCTATGGGAAGATTTTCATAGGCGGCTCCTTAAGTCGACCACTTGTGTAAAGTTTCCCCCCTATATATATATCTTCTTCTTCCTCGAGCTGCTCATTCCAACCCACAGTTTCTCTCTCCAAAAGAACGAAAATAGAGGGGGAAAGGTTTTGACCTAGAATTCTTCTAGTGACTCTCTAAGGTTGAAGCATTGTTTTCCTACTATCTTTTCGAAAGTTTACTTCTAAATCTATGTGTTTAATGCTTTGAATTTAGCTAGGCATGGTGTTCCTTTTGGTCTAGATCTAGAAATTTTAATTTGCAACTTGAAGCTCAAATTGGACCAAAGTTTCTATGCAATCTTTGTGCAATAGTGTGTTCTCATCCGTCAATGATGAAATTTAATGTCTTTAAAGCAATAAATTGGTAGTTTTTATGTATGTCAATTTCTAGATCTAGTTTGGAGAGACACATACAGATATAAATTTCTAGATCCATATGTTTACATTGGTAAATATTTGATGACACTAGAAGAGGCAGTTATGTGTGTATATACTATATAAAATTATACATACCTTAATTTACTTAATTATGTCATATTATATTATTATTGCTCCACTGATCAAACTTAAAATAGGCGGAAATCCCTAGAGATTATATATATTGTACCTAATCTAAAAAACAAATTCAAAATTGGCACAAAATTACCATAGGCACATAGCGTTCATATTGAGCCACCTGTGAAAAGCAAATTCATAAGCGGGCCACACGAAAGAGCTGCCTCAGAAGATTCTTTTTCACAGGCAGCCGTCGTAAGTTTGGCCGCCTGTGAAAAATGTTTTTGTAGGCGGCTGGCCACCCACCTGTGAAAATAATCCATTTCCATAGGCCTTTAGTTACAGGCAGCGCGGTATGTCCGCCTACAAAAACTTGTTTTAGCCACCTGCAATAGCCATTTTGGTAGTAGTGACTTATTCACAATTATGCAGAAAAAGAACTTTAAATTAGCGCCATATCAATAGTCAGTACTGATTGGCTAAACTGGGATTGACAAACCATTGATTCTCCCAAAACTTAATCTTCTTACCATTTCTTTCCTTCTAGCAAAAAGAAAACCACAACTTTGCTGCCTAGCTAAGCTGACAATGTGCATGTCGAAGGGATGGCTTCAAGCCCACCATGTTGCTGCACCAATCTTTTCTTGCGCCCTGTTATGGTGGGTGTGGCAGGGGCTTAGCTCCATCGTCCTCGAGCTTGTGGACCGGCGATGAGGGGTCGTTGAAGACACCTCAAGCTCCTAGATTTGGCTGGTGGTGGGTCTCCTCTTGGAGTGCTTGACCAACAACTGCTCTTTGTGGTGCCACTGCATAGGCCACCGCCCCCATGGAGCTAGCATCAAGCTGGCGGCGTGGGTGATATTGACCTAGTGGCGAAGGTGGGGTAGGTGTCTTCGAGTGGGCAATGGAGGCGACAGAGTGGCGAAGGTGGCACTGGCAATGGTAATGTAGTGGCGGAGGTGGTGGATATGATGATGAACGTGCGGCTAAGGCAGTAGAGCCACTTCGAGCTGGCGATAAAGTATTGTGTGTAGAATTGAGAGGGTGGGGAGAGGATGAAGAAGAGAGAGCTAACAAGTGGGCCCATAATTTTATTTTTTGTTGACTTTTTGCATTAGCAAAATGTGCTGAAAATAAGGTGAGTTGGTTTCCTCCTCTCAACATGTCCAAAGAACAAGTGATGTTGCTTAGTGATCACTATTCTGCTAGGAGTTGCATTGATTATAAATACAAGGACAAACCAAGGACATTTTGCAGCCCAGGAGAGAATGATGAGGAAATCACTGACTCAAATATGACCATAACTATGCTATACAACAATGAACCAAAGGTGCATACTTTCCATACTAGATTTACTTTTCGATATAGTTGAGCAAATGATGTTGCTCCATGAGTTTTGCGTGATCTCTTTTTCAGAAGTATTTGCATGGGCTAAGGTAAAGAAAGGAAGACATGCACAGAATGCGTGGAGGATCAATAAAGTTGATTGGAGACCAAGTCAATGCCTTTCACAAGTCTTTCTCAGTGGCACAATGTTGTCCACAGGCTAAGAAAAGATAATGATTAAGTTGGCCATGTTCATGAATCCAATTCGGCCTCCTAAGATATCGTTGGTTCCAAACGACTATCACATTTGCATATGAGCTCCATTTTAGCCCCATGAGTACTTGATGGAGACAATACTAGACTATGCCTGAAAATAAGGAACGGTGCTGCGTCACTTGTACATGGGCCCTATACGACCTAGGGGCGCATGCCCAAGACCTCACCCCTAGGTCTCCCTCTCCTTTAAATAGTTATCTACTCCTTTAGGATTGCTCGAGTCTTGTTAGATTAAAGGTTAGCAATTGCTACTTTACCATGTAAATCTGTCATTTGTTAGATCACCGTTTTCTCGTCTTTGGAACCCCAACTTATTGTGTATTCAATTCCTATTTGCAATTTCATATTGATTTTTATCTTGTTCTTCGATTGCTTGCAGGAATAAGGTTGATCTGCACCGACAAGATCAATAACCCTCAGAGAGATGTATTGATCGCTAAGGCGTAAAGCAATGTCTCGTACAGTTGCAATTGGATCATCAATGTTTCCTCCACAAATTGTAATTATCTCAACTCACCGAAAGATCGGGCCACCCTTTTCATTGAGGGCCAATTTGAGCTCTTGGATTTGATGGAGAAGAAAACACCATGAATGGTTTAACAGAGATGGGTTGATTTAAGCTCTTGCCTTTGATGGAGAAGAAAGAGTAAATTTTGGGGAGAAGATTGCACAATTTGTAGGGAAGAAAGAGGACATGAGGGCAATTTCATCTCGAGAATTAGCACTGTTTATTTTCATCCATATTCTTAGTATTTTTTTTAGAAGAAATGCAACCTAGTTGGGGTATAAAGTGGAGATGGGATAATTTTGTATCAACCAAATCTTTATGGTATGAGCAGAAAGGCTATCACCATCCTAATATCCTAGAGCACTGATTGTCTGTTCTTACTGTCTCGCGAATCAATATATTGTGTGTCTTTCTTGCTCAAACATTGGTGGCCATCTCATCTCTAAGCCCAGCACAATTTGGTTAAGTCCCAATGAAATTGCTTTTGATAAGGAAACATCACATACTTCTATACAAGTGATTTTCAGGGGAACACACTGGCTCCATTTTGGTCATTGCTACAATTTGAAGAAGAACAGAAGATGGATATCATCATGGCGTGCTGCATGTTAGAAATGGTGGTCATGGAAATATTTGCGTCACATGGATGTAGTTTTATATTAGGATTTGTGCAAGTTGATTTGTTTTTCACTAACCTTATTGCATTGTTATAGACTGTTCACTACTTTAATTTCTCAATTAGCAACTTAATGTTGCATTATTGTAATAAGTTTGGCCACATACATCTTAGGTGCAAAGGCTGGATTAAATTCTATTATCTAAAAAAAATCTAAGCCTAGAATCATTGCCCTACAACCAGTATTGTGAGAGCATTCAATAGAAAAGAGGTAAGCCGTGCAGCGCCAATGCCTCATAGAACAGAGGGAAACATTTTTTTTTAGATAATGGATAATCTGGCCTTTGCTTTAACCAAAGCTACAACCGATTATTACAAGGTTTTTGGCTAAAACACAGCCAAATACAAATATAAAAAGATGACAAGAAGATAAGTACTAAACACACCAAACTGGAAAGAAGAGACAACTTATTCAAGAAGCAATCCTATTGGTAAATGTCCATCCAAAGTTGGCAAAAATTTGCATAACCGTTTTGTCCTCGTCACACCTTTGTATCTAGGCCAAAAACCAGATCCGGTATGTTGCCCTGAAATATACTGTCACACCTAGAATTTTCTATCCAAATTCCAGTACTTTTGTGTATTTAAATCCCCGTCCACGAAACAGTTGGGGTACACAATTGACATTATTGATAAATAGAGTACACAACTATATTAAAGTAACGATTGCAATTATTACAGAGGTTGATAGGACCTCACATCCCAAAATAAAAGTCTAGCAGCAAAAAAGAAACTAAGCAATGTAGGCGACTCCACTCCATAGGCATCTTGACTAGGATCAACCCACTAATCCTCCAGACCTTCGTCTCTACTGTAGATTTCTTCCTCTAATGGTGTTGGTTATAGCAAGGTGAGTACATAAAATACTCTGCAAGTCACACAACAAGGATGCAAATGCAAATGATATAACAAAGGATGGCACAATAGGGCTATTTTTCATAAACAACATTTTCAAACATTTGAGAGGTAATAAAACAATAGAGTAACTAATAAATATTAAATCAACACTGTACAACTGCCCATAGCTACACATGCCCAACCATTCCACACCTGCTACTATCAATTTATCCTCCATATTCCATCATCAACATTAATTAAACAAGGGTGAGACTAATCACAAAAACATTACTAGGCTTGCCCATAACCGTGGGCATTGCTATTCGAACAATTTTACTATGGCTAGAGGTGTACAGATTTACCCATAAGACATAACTCCATAATATGTTGCCATGTGTCTTAATACCACCACGGTATCTCAAAAAGGATTTATGATAGGACCCTTAGCATAAAACACACAATGGGAAAGGAACATCCACTAAGCAATTGTGTGTCCGATAGGGTTGATTAATGCCTAGGTAAGGAGACTACTTAGTGCCCAAAACGTATGGACTTATTGATTGCCATAAAATCATGGACTTACTTGTCTGCCACTAACAAAATACGCCCTGGCCCTTCCCTTTGAACATGCTATAGTAGGAGACTAGCTATTACCTATGGTGAGTACGATAAATGATTTGTGACAGTAGCTCGTGAACTGGTCCTTAATTGTCAAGAGCACGACCAACAACATCATGATCATACCATGTGCTCACAACTCACCATTAGTCAAGTTTAAATTAACCAAATTAATTAACCAAACATAATAGCCGTTGAGCTACCATCGTCAACAATTATCATAATGAAACCATTATTAATCATGAATAAGTCATTAATTATCCCATAGGATGCAACTAGCGTTTCTAAGCATGGCTAAGCAAAGCTAAATATTCTAGCTAGATCATTATAAGACCTAGTCTAGTCAAATTACCCAAAGTTATCAAGGTACAGGGAATCAACAACAAAAGTGCCATAACAAAGATCATAGGTTCAACCATCCCAATGACATTCAAAAAAATAAATGCAATATTTGAAGTAAATAGAGAATTTAAATATAGGACCAACAAGCTCAAAGGGTTTTGGATCTGTGTGACTTGCCTTGCTGATGGACAAACTTTTCCAAACCTTCCTCGCATAAACGGGCTCCTCGGAAGCAACGACGGCTAAGGCAATAACACAAACGAGCAAAAACAGTACATAATAATATATGAAAAGCACATAAAAAGGCTACCATTAGATAGATTAATTTTAGATAAATTTTGAGACTTGAACGACCTCATTCCAAGCTTGTATGAATTAGTCATGATTTTTAGAAGATTTAATCAGTTTAAACTATATACGGAAAAGGTTAAAAGGATTTATGACGCAATAAAGAATTAATTTTGAAAGGAAAAAGGTTATTTATTGCATCATTAAGATTGGGTTCACTGTATACCAAGTGCACAAAACCGGTCCACGAGATCCGAAGGCTAGGATTGAATGCATCGGGATCGGACGGACGAGATCGATCCTGATCTGATCACCACGTGTGCAGCCATGTAGGTGGAAAGCTAACACAGCGATGACATGGCTCCGACATGGCATCTACACGGACTCACTGGCGACGAGCGGCATGGGACCCTACGGTCGTCAGCGATCTACGGCACGACGGCGCGAACGGAGGGCATGAGAGGCTAGAGCTCACTGAAGCAAACTCACTAAGCTATGGCACGGCGACGGACAATGATGGATGGCGGCGGACGGTGACAGATGGCGACAGCAAGGTTTAGGCATCGACGACAATGATGCTCGGTGGTCTTCAGTGGCGGCGGAATGGCGGCCAAGGTCCTTCTTCTCTTGGCAGTCCTGACTGAGCGGCGGTGAGGCTTGATGGTGCTCCAATCGATGGCTAACGGCAGACGAAGGCGATGGAAGGTGGCACATGGGATCTCGAAGAAACAACTTCTAGTGGCATCGTCAAGCTCCGATTAGGGTTGGGATCCAAAGAGAAGAGCTCGGTAGTCCTTTATATAGCTCAGGAAGGAGGAGTCTGAGCCGGACACGACTGGGCGGCGGAGGAGAAGACCTAGGGTTCACTGGGATAAGGAAAAAGCTCGAGTTCGAACTCCACACGGCGGCAAACTTCCCAATTTTTGAGGCAAAAGGAACAGGAGTCCGTGGGCTCCAAAACCCCACAATCAATTAGGGAAGAGATGGCTGAAATCAACGGGATTAAAGGGGAGACGCGTCGGCTCAGAGACGGACTCCAACCCGAGGAGGGAGACAGAACTGACAGGTGGCCCCACTAGTTAGTGAAAAGGGAAAGGAAAAACACCCATGGGCTAAGCTAGGCCGAACGGTGAGAGAGAGAAAAGCGGCGGCCTGCAGGCGCGCTCACGGGAGGAGAGAGAGGCCGGGGAGAGTTGGGCTGAGATTCGACCCAATGGCCAGGTAAGATTTTCAAAACTTTTCTTTTAATATAATTACTGAAATAATATTTCATTTATTAAAAATACTTCCCAAGCTCCAAAAATTCCCAAACAAATCTAGGAGGCTCAGAGTAAAGAGTAGTATTTAATAAAATTTTATCTAGCCCACTTTTATGTTAAAATTTTCCATAGATTTTATCCTAAGCTTTCTTTAGAGTTTTAAATAATTTCTAAAAATATATTAATAAATGATTTAACAATTAAGATGATTTTTAGGGCGTGACAAGTACCTACATATAAGATTAGATAGCATTTTATCAAAAACTATATTATTTCTACTTAGCCATAGAACCCAACATAAAGCAGTTGCTCCTACTAAAATCTGTTTTTTAGTTTTTGAATCAAAACTAACCAAAGAAAAACTATTTGGTGGTTTTAGGCCAGAAGATATGTAGACCGTCCTCCAAATAGCAAAAATGACAATCAAAGAATAGATGTTAGATAGATTCATTATGCATACAAAAACAACATATGGCCCGTCCGTCAGATGGGCTGGGCTGTGCGGTTCTGGAGAGCAGGGTGTTACAAATTTCCACAACACTTTATTCCTCTCTATGTATCCATTGTCAATTAGAGCTAAGTACATTGAATAAACTGTAGACTAATCATTCAATGAAGATTCCACCTAAAAATATCTTTATCATTATTCAAATGAATATGTACAATATTAGAAACCAAATTATGCCAATTAATTAGATTCTGACCCTCTAAAGCCCTTCGAAAGGAAACATTAAGTGGAATGGAGCTCATAATAGTTTCCACTGATGTGTTCTTCCTTCTAGCAATATTATACAATGATGAATACTGTTGCTTAAAAGAAGAGTTTCCAATCCATTTATTTTCCTAGAATCTAGTTTGTCTCCTATAACTGATTGTAAATGATCCCAAACTCAAAAACTTGTCTTTAACTTTTATCAGCCAATCCAAAAGTGGGAATCACCCAGTTTCCTTATAACTTCGGTAATTGTTTGATTCCTTAGATATTTCCTTCTAAGTAAGTTTTGCCAAACACCATCTTCATTGATTAACTTAAAAAGCCATTTACTTAAAAGATATTGATTTTGAACCTCTATGTTATGAATACCCAGATCACCTTGTTTCTTAGGCTGGCAAATAATATCCCACCTTGTCAATCCATATTTCTTCTTATGACATATCAATGTGAATCAGAATGGTGAAAAGTAGTAAGAAAAAAGCAAATGGTTCCTACAAAATTACCAGGACAGTAACACTTGCCAGCATGTCTTGCAGGGTATGCTCTGCACATAGTTGATATACTTCAGTGCACAACCCTCACTTGAACAAAAAAAGCACCCTCAAGTCAAGCCAAGTTGTTATATTAGAAAACACATGTCTCATGTTCTTACACTAGATCACACTAGCTGTCAAGTGGTTGTACCATAAGGCTATTTACTCACTACTACAGAATCAATTTTCGTAGATGGACCCCCTGGAGGTCACAGGCGGGCCAAGATGAGGTCTGCCTGCGATAATCCTGATCCAAGGGGTCGCTACGGTCCGTCTACGGAGATCGATTATCCCAGGCGGGCCACTAAGCGGCCCGCCTGCGATAATGAATCTATTATCGTAGGTGGGCCGCTTAGAGGCCCGCCCGCGACGAATTGGTTATCGCAGGTGGGCCTCTATATATATCTGGCCAGCCTGCCAGCGATGTCCTCCCACATATATATTTGGCCAACCCGACCCCTTCTTCCCCAACCTAACGTTTCTCTCTCTAAAACTTGCCAAAATATAGGGGGAAGTTTTGAACTTGGATTTTTTAGGGAATTTGCCTACCTAATGTTAGAATCATGTTTTCCTGCTATATATATGAAGTTTTCCTTCGAATTTAGGGTTTGGATAGTGTGAATTTTGTTTGGGAATGGTGGTCTTTTTGACCTAGATGTAACAATTTTATTTGTTTTAGCATGAAATTGAACCAAAATATCTAATGTAATATTAGTGCAATGGTATGCCTTAAATCCATATGTATGGCAGTTTTAGTTCTTTTCAAGCAAAATGAGGAGATTTGAAATATTATGGGAACTCCTAGATCTTACTTGAGAGAGAAAGAGGGTGGATTTTTTTCCAAGGAATAGATATTTTTTTGTTGCAAATCAATTTTTCCTCAATATTGAATAATTAGTACCGCTTGTTTTGTATGGTTTTTGGATATTTTTTTTAACTGGATATTTATGTTTGAATGTTTGATATTATGTAACTTTGTTTGAATTCTCAGATGGATAGGCATGATGTACAATATGCCAAGATTTCAACAGTCGTACATGAAGGAGATTTCAAAATTTATTGAGCAGCGAGAGCACAGTGGGTAGACAGGAAATACATTGTCCGTGTGTCGATTGCAAGAATCAGAAAAGTGGTCGATTCCAACTCGGGCGTTCCACAGAAGATAACACGTACGATAATAAGCCAAATCAAAGACGTGGACAAGTTTTTGTTTATGGCCTTCAGAGGTAGAGGCGACATGAAGAAAAATACAACACCCGATACACGCCAGAAATCAGTGCAAAGCATCAAGGATGAGTTGGAGTTCTATGTTATCGATGACGTCCCTAAGGAATTCATAAATGGCAAGCTTTTTCTTCCAATGCACATCTTGAGGACTTTGCCATGGCAGATGATCAGGTGACATGAGTGTACATGAAGGCTAGTAAAGCAGGCCTAAGCTGGCTAAGTGTCAGAGTGCAAAAAGTTGCATTCATGGGTGGAGATGGGAGCGTATTCTTTATCGATTTCAAGGACATGCACGCCGTGTATCGTCTAGAAAAATGGACGTCAATCTTGTCGGTGCATGGGCCCTTTAAGTATATATATCGATCACTCTTCTTTCTATACATAATCAACCAATCTATAATCGACATGGTGCCTCATGTTTTGAGCTGTTATGCATGTCTAGGTTACAATTACACAATGCGGATCAAATGAGGGAACCGGTTGGCTACCTTGATCCAACCAGAATCTGCATGACACAACACACCGTTGACATACGTGACGATTCTACGATGCTCAAGGACAAGTCACCGGAAGAGAAGAAGAAGTACATTGAGAAACTCCATGGGGACAAAAGTCATGAAGTGGGGGCATACATTGGACATGCAATGCTATCTTATCAAGATAAGAGATGCATAATGGCCCCATACGACTTCAAGTAAGTATGCAATTTCTTCTATAAGAACTTTTAGAACTATTAACTTAACACGTTGTTATTCGCCTGTAGCAACCACTATATTTTATTCATCATATACCCAAAGGACATAACAGTCGTCTGTGATCTGGCCGATTACCCGGAGGCCGATTATATGGATTTTCTCGTTCTTTTGAACCTGTAACAAATGAAAATTGTCCTTGTATATACCTCCTGCCTTTGTCATCTATTTTCTTATACCATGTCCATATAATTTTTCCGAATAGCAACACACAGATGGTACATGAAAAAATAAGGGGCAATAGAAAATTAAGGGAAAAACTGCTTGTCAGGACAAAGTGGCCAGTAATGACGCGAACTACATATTTTATGTCTCAAAATGAACATTCATATTTAATTTACGTTGTTAATACTCCTTGGACAGTACTACAAACAACCGAAAGGAACTATTCTCTGCAGATATTACGTGTGTGAGATGATGAGGACCCACGATATGTTTACATCATACGTGGATAGTGTATGTACATACTTAATTAAATATGTTAGTATAGACGCACGTATTACTATTTGTAACGTCTCGCTTATCTTATTCCTGTTGCAAGTGTATCAAGTAACTAGGCCAACTCAGACGATGAACAAGACAACACTTCTGAATCTCTGTGTCGATTTGTACTACTTCATCCACCGTGACATATGTAACACAGTTGGTCTATTTTTCGAACATGAGAGTGCGTATGCGACAGATGACAAGTACAAGAAACTTCGAGAGTGCGAAAAAAAACATATGCTTCTTATAAATGTATGAAACAAATATTCGTTAACTATGTAGACATATTTGTTGTGAATAATTATATTAGGAAGCACGTTGTGTAATAATTATTAATTAGTGAATGGCAATTACTTATTCATGTCAATTACTGTCCAACATATGATGACGTCAATTACTAGAGAATGCATAATATTTGATTTGGAGACAATTTTAAATAATCAATTAATTTATGGAAAAACAAAATAGACAAAGTATTTCTTTTTCTATTTTTGGAATTAAAACCGCAGGCAGACGTCTTAACTAGACCGCCTGTGATAATCGATCTTCGCATACGGTGGTAGGCCGCCTGAGAAAAGGGGTATTTTCACATACCCCTTATCATAGGCGGGCCGGCCACCCACCTGTGAAAACCCGTTCTACCCGTATGCGAAAATCGATTCTGCAGTAGTGACTCTTTTATTTCCTTTTGGTTTTATTGTAGTCTAACTGTCCATTTTGCCCTCGGAATCTCCTATTTTCTAAACATAACCATGCTACCAAAGGTTCTTCCTTTCTATGGCTCATTTCATTTCTTAGTATTAATTCATTTAACCTTACTACTGTTCTGATCTAATACAAAAATAACTTTTTACAGCACATGTCATTTTTTCACTACTTTATCTGTCTTCTCTTGTTAGCGGGTCTTACAGAAATGTAGCTGCCAATCCTGCATCACCTAGCTATGCAAAGCACAAAATGAGGTGGGGAAGATATGTTTTATAGTATCATTAGCTTGCTTGATCAAAAGATTGTAATCTGGATTTTTTTTTTATGGACGAAACACCGACAGTAGAACTAAAAAGACATGACAGCATTTGATGACACATGAATGAATGAAGAGTGAATGTCAGGTTGAACCCCTTTTTCTAACCGAAGTTTCACGCTAGACTCCCTTCATATTTTCACTTTGGGCACCATTTTCTTGCCTTTTTATTTTACTTTAGACCCCTTTTCCTCGACACCGCTGCTATCTCAGGGTAAGAGGAGGGCATCAACCGAGTGGTAAAGACAATCAGAGGTGCACCACAGTGTCGATCTTCTAGCATTGTCTGTTGTGCTTCTGAAATCTTGGGTATTTTTGGGGTGAATTCTTAGGGGAGGATTGATAGCTCGAGTAACTGTAGTTGTTAAGCTGATATCCCCAACAAAAATTTTCTTTTTTTCTTCCTGAAAACTCTGCTTTGAATGTAGGGGCAGAAAGCTTAATTACTAAAAAATAGCAGGAAAATGTCCATAAATTTACTAGGTTGATTCCCAATATATTGTTGTGGTATTTCATGAAGTAGATTGATAATACAGCATAGAATTACTAGTTCAAATATCTAATGCCGCTTGACAACATTTCGTGAACATCTATCCTCCATAGGCACCTTTGTCTTAGGTCTAGCCAGTACGGCAGTACGTGAGTTCGTGATAGAGGTTTGGGCTCACTGTGCGAATAGGCGAGTAAAAACTGTTAACAATACAGAACAAAGTACTGATTGACATGGCATTAGATAATAGTAAAAAGTAGTTCCTTTTGGGTATTATACCGATCATGGACTCTTAGTACTTTTGCTACTTTTTTCCGGCGGACACTACCGCTATATTTATTACAATAATTTGGTCTGTACATGATGTTTTCCACTGAAAACTTTTGGGTATAAGAGCAGCAAATAATTCTGCCATTTCATCAGGCTCAATTCTTTCTTAGAATCAATTGGCGGCGAAACTCTCCAAGAGCCCAAATAGGGAATAAATTGCGATAATTGCTGTAATTGAAATAAAGGGAGCAGTTGAAGCATCCAACATGTTCCTGTAATCAAAGTTGGAACTCCAGTCTATTATTATACATCAAGAGTTGATGGGAGAGTATTTATGGCTAGCGAGGAAAAGAGAACATGCTAGAAACGGTAAGCCACAAACATTATAACTTGATGGTACTGTTTCTAATTCATTCTTGTGGGTACCAAAACAGCAATCCAAATAAAAAAAGTTATGACTATCAGAAAATAATATTCCTGTGTATTTAGTACATAATTTATTATGTACTGTGTATGTTTGTGCTAAAGGAAAATAGAAAACCATATACTGAATGTGTTTGTCCTAAAAGAAATTAGAAACCACAAAATTAATTGAATACTCACTTGCTGTGGAAACTCGCCTGTTTCTAGCTGCAAATTGATCAATTCTTTTGCTCCATGATATAGTGGAGTTGGATCTCTTTCAACCTGCTTGTCAGTGCGACATTATGAAATAACACATGGTAGTTCCATAAACAACATGATAGACTATTAGTACCTACTAAAATGAATAATGAACAAAACACACCTGCCCGGCATATATTAAAGCTAACATTGCCCAAGCAGTGTTCACCGCATGAGGTCTACTAGCCTCAACATAAACCTGTCAAATAAAAGAGTGGAAGCAATGAAAAGAAATCAAAAGGATGTTGACTAACCAATATTTGAAGTGTATCAGAGAATTATGTTTTAACAATATCGAGCATATTGTACTATTGCTTAAGGCTATGTCTTACCTCTTTGTCTCCCTATAAACTTGACTACAAACTGTAAGATCGGGATCTAAAAGAAACTAATATGTCTATGTAGCTTACTGTATTTATCTCTTTGCATAAGGAGTCCATTTGATCAACACAAACAATGCAATTTTTTATAAGAGATTTTGGGATATGCTCAGTGACGACCTAGTGAAGGAAGTTCTTGAAGCTATAAACACTGCAGCAATACCGGATGGATGGAACTATACAACAATAGTCATGATACCAAAGGTTGAGAATCCTGATAAAGTGACCCAATTTCGACCTATAAGTTTACATAATGTGGTCTACAAAGTTTTATCTAAGATGCTCGCTAATCGGTTGAAGGTTATCTTACCGGAAATAATAGGAGATCACCAAAGTGTTTTTGTGCCGAGCAGACTGATTACTGATAATATCTTAGTTGCTTATGAAAGTTTACACAGTTTTAAGAAGAAGGGGAGAAGGGGGCTCTATGCTGTAAAGCTAGACATGCACAAGGCGTATGACCGAGTTGAGTGGTGCTACCTGGAAAAAATTATGTTGAAACTTGGCTTTGATGCTCGATGGGTAAAGCTTATTATGGCGTTTGTATCATCTGTCCAGTATAGGGTCAGGTTCAATGGCATGGAGACTGATGTGATCAACTCGACTCGAGGTTTGCGACAGGGGGATCCGCTCTCTCCCTATCTCTTTTTGCTGGTGGCAGAAGGCCTTTCAAGCATGCTGTCAGGGGCAGAGAATAGAGGAGAGTTGGAAGGAATCAAATTCTCTCGAGAGGCGCCAGTGGTCTCGCATCTCTTATTTGCCGATGACTCACTAATCCTGATGCATGCAGATAAGCGAAATGTAGATGAAAGAGATTCTTGATATATACTGTGAAAGTTCTGGGCAGAAAATTAGCGAGGAAAAATCAAGCATTTTTTCAGTGCAAACACAGAAGCAGAAGCAAAAACTGAAGTATGCAAAGCTCTAAATATCATGGTGGAAGCTCTAAATGACAAATACTTGGGTCTCCCAACTTTAATAGGTATTGACACAGGTGTCTACTTTCGACACTTAATTGATAGAGTGTATGCGAGAATAAATAGTTGGAAGGAGAAAATGTTAAGTACAGGGGGAAAAGAGGTTTTGATTAAGTTAGTTGCTCAAGCCATACCAGTTTATGCGATGTCGGCTTTCAGAATTCCAAGAAAAATATGTGAAGGGATTTCTGATGCCATCTCTCGTTTCTAGTGGGGTGATGAGGAAAACCACAAGAAAATTCATTGGAAGGCATGGTGAAAGATGTGCATACCAAAGCAGAGAGGAGGGATGGGTTTTAGAGATATACAGTGCTTCAATCTGGCAATGCTAGGCAAGCAAGTTTGGAGGTTACTAAGTGATCTAGAATCTTTATGTGCGAGGGTGTTGAGAGCAAAGTATTACCCTGATGGCAATCTTATGAAAGCAAAGTCAAAAAAGGGCAGCTACTACACATAGCAAAGTATACTTGCAGGCCTAGATTGTTTTAGGCGTGGTTCAATTTGGTGAGTTGGGGATGGCACACAAATAAATAAATGGGAGGATCAGTGGATTCCATCAAGCCACAACCTAAAAATACAAACGCCACGAGGTAATAATATTGTCAGAATGGTGAATGAGCTAATAAATCTGGTGAATGGAGATTGGGATGAAGAGTTAATTAAGTCTCTGTTTTGGCTGGTGGACGCTCAAAGAATTCTTCATATTCCAATTATTTGAAGGGGAGGGTTTTATTGCGTGGCATCATTCTAATACCGGAATGTTCGTTGTTAGATCAGCTTACCACCTTTAGTGGGAGTACAAATATGGTATGAAGGAAATGGCGTTTGTAGGGGCAAGTGGGTCTCGAAACAACCTGATTTGGAAGAAACTGTGGAATCTTCAAATCCATCGAAAATCAAAATCTTTGGCTAGCAGGTTATGCAGGGTATTATCCCATGTCGAGGTATCCTAGCAAATAAACACATAGGAAATCAGGGTGGTTGCCCTATTTGTCAATCTGGATGTGAGGATATTAAACATATGGCTTTCACTTGTGACCATGCAAAAAATGTGTGGAAGCAGCTAGGTGTATGGGACAAGGTCGAGGAAATGCTGGAGCTCGATAGGTCGGGGTCAGTGGTTATGGAAGAGATAATTCGCAGAGGTGTAGTAGTGTCGATGCTTCAGAACGTAGGATTAGTGGAGCTAATTCTTACCGAAGCTTGGTATATATGGTGGGAGAGGAGACAACAGGTGCATGGTGAACATATTCAGACCCCGTTTAGATCGGTGATGTCCATAGCGATGCTAGCCATCAATTATAAGGTGGCTTCCAAGAAGGGAACGGCAAAACTTCGTGAAAGGATGGAAGAAACCACCTGAAGGTAAACTGATGATAAATGTTGATGCAGGATTTGATGTGGACTCGGGAAGTGGAAGTACAGGAGTGGTGATAAGAGATGCCTACGGATCATGCATAGTGGCTGCACAGAAGTATTTACCATATATCTACTCCTGTACTTCCACTTGGTTAATCCACATCATAAAAGATGCAGTAATTGCCTAAGTTAGGGATTTGATCTGTGACGCATTCTGAATCCTGTGGTGAGGGGTGAGGCCAGTAGAACAACAACAACAATGCTAAAGCCCTGATCAGCAGAGCTAAGGACAAACCTACAGCAGTCGTGTTTCAGTTTCAGACATGATAGTGCTCCTCCGATTTATTCGATTTGGAGGAAGATGTAGAGTGGGGAAAAGTGAAGAGAGTGATGTTGGTTTTGGTTGTTTGTTCAGTCATACTAGTGTCCCCTATTTTAATCTAGTTTGCTATCACCTAGCAGAAACTTCATACACCATGTATGCCCATACAAGGTATTGAGATGGCATACCTATGTTCTGTTACTTGTCTGCACACAAATCTAAAGCCATGTTGACTAGGACATCCATCCATGGCTCTGAATGCATGATGGACAGCATAAGAATCATTGAATCACCAATACATGAATTTTAGGTCATTGTGTGTATTATGTTACTTTTTCGTTGGATCATGTTAGGTGTCACTATTGATTTACCGATTCTTTAGGCACATTTAACATATGACTTTTACATAACTCCACCAGAAATTGTTCAATTTCCCATGTTCCAAACTGGTCCTCAAAGCATGAGCTAACAGTTCAATTTCCCGTATTCCAAACTACCCCTAATAGTTAATCATGAGGTAGTCATTAGCATGGGGCAGAATTCACATGGTCTTATATAGCTACCTGTTGCTCAATTCATGTCTATATGTATAACCTATTTTGGTCATGTTAAGAAATTAAGGAGGACAATAAACCTATATATAGCAGTTGAGAAATATGATAATTCTGTCAATGTTGTTAATGTCTTGACAATAAGAGCAAGAAGAGCTAATTGTACTAGTAACCAGCTACTTCCATAGAGAAATAGACGACTAGTAGATGAAAACAATCAGTCAAATGATTGAACTAAAACTTTGCTCAGGTATACCAACATAAATTTGGCACATCATGCTAACAAATATAAACAAAACTTCCTTGTATATATTTGAGTTTTTTCTTGTATCCGTTCAATGCCCCAAAAATTTAGCCTATCCCTTGTGTGCTATGTGCCCTTCAAATTTCGTTCCTATCATCTCCATCCACATTCTATTACATGGACGTGAGCACACTATGAAGTACATGGCAAAAATCTCTTTTGCCTTTGAGTTATAGATCTTTCTAGAGAAAAGAAATAGTGACATTAACAGAGTAGTTGAGCAGAGATGATAGGCAATTTTGTGGTTATAATAACTTCAACAGGTAAAATAGCTTAGGAATTCCATGGAAAAAAAAAAGAAAAAAGATAACAATTGTGATTGCCAAACCAAGTCTTCATTCCCTGCCTGCGCTAGCAGCCTGCCTCGCCAACCTTAGGGTGATGGAGGAGCATAGGCTGGGGCCGCACCAATGCTGGAGAAACAAGGGCCTCACCAGCACTGCAAGAGCTAGGGTTGGCACGATGATGGAGAAGGGGCAAAGCCAACGCAGGAGGTAGCCTGGGCACCTGGAAATGGGGTATGGTTTGTTAGAGTTTATGTCGAATATGTGTACGTAGTCGGTTACAGTTTAGGACTTAGAGTTGTAATAGGTGTTAGGGGAGAGTTAGAGTCGAACTCTATCCTAGGATCTCTCTTAAATAGAGAGGCGGACCTGTTGTAACCGCATGACGACTTAGCATAGGCGAGAGGGAGCAGCTGGCCAGCGGCGTACCGGTCGAGGGTCATTGTAACTCTGATACGCTGTAATTATGCTAGATCGGGGAGGAGCGGCCGTAATCAGTGCCCCGGGGATTAGGCTACGGCTGAACCTCGTTAACAAATATCGTGCCTCGTGTCGTCATCAGTTTTGGATCTCCTATGGCGTTTCTTCCGCGTTCGGTTTCCGATGTCGATTTCGGTGCTCTTTTTCTAACATGGTTTGGCCAAGACTAGGTATAAACAAGGCCATTTGTCAAAAAAATAGCCAGGATGTAGCACCCAAATAGTGACTGAGACTGGAGGGTGTAGAAATGAAATTCCTGGGCAATTTATAAGGGATGGATTAAATTTCAGGGACATCAATGGGATCCAAGAAAAATTCAAGTGTAGACAATGTATTTTCTTAATATAAGATCAAGTATCCTTACCAAAATCCAAACATATACATAGGTTGTATGCTTTAACCAACAACCCTGGCCAGGTGTTATGGGCATTTGGCCTAGAGGCCTATTCGAGGTGGCACGACAGCGCCATTGAGGCAGCCGCACCACAAGGGCAAGGGAGAAGGGAAGATGCTAAAGACTTGTTTATTTCTTGCTCATTCAATAAGATACAACCCCATCTGTATATATAGATAGGATAACCTGACTATAAAGAAACTTATCCCTAAGATTAAGGAAATCCAAGGCACCCCCTCTGAGCTCCTTGCCTCGCCACAGAAGGAGGTTGGCAGGAGCCGGTCCGTGTTCGCCGAGGCCAGTCAACACATATGCTCAAATGAGGGTGATCAGGAGTCTTGGTTTTGCCTCTATTGATGAGAGGATTGACTAGGGGCCGCAAGATAGGTACTGCAAGCTCTTCGACAAGCCTCTCACATATGCTCATTTGGCCGTTATGGCGGTGACTTTTGGGTGGAAAGTGGAGGATGGTGATTGTTGGGCAGTGATTCTTGGGTTTTCTTTGTTGGTCATTTTTTGATCTTCCTTATGAATCCAGCAAATATTTTGGCTTGGATTGCAAGCGGGCTTAATAGTCAGGACCAGCGCAATTCTGTACAGGATGTTATTTTCTACTCCAACGCCGACATTGTCTGCATTCAAGAAACTAAGGTCGCGGTCAGGACACAGCGGTTGTTTCTCTTAATCTTTGGCTCAAATGTTGATAATCATGTTGTCATGCCGGCTAATGGCACCCGTGGTGGAATAAATATTGCATGGAAGAGCAGTCTATCAAGCAATCTGCTCTCGTGTGGATTCCTTCTCTCTCTGTGCAACTCAGTGAGCAAGAAGGAAGGAATTGGTGGTTCACTGGGGTCTATGGCCCCCAAAAGGATGATGAGAATATACTCTTTTTGCAGGAATTGCAAGACATTCGTGCTCGTTCATTGGGCCCTTGGTTGCAGGGGATTTCAATTAATCTATCAAGCGGCTGATAAAAGTAATGACAATCTCAATAGGGCTATGATGAGTCGTTTTTGGCACTTTCTTGATGATGTTGATCTCAAAGAGATTCCCCTCCTTGGACGGAAGTACACTTGGTATAATGAGAGGTCATTACCAACCTTGGTGAGGTTGGATCGGGTTATCTGTTGTATGGATTGGGAGGATATCTTTCCAGATTCGTTGTTGCAAAGTTCAGTCTTGGTTGTCTTGGATCATTGCCCTCCCTTATTAGGGTTGAAGATAAAGACACAGGGAAAGAGGAGGTTTCATTTGAGAGCTTTTGGCCTAATCTCCTAGGTTTCTTGGAGGCCGTGGAGTTAGGTTGGTCTACTACTATTGTGGCGTTTTGCCCAATTGAGTTGTTCTTCATCAAATTGCAGTGTCTCAGCAAAGGTTTGCAAAGTTGGAGTCAACATGAGGTTGGAAATGTCAAGATCCAGCTTGGTATGGCCAAAGGAAATTCTTCACCATTCCTCCAAGGAACTAAGATCATGCTGTCTCATATTAAGGGAAGAAAGGTCAAGAGTGACCTCTCTTTTCCCTGCCGACCCAAGGAGATTATCATAGAAATCAAAGACTACCCTCTACTTATCCTCCTATGAAGTGTACAGCTATCCCCCACTTGCAACTTAGAGATAAAATTCTTCTTCTTTCTATACTAGGCTTGCAGATGGAAGAAGGAGGTGTTAGTGTCACCATCACGAAGGTAAAGCACATGGGAACGCAGTCGGGCAATAGTACGCTCAAGAGAGGCAAGACCAAGACAATGCAATTTTAACTTCTTTCTGAACCATTCCTCACTCGGGGAAAGAGCATGAAAGTCCCTAGCAATCTCACAGGTCGCTTCTATAAAACTTGTTTGGCAATTATAAAAGATGATGTGATATTGGCTCTTTCAACTATTCAAGGGGGCATGTGTTTAAGTTCAAGCTTTTGAATACAGCTCTCATTCGAACGGGTCTGTAGCCTAGTGATTGCAGCACTCTAGTAGCATCTACCATATCCTGGGTTCGACTTCCCTTGGGAGCGAATTTTCAGAGTTGGTTCAAAAAAGGTCACTCACTGGCCCCTTGGTTAAAACACGTGTTCAGAAACGACCTATGGTGGGTGGGCCAAAGAAAATGGATGTCATACGAGTGAAGGATTATCGGCCCATTAGCCTCATTCATAGCTTTGCGAGGCTAGTGACAAAGCTCATGGCTAGTAGATTGGCACCTTTGTTGCCAACTACGGTTTGTTTTAATCAAAGTGTGTTTGTCAAGGAAAGGAGTATTCAACACAATTTTTTGCTTGTTCATCAATTGGCAAGGAGTCTCCATAGGAGGAAGGAGCCTCATATTCACCTAAAGCTCGATATTTCAAAGGCCTTTGATTCAGTGGATTGGCCTTTTCTCCTTAAGGTTTTGCAATACATGGGTTTTGGAAGACATTGGTGTAATCTATTGAGTCATTTGCTCTCTACGCCTTCTTAGGGTGCTAATCAATGGTGAGCCAGGGCAATTGATCTACCACCACAGGGGCCTATGGTAGGGAGACCCCTTGTCCCCTATGTTATTTATGTTGGTTATGGATGTGCTGAATGCCTTGATTGTTAAGGCTAGCTAGGACAATCTCTTGCAACCCTTGGTAGTTCGAAAGACGGCTCATCGGATTTCCTTATATGCTGATGATGTGGCCCTATTCCTCCGACCTTCCCAAGATGATCTTACTCTGATCAAGCAGGTGTTGGACTGTTTTGGCCATGTCTCTGGCCCGAAGACTAATATGGCAAAAAGTTGTCACTCCTATTTAGTGTTCTGATGAAGAGTTGGAGGTTATTTCTGAAGAGCTTGCCTATGATATTAAGGCTTTTTCCTGTACTTATCTTGGGCTCCCTCTCACAGTTCGCAAGCCTACTAAAACAAATCTTCTGCCTTTAGTGGATAAGGTGGCTGATAGCCTGCTGGGGAGGAAAACCTCTCTTATGAACCGAGCTGATTAGTTGGTCATGGTTCGTTTGGTGCTCACAGTTATACCCATCTACCTGATCATGGCAATGGACTTGCCTAAATGGGTGATCAAGGCCATTGATAAGAGGCCCAGGGGCTTTCTTTGGAAAGGGTGTGAGAATGCAAATAGTGGAAATTGTCTTGTTTCATGGGATCATGTTTGTTGGACCCTTCACTACGGTGGCCTCAGCATTCACAATTTGGACACTCTTGGTTGGACCTTGCGTATTAGGTGGCTCTGGCTACAAAAAAAAAACTGATTCCTCTCGGCCTTAGGTGGGCTTACCAATTCAAGTGCCACGCAATGTCCATGCTCTCTTTAATGTGGTTGTGGATTCTATAGTTCGTGATGGAAGGGGTTCTAAATTTCGGATAGATAGATGGATACATGGCAGAACAGTGGCTGAGCCAGCCCCCAACTTTGTTAAGTTGGTTATCGGAATGCAAGGAAACATCATACGGTAGCACAAAGTTTGGATAACAAGAGATGGGTGTCAGACATCAAGGGAGGCCTTACTATTCAGGTTATCTATGAGTATTTGCGTCTTTGGGACTTTGTTGATGGATAGGTGTTGCAGCCAGACGTTTAGAATATGAACATTAAGAAGCTTGCAAGGACAGGTTCTTGTAGGTGTAAGTCAGCCTATGCAGCTTATTTCTTGGGATTCATCAAGTGTGCCCTTTGGAAGCGAATTTGGAAGAGTTGGGCTCCTCTTTCTTGTAAGTTTTTCGTTCGGTTGGTGGTTAAGAATCGTTGTTGGACAGCGGATCATCTTGCGAAGTGCAATCTACCTCACCAATGGCTTGCCCTCTACGTGATCAAGAAGAAGAGAATATTCAGGATATTTTAGTTTCTTGCCGACGCTCGGCAAGTATGGTCCATGGTCCTCTTGGCACCTTGAATCAAGTTTTTCCAATTGGAGGTGCAAAGCTATGAAAGAAATCAATAAGGACTCTCGAAAGGGGCTGAATTCTTTGATCATCTTGGTCGCGTGGGAGTTATGGAAGCATCAGAATGACTGTGTTCAATGGGGCTACTCCTAAGGTTATGGCGTGTTGCAAGCAGTGTCTAATGAGAGTAGCCTGTGCCATCTAGTTGGGGCTCGTGCGCTCCATGTTTTCCTTGGTGAGAGGTTGACCCTGGTCGTCTAAGTACGACAAGGGGTTGTAGTCGAGTTTCCGCTCGGTTTTTGTTTTGGTTGTGTTTCCCTGCCTTTTCTTTGCAAATATGTTTTCTTCCTTCTTAGTGAAATGAAATGCAACTTTCAAGCGTTTTCGAGAAAAAAAATCTAATCTTACCTCTAGCTACCGTTTGGGCCATAATGGGATGCACGTGACATCTTCTCCCTCTCTTCACAACGGCTCGTCCTCGAGCTGTGATGGAGGCCATGGCAGCGCCACAACTGGCTTTGGTAGCATGCCTATGGGGGGTAGCAACAGCGAAACCAGCAGCGGCACCGACATCATGGACGACTACAATGTCGTGGAGGTTGTTATAGTCTTCATAGCGCCACGACTATCTCAGCAATGGTGGCGATAGAGGTGGGGTGGATAGTTGGGGCAGCCACACCAAGGCTGGCATCAATGGCATTGCCCAAGGGGTTAGCGATGGCATACCCATCGGTGGCGTAGATAGATGAGCATCGGAAGCCATGGTGAGTGGCTTTGGTATCAAATGTTATGGACATGGTTAGAATAAGGGCACTTAGGCCGATTCTAGGTGTCCTTGGACCCAAGTGGCACGACGGTGCCGTTGAGGCAGCCATGCCACAAAGGCAGGGGATCAGCGTTACCGGGACTCATGTGTCCCAAATATTTTTACAGCGTCGACACACATCCGGGCGCCGACTTGCATCAAACGAGGTACGATGCGGATCTAACACGGCTTCCACGAGTCTAATTGTGACAAAGGAGTTATAGCGCTGTTGTGCTATAGTGTGTAGTGTGGAGGATTGAAGTTGGAGCTTGCAGTATTACTAGTACTAGTAGTACTCCAGGAGACAAAGAAGTGGAGAGAGAGTGTGTGTGTGTGGGGTCACATGCAGCTTTTGCAGGCTTTCCCTTGTCGGTAAGAGAGACTGAGCATGCACCTTTTAATTTTAGTTTTGCTTTAGTACACAACACACATAGAAATGGGATCTTCTATGCATAATACTCTGTAGTACACTAGTATTATGAGGATGTAAGTGCTTAACCAATTATTTTATGGGTTAATATTTGATATTATATAATATTTTTATTAAAAAACTATATATTAGACGAGTCCCTAAATCCTATTTTCTAGAGCTTGCCGAGTTGGACACCCGAGTCCAAGTCAAACGCCGACTCCTGAGAAGTCTGGTAACTACAGGGGAGCAGAGGAAGAGGCTAAAGACTTACTTATTTCTTGCTTATTCAATAAGATACAACCCCATCTTTATATCTAGATAAAATAACTTGACTGTTAAGTAACTTATTGCTAAGATTAAGGAAATGCCTAACTAAATCTAATCTTAGGTCTAGCTGCCATGAACAGTACCGTGTATAAACAGTAACCACGCGGCTACTGTTCACGTGTCCTTTGGAGGATGAGGCCTACGGACAGCTCAACTCAAGCTGTGTGAACAGTACCCTCGCTGTACTATAGCAGAAGTGGTTCCTACAGGGTTAGAGTCAACGAGAAGGTTCGTTATATCTTTTCTTAAGGTTAAGTCTTGCTATCTATGTAAGGATGGGAGTGTATCAAGCAATGAATCAGAATTAGTCTATCATCCAATCTATAGTCTCATCCCATCTAAGCTGACACCGCCCGCCTATCTTCCCGGTAATGTTTATCTCAGTGAAATCTAGCACATAATATTAGGACACAACCAGACAATCATATTTCTAAACGAATGTGACCATTGTGCCCTTGGTACATTTGTTTACTACAGTAATGTATGCATTCATGCAAATGAGTGAGGTGTTGGACAATTTTATAATGCCAAACTTATACCGAACCAAATAAAAGTCTACCCAGGGCTGCTTCTTGTGCATAGCTGTGTTGGAGTAGATGGATATATATTCGTTAATTGTAAGGACAAAATGCAAAACTATACATTGATATATGAGCTCTAAAAATATATTTGGTCACAACTTTTGTGGAAATTGTGTCAGTTATGTGAAAATAGAGGGTAAGAATTACCTTAGTTTCACTAGAAAGATAAGTCTCTCCCCATCCACCTGTACTTAGCTGCTTTGACAAAATAAAGCTGCATGCTTTCCTAATGGAAGAGCTATTTTCATATGTTCTTCCAGCAGCGACTAATCCTTTTACGGCAAAGAATGTCCCATAAGTGAAACATATGCCAAAAGTACCAAACCTGTTTGACAGTTGAAAGTAATCGCCTTATTGATTGTAAACATGAGAAACAATAATATTATGCAGCAACAAACAAGAACAGCAAACCATGATCCATCCTTCTTTTGTTGATTCTCAATAAACTTGGAAGCATTTTCAATACATTTTCCAATCTCTTCTTTGCGGTACACTGGATAGAACTCACTGAACATGATCAGAGCTTGAAGTACTGATGATGTGCATTCCACGGATCTATCAATTGATTAAAGGCAATATTGAGTTAGCTCACAATGCATATTGTGACGTGGAATCAATGGTGTTTCTTAAAACAACAAAAAACTTACGGATAATCAACAACAATGTTTAGAAAACTCTCAGACGGGTTGAGAACCTATTGAAACAAAATCAAGTTTATTATGCATTTCTCTCTAAAATTAGATTAGTGCATACTTAAGTATAACATGAGTAAAGCAAGCATAACATTTTGGCAATTCTCGATAGATGTAACATAATTTGCATGAGGTGGATATATGTCAAAACCAACAGAATGTCAATCCTTCAAATAAAAATATATTTTTCTCTTACAAAAGATAAGCACGTTTTGACTGTTTCTTGGTCAAAAAATTTTGCACTTTTAGTTATTAGAACAATTTACATCCGCGGAGTTTATGCTTTTCTATGCACTGTACCACCTGCATCAGCTAGGCCCATTTGTTACTGCTAAGCTATTATTGTAAATCTGATTAGAATAAGTTAATGATTCATGCAAACTCTAGGAAGTACTATTGTATTGTGATAAGCCCATTTTACCTCAAAAATTAATTTAAATGGATAAAAAAATTACCTCAAAACCCTATAATTTTTTTATAATTTCAATTGGAATCTGGAAACTGAAGTTTTATGGCTTGCTTCTGGGTTGAATTCATTCTTCTATTTTCTGATATAAGCCTTTTTACATGATTCACATGACAGAAATACATAATATGAATACGATGGACGTACTTGGTTTACCATTTTACCTTAAACTAAAGGAGGACTATATTGCACTAACCTCTAACCAAGGTGTAGTTCTCTTGCACTCATACGTAGAAAAGGTGCCATCTTTATTCTTCAACAAACAAAAAAAGGATCAAAACATTGCCATGAAATATTGTACACTTGAATTACACTATTTTAGAACAAGATGAAAAGGTACAAAACTTAGAAAATCATCAGCAGAGAAACCACAAGGCCATAAAAATTTAAATCTAAGAAATATTTCCAGGAGTGATTGTGATTCACTAGTTTGCCATTTACACCATGGTCAAAGAGCATAAATTTGAGACAAGAAAGTTGAGAAACTCTTTTGCAGCTAAGATTATTTTCACCACAGTAATCTGGGTAAAATTACTTAACAAGTTACCATAATATATCACTAAAATGGGGGAGTAAGCCATCGCTGATCCATGCCGCTCCTGCCAACCACACAAGTTTTTGTCTAATAACGTTGAACGACAAATCTATCCTATACCATTGACTTAGTTATGGTTCTACGATTTGCCACTGACTTCAATTCTCGGGGAGTTCTAAATTATAGCTTCATCTTTTTCCTTAACATATATTTTACACCATCCCTGTTTAGTGGCCAGCAAAGGGGCTGCACTAGCCTAGAGGAAAAGATCTAATTTGCCCTTAGTTTGTGTTGGAAAAATCATGGCAAAAAATATAAAAGTATCATTTTACATGGTGTGAAGAATGACACTATGGCATTGTTGAACTCAAAGACGCCATGGAAGGAAAATTTTAATTTGTGGGGGATTAACACTACAAATGGAGGGCAAGACACTCTTTTCTGATGGGCTAAACAAAGCTTTTTTTACTGTCACTTGATGGGGATGGCATATAATATAAGTCAAGGAAACTTAATGGTACAAAATAGAACACAACAAAGTTAACGGCATAGGAGTTGTTATCTCATGTTCAACAGAATGCACAAAGGAAGATACGAGCAAATGCCATGTTTTATGATTTGTAGGCTGAGAACTGAGATCAAGGTGAATCAATCAAATTCACATATGTGGAGAGGCACATGACAATTGTTCCTTTCTTTAGCCAGGACATAAAGAATCTTGGTGAGCTTTCTATTAAGCTCGTTAAATTCAATCAAATTCAAATATTGAGATAAAGTTGAATCAATCAAATTTTTTCTTTCATCAATGGCATGCGAAGTGATGATAGGAATAAGGGCATAAAGAATCTTGGTGAGTTTTTTATTAAGCTTGTTGAAACAAAGAAATATGAAATTTACAAGTTGGTATATTTTCTTCTCAAATTGGTAATCGAGCATTTCTATGCTATGAGAAAGTGCTGCAATTAAGACTTATCAACTATATTGTGTGCATCAAGTTTTTGATTTGGCTCACTAGAACTATGCGGGCACACCCAAGGTAAAAATCATGGGTCCACCACTAGGCCTCGACACTGCACCGCAAACACAACAGATACAGCTTGGGTCACAGCCCATAGGTCCATAGCCACACTCATCCGTGTAATGAAGTTTATTCTCTAATATCGCCTCAGAAACCTAGCTTCAAATCTACATCAGCTCAGCCCTTTCCCTAACGGTAGGCCCATGTACGCATAGCACCCCATATACACTTTTGTCTTGAACCTTCATATGTTAGGTAAAATGGTTAGTCCTACAGATGTTGTTATTGGAATGGTTGGGCTTATATGCTAATACTAACCTATCTAAGCTCACCATATATGACCAATCACATGCACCATACTATAAAGTGGCCCACACAAGACTTCCCCAATGGTTTCTTGGCTCAGATTAATTCCTTATCCCTCTGAACTTGTGCAAGAATGACAAGATGGCAGGTACACAAGCTTAACAATTTCAGAAAACTACATACAAGAACATGCCATATGATCCAAGTAAAAGTTATACCATGAAAGAGAGCATGCCATCCACAGCATCATACAACCTTTCTCCGTCTGTGGGATCTCCCACGAGATCTGGAGAGATCTTTGATAGCATAAGTAATGCCTAAACAATATCAAAGTAAGCATTAGGAGAAATAAAATGCAACATGTATTTAGGAACACACGACCGATGAACTATAAAAGTTTGCACATATAAACACTTGAACCTTCATGACTGCTGTACTAGTACACCAATAGACTTGTTTGCAAAAATATGATAATATATGCAATATCAATACTGCTTTAAAAGGCTCTAGTGGTGGTTGTAGTGAAACTGCCACCCCACCAATGCTTTTTGCAATTTTTACAAATTAGCCCTTGATATTCTTTGATATTATGGAATAGTCCAATATTTGCTTCAAACAAGTGTATCAATATATTCAAATAAGCAAACAAGAGATGCTAACATATTTTATTAAAAAAAAGTATTTTGTGTTATCCATAGCAAAGCATGGACATTTTGCTAGTATAAATTAGAAGAAATCAAGATTCACCACCAAGAATACCACGCTATGCATATGCACCTTTCGCTTCTTTCTCTTTCTTTAATTCACAATTATTGGTAGTTTTGGAGTTTCAGAGAAATTACAATAACACATAATTGTTATACTTTGTTTAACCCCACCTATGATTGTTAAAACACATCCACTTGACGTTCTCCGTTTTCTGTCACCTCCAATCAGCATGCAGAACTGGACCTCTACACCATGCAAGTTGTAATCCACTACTTCTAAAATATGCTTAATGCACAGGACAGCCCACCTATGGGGCAGGTCTATGTATGCATAGTTTTTGCTTTGCGTAAAAGGGTTAACCTATAAGTGCATTGTTTGTAATATAGCGGTTTATATGCTTTCCCAGCCAATCTCAAACATCCATACAGCCATACAGGACTGCTCTCTTCATACTATAGCACCGGGCAGCCACCATAGTAACTGGCCAGCACAGGGCGCCAGCTGCCAGTCATCCAATTAACGCAAAACATAGCCACCTAACTATTTTCCATTAGATTAAATAAAGTAATCTGAAGGGAGGGTGGTATTTTGATCTATACCACACTTCTAGGGGGCCATTAAGTTCGCAAAAAATATTTCTCAGAAGCACTTAAAACGGCACGACCGTATTTTGTTTGACCAAACATCAGAGAGTTGTAATTCCAGTGTATCTTATACATTTCACTAGGAAAGAACGCTTCTCAAATTTCTAGAGTAAGAGAATCTGACAACTAATTTGCATTCACCTTAAGTGCTTCAGCTGTACAATCAGATACACACCATCCATTATCTGCTGTTGAAAGTGTCCATGAACCTTTCGATCTATGGCGGTAATAAGCTTCACTGTCTGGATGGTTTTCAAGGACCTACAAGTAAAAAATGCATGTCAAAATTTAGTTTGAAAATATTATTTCCTTTTACATTATATAAGAATCAAAAGTAGAGCAGAACATTTAACCTGTGACTTTTTTATGAACTCGTGTGCTTTTACAAGTGTTTGACTGAACTCATTAACAAGGCCTGTCGAACAATAAGCTTGAACAATAAAAGCTATTTCCCAGCTTTGACAACCATCATACACCTGTCGTGAAGAAATATTGTTCAGTTCCATTAGTAAAAGAAAGCTATGTTGTTTTTCGAAATAATTTAAATAGAACAAGATCTCTTCATATTTTAATAAAGAACATACATGCATTTTTATTGAAGCCTTCTCATCAAAGACAAGCATAGAAACAATTAAATCAACACAACATACCAAACAGATGAATATTAAGAAATTTAACAAATTATTATAAAAATTTGTAGCATCTCCAATAAAACCGTAGGAAATATTCAATCGGCTAACTGAGAAACTGCCTTTTTGGTTATAAAGACAAATATGCAGAAACTGTAAACAGTACCGCCAGTATGTAATTCAACGTGATGAAACCAATTTCAAATGTGTTGTGAGTGTATTTCGGGAACAGCTATATCAATGTCGAGAGTCTAAGCAAGAGCATGCGTGCAGGCAACACCATGAAGCCAAGGAAAAGAATAGGAACCGCATAGCTGTGATTGAATTAAATCAAGTGATTATCTTTATCAAAGTTTGCGAAAAAGTAAGTAAAAAATATACAGAGAAATAAGAAGATCGGTAGCACCTGTGCGTTCATGCCATCTTCTGCAACCCATAAATAATCGTATATCCTTGGAAGGTGCAACTTGAATGCATCGGAATTTGGATTATCTACCCAACAACAAATCATATCAAGCGCCTAAAGAATATTAAAGGTTGTTAATGAGTTTCTTGCAAACCAGGTACGTGTGATGGAAGATATAAGAATTCAACTTCCAAAAAGGAGCTGCATTATAAGTAGAAAGCGGATAAGGAGTGTGATGGTAGCAAATATTTGTGGGTGGGCAGCAGAGATAATATTGTTGATAGGCGTAGCGTTCAACAGAAAAAAAGATGGGCTTAACTTGATGGAAAGTTGGGTAGTGGTGCAAGGAGGCAAAGAGCCTGTGGAGGGTGGAGCAAGAATAGGTCCACAATATACATGGGTGGATTAATGCAGCAAGTGGAGTGGCCGGATCCAGAAGGTGGCACGAAGGTGATACCACAAGGTCATTGTACTCTCTTCTCTTCTCTCTCTCTCTCTCTCTCTGAAATTAAAGCAAGAAAACCATAAATACTGCGTACATTACCTTGTTAACTGGACATATGCCAATATATTTTGTAGATTCATCTTCATAACGAATATGTTTCATGAGGTTATTCAATGCTGCATGCCTTAAGTTATTAAATGGCCAAAGGTTCAATATTGGTTCCACAACTTTGTTAAGACAAGCCCAAACAACATTTTGCACAAAGGTTCGTGGATAACGAAGGTCTTCCTGCAAGCAAACACAAAAACAACACTTTGGGCAGTAGAATTTAGAAAGAAGAAATCTTACTTTACAATCCTAAGTTACGGCATTGGTCCGACTTTCATTCTTTAACTTCTATTCTTTCACTTTTGGGGGGAATACGCAAAAGACTTGAGAATGATTGTATTAAGAGACAAATCTTTCACTTTTCACCCATCAACTATCAAAACCATTTGTATTCGACAATAGAATGGTTTTAACCATATTGGCAGCTCTGTCACTGATTTTGATTTAGGTGGAACCCTATTGCGTCCAAATTATTAGTAGGACTATATAATGAATTAAATATTTATACATTTCGAAATTATGACATGTAAGCCCAATCATTTTCAAAGGTATAAGATTTTTGAGGATGAGTGAATGTTGATGCTGTTAATTGTAATAGGAAAAGGACAAGTTTACAAGTTTGAGCTTCCATGAAAGACTGAAAATCAATCCTAAACATAAAAACTAGACTCAGTGTTCGCCTAGATAGCTGCCTAGACGGCGCCTATTCGCTAGTCGCCAGCAACAATATCCAACAAAAAACTTTTCAAAACCCTGCACTTCACTCAAATTTATAGTGGTTTTGGGTGGCATGACATTGATATGGTGGTGTGGTGTTAAGCTGAAACTATTTCTGGATTTGAAAAACTAGAAAATGATTTCAAAATTCTTAAAACACTCTCACTTGCTCTATGATTGTTTTCTATTATGTGGTGTTTATTATTTAGCATCAGCAAAGTAAAGTATGATTGTCAAGCAAGATTATAGATTATGGAGCTAAATAAAATATTTTTTGGGACCATGTAATATTTATTTTGCATGCAAAATTTAATAAAATTGTTTAAAGTAAGTATAGTAACTTTTAAATAGTAATGAACTCTTAGACGGCTATCTAAGTCCGAGATGTTAAAACTACGCAAATCACTTTGCATTGCAGATATAACATAGTTTGAGCCGTAGCACTCCCAGTTAACCATCTTAAGTTAGATGCTCTGAGTACATGGACCAGATCCTGTGGAAGAACTGGGTCTAATGCTGATTTTGAAAGTTAGGGTGTTACATTACTCCCATCATATAGTTTGCCAGCAGTCACTTTTCACGTAAAATTTCACAAAAATGTTGCTCATACCTCTCATTTAATAATTTTCACAATGGACAATTATTTTCAGTAGTAACCAATTTTTGTGGCTCAGAATAATAAGCAAAAAAAGGTAGGAATTTAAACTCAAAACTAATTGCACAATGCAGTGGTGGTACTATAATTCTCAAAACCAAGTGCCAAGCAGTTCTTTTATAAATGGTTTATGCAGCAGCTTACATATAATTGAAATAGACTATGCCATATAAGGTTGAGTCACATGAATTTAGTATTGTTAATATAATTGTCAGAGCCTCAGAGGAAGCACGTAATAAACAAAAGATTTAGGTAGTTTGCAGTACAACACTTATTTAAGAAATAACCAGTTATTCAATATATGCTTTATGTTTGGAGGAAGCAAAATCTTATGAAAACAAACCTTGGCACATGTGTCCCGAGCATTTTTCCAGTTAATCTCGTTGTATGGTACACTGTAGAGCTCCTCTCTTATTTCCAATATGGTTGGTGTAATTTTCCCAACAAACTTCTTACCATAAAGGTAAGCCATTGGCATATAAACCAAACGGCAGAAGCACCAGAATCGTCCTGCACAAAAAAATGTTTACCTCAGTAAGAGAAATTATTGCAACAGCAGTCATACATATTATGTTATTGAAGAGGCCCTAATTCAGGAATGGTGGGAAGCCACCAACATGTCCCTTGAGAAAAATGAAACATACCTGGGTGAATTGGAAGAAAATGTGGTACAAGCCATAATTCAGGAATGATGGCATTATTTCCAGACCAATCATACAAACCAATCACCTTCGGAATATATGAATAGCTTGCATTAACACTTCCATCGTAGGACATAATAAATTATAGATAATGGAAAATGAACTACGGACCAAATTAATGGCAGCTAAGATTTGCAATTACAGGCTTCATATCAAGCAGCCCCTAAACTAAGAATCTGATATTTCATTGGACCATGCTTGCTTCTACAAAATTAAAGTGAAATGAATAACACGCTAAAATATGTTAGGTAACTAAGATAAAGTTACTAGTATGTTATAATACTAAACCCAATCATTATTAGATTTAGCTAAAGCATTATCTTTTATATTGATTTACATTGTTATGCATTGCTAAAACAGGACACCATAGTGCCCTGGCTCCAACAATCAGATGAATGCATTTAAGAAAAAATTGGATGGTACTAATAGAAATGTATAATTTTATTATTCCCATGATAATTCAAATGAAACATGTTTTAATTAGAAATACCATCGAATTCAAATAGTTTTGACGAAATTTGATCTGAATACTGATTTTTTAACAAGCTTAACAAGCACATGATGCATACCAAATGTTAAGTTAAAAGCTTCGTGTTTGAAATGTATATATAAGTTGCTCAGTTGCCATCCTAATTCAAAATGTTAAGCTAACATATAAATGTACTTAAAAATATTAGTAACACCAACACAAAACACAAATCTACACGTATATAGTATAGATGGAGTCCACTTAGTGTAGTTATTGCTATAAAGAAGCCACTACATAAAGCCACTTCATCACCATCTTTCACACCGTTAGATGGTATACTTGATGCATCAAATTTATTGATGTTTGATTAGGCAGTTCTCAACGAGAATTATGACTTTCAGTTCACATAATGCAAACACTGTCCCACGGCAATACGTGGGGGGTTATCTATTTTTATATATCGAACACAGCCAGCACGTCCGACTGAGCTCATTTATTATGCATGCATCATATATGTATGATGTATCAGAAAACAATAGTATTATTACTCATTTTTGTACTGATGGCATACCGAGAGCCATATCTTTCCCCATTGTGGTATTGCAGCTGCACTTCCACGGGATATAATCCAGGCACATCCTTTGGTCAGTGCATCGTTACTCCTCTCCTCACCAAGAAGTCTTAAGGTCACATAGTTTAAGCAAGACCCAAACATGGTGCTCGGTACCAAAACTTGTGTCCCCCAACCGCCATCTTCATTCTACATGGATTATATGGCATACAAAAATATCAATTTTTTCGATGTCACTGAAAGTAATGATTTTTGAATTTAAAGAATACTATGGATATGCCTGATGGTTGTAGATATAGCGACATATCTCACGCCGATGTTCAGATGAGAGAACAGCATCAAGTGATCCAGTGATATAGAGAGCAAATATCTGAAAGAAATGCATCGACCCCGCATTGTTATTCAGATCAATTACGTAATTTAATTTCATGTGTTAATTTAGAACCAAAAATTTTAATTTAGAACCAAAAATTAAATTGAAGTCTATGACAGCTGCCACCATCTAATCATGTTCGTAAACAGGAGGTGTGTTAAGCAATACTGGTAATCTTGCAGGTAATTAATTTTGATATAAATTCCGCGTCTAGTTCAAGTTTCATATGCCAAAGTATGATATAAATATAAATTCTTAGTCACATGTCTGCCCAGTTCCTTCTCCAAAAATAATGGCTCAGAGATATCAATAACTATTTCTCCTAGCAATATCCACCAACTCAGTGAAATTCATTTAGAGGAAATAAAGCTAAGCAATGATGAATTTTGCAATAAAAATGGATATATACCAAGATAGGCATAATGAACATAATTCCACTGAAATCGCCAGGCCAGTGTCCATCATGTGCTTGCAGAGAAGAATGTTGAGTAAGGGCTCGCCTCAATGATGCCAATATAATCTCTTCTGTGACTTGAGTACTGTTCACGAGTTTACTGGCTGGAGGATCCACCTGAAGGCGATTTTGTTTTGCATACTGCAACAGATGACACCACAATGTGAGAATTTTATGGTAGATTCTACAGTTAGCTTGAACTAAACCACAAATTTATTGGTGAAAATAATAACTAAACAACATAAGTAAAAAGTAAGTACTATTTACAGAAGTTCGAGCTAGAAAAATTATCTAGTGGGTACAAACAAGAGAATCGTCATAGGGAAGATGCAACTGCTTCTGTGAAGATGAGTGGCTGCAATTGTTGAGGAGACCGTTTTTCTAGACATCTCATCCCAAAGTATATTTCAATGGTTCCACATTTTTTTACAATTATCTGAGCGCCGTTTGAGCAAGGGGCCAGATCGAAGCGGCGGCAGCGTTTGTCGATTCGGCTCCGGGAAGAGGTGAAATTGGGGCGGCAATCTACGAGGAACTCAACGGTCCTGTCGGCTTGGATGGAGGACCTTCGAGGCCATAATCGGAGTCGGGGAAAAAGGCTCGGATGCGGCAGTCGTCCAGCCTAGCGATGTGCGGAGAGGTGGTAGAGGAGAACAGCGGTGCCGGAATGCGGTGGGCTCATAACGGTGGAGCTCGCTTGTGGGGGAGAACTACAGAGCGTGGTGCGGCGAGCTCGTTGACCCGACGAGGTCGGCTGGGCAACGCGGCGAAGGGACCGGCGGTGAGCCGGGATCGGCTCGGGTAGTCGGGGGGATTTCTTTTTTCTTTTTTACTATTTGCCATTCTCTTCAATGGCATATTTTCAAATACCATCCTCTCCAATAACTTTAATAATTTATTGTCTGCGCCTACTAAATTGTTTTTATTTGCCATTCCTTGTTGACAACTCAGCAATCTGGATGTAAAATAAACTCAATGCCCCTGAACTCTCTACTCCTATCCATCTTCCTCCTCTCCGATACTGCTAGCAGGGGCTGGCGACGAGCTCAAAGAGGCAAGTCAGAGGGGGTCGAGCTTCGCGTCGCCACTGGGAGTGGATGTTTTCGCGCTCCGTCCTCAACCACCCTGTCGGTGCCCTTGCTTAGCTCCTGCGCCGCCCAGCATGGCCTAACCCCTCCCACCGGCGAGCTCCTTCATACCTGTTGCTCACAGAGCGGTGTGCCGATACAACCACCGGTGAGGTCCTAACCTGCAAGATGATCTATCAGAGGTGGCAGCGATATGGGGCGATGGACCAGGCAGCGCACGGTGTGGCGTCGACGAGGTCGGAGCCTACGGATCCGACGACAACATGTAAAGCTGCTCGAGGTTGCACTTTGTGTCCGTTTGGCGGTGGGACACGCGTGGTCATCGCCATGCTCCTCTGCCGTCCCCACGCCGACATAACGGTGGTAGGGAGCTTGCCGGGATCCTTGCTGGCCAAGAGTGGGATGAAAGAGATTGAGGGGGAAGAAGAGAGAAAGAGGGGGTAAAATCGGATTTTGCACCCAATGCCACGCTGTCCAAGTGATGTGGTAGCCATGTGGCAGAAAATTGTGTTCAAAATGGCATGCGAGTAATCGCTTGTGGGAATTCAGTGGCAAATAATCAAAGTCACTCGGGAGGATGGCATTTGGGAATATGCCATCAAAGAAGATGGAAAATAGTCAAAAATCCCGTAGTCAGGTGGGCTAGGTCAGGCCAACGCATGAGGTGGAAGAAGGCTACTGGCATGGTGGGCTGACGACTAGGCGCCTAGTGGTATAGATGGCCAAACAGGCATGCCATGCCACCCCAGCCCATGGCATGGCTTGGCATGGCCCGATTAGGCACGGCTCGCCTAACGGGCCATGCTGTGTGGGCTGATGCTGGCCCACTAGCACAAATGGCCCTAAAAATCGAAATATATGGCGGGAAAAAAAAAGAAAAATGTGAAAAATCTGGAAAAATAGAAAAATATTGGGAGAAAAAGAAAAAATAGGAAAAAAGAGAAATTAGGAAAATTATGTGAAAAATAGGTGGGCCAGTCGGGCCGTGCTCGTGCTTGGGCTGTGCCGTGTCGGCCCGCTATAGTAACCAGGCTATGACGTGCCGGCCCACCGTGCCACGTCCTCGGCCCAGGCATGGCACGACCCACTATTATTCGTGCCCGAGCCGTACCAGGCCGGTCACTGTAGCTTCATGCTCAGGCTGGCCCACTAAGGCACGGCCCATTTGACCATTTGTACCTAGCAGGCTAGTTAGGTCATTGTAGTTTCTAAAAGCAAAACCTCTATTTTGCCCTCCTTAACCTAAGGCACCGTTTAAAGGAGTTTACGTCTTTGACTTATCAGCGACACGTAGAACGAGACGAGTAATTGCATATGATTAATTGAGTATTAACTATTACAAACTTGAAAAATAGATTTATCTGATTTTTTAAAGAAACTTTATATACAAAGTATATAAAAAAACTCACCATTTAACAGTTCGTGAAGCGTGCTGATAGGAATCAAGGGAATAAACTTAAGCTATAAGCCGATTCAAAGGGTGCCTAAGTCTGATTTTACCTCCTCAACTGGAAAACCAGACACGAAGGTTCTCTCAACTATCAAAACTATGTCAAATCATGATTGCTAATTAGTGCAGGTGCATTCCCAACGAATACTTTCATGTGAAAGATTTCATATGAAAGTTTTTAAATGAAAGTTTTTAGATAAAAGTTTTGAGGTCATAGGGGAAAAATTCGTATAATTTGAGTTGAAAATTTATGTGATTATGAGTTAAAAGTATCATATGAAAGTGCTACTAAAAAGGGAAAAGAAGTATATGCTGAGAACGCACATGCACTAATTAGCGATCACAGTGTCTCTTGGTGGTTTATACAGTGACTTTATGCTACATGGCTGCCCAATCAGCACAATTATCAATTAAAAGTAAAAAAAAATGCTAGGCCCACATATCAGCCCCCATGTTCATTTTCCTCCCTATTCATTTTCTTCCTCCGCCTCTCCCGTCCCGCCCACACCCACGGCCACCGCCCTGACGCCCTTCGCTTCCTGCTCCTCCAAATGGCCTGCATCCTCACCAACGACCATTCATGCACCGCTGTGTATATGCGCGCCTCGCAGTAGGCTGGAGCTATAGGTCGGGGAGGCTAGGTGCTCTCTGCCGACGACTTCCCCATCGCCACTCTCTGTCCCCCAAAGCAGGGCAAGGAGGAGGTTAAGCACGGTAGCACGCCTGCGCCAGCGCGTACACCAGGATGAACCCCAGATGGATGCGGCGAAGTACATGGCTGCCTATAGGTTGTCTCGGTGCTGATAAGCTCTCGCACCAATGCTGGAAGAGAAAGGGTGGCATCGGCGACAAAGACATGGTCATGTGCGGCACCGGCCACGCACCAACTCCACAGGACGATGGCCTCTGGATTAGATGATCAACGTGCTCTGAGTAGTGGCAAGAGTAACAAGGATGAGGGACGATGCCGCCTCTCCTGTCTCCACTTTATCCGCTGGTATCGGGAAGGAGGCCACCTCGCACACCCGTCCAATTCAGCTCACCGCCGCAGCCGACTCCTCTAGGTCACCACTGCCCTTGCGAGCCTACGCAGAGGACCTTGAGGAGGAGGCGGGGCACCAAGAGGAAGAGGGCAACAAGCTCGCTGACATGTGGGGTCCATAGGTTTGTATAATTTTTCTGATAGAGTTGCCACGTAAACGTCACGGCAACACGGATGGACCAACTCAATGTGCCACTTCAGACAAGACTGCTATACAAACTAACCAAGGAGGTAAAATAAACCGATATTGATAATTAAGAGAGGTTGTATATGTGGGTTTTTTAGTTAAGGGAGAAAAATTAGGCTCGAACTATACTTAAGGGAGACAATATATATGTACTTTTTCCTTTATAGAAACACGAGAATCTTACGACTTGTGTGGCATGTAATCCCAAGGCTTAGGCCTGCTTTACGGCCTCATAATCTCTGGCCCAACTCCTGAGATTTTGTGGTTCATGGTCCCATAAAACTTGACATGCTCAGTTGCTCACACAAGACTGCTCTCACCGCCCCCCGCACCAGCATGACGCGCTGGCTCACCACTTGAGCAAACGTGCGCTCGCTCCAGCACACGCGCACAACCGCCACTCTCACCCTCCCTATCCTATGTGTATGTTCAAATGCCCTCCCATATATGTGCGCTCGATTTTCCTCTCTATAGGGTATGTGGGTGAAGCCAGGATTCTAGGATGGGGGTGCTCGCCGGTCGGACTCCGTGATGGCCGACGGTGAGGCGAGAGCAATCGCTGATCAGCGTCCAAGGACGGAGAGACGCTGGGGCACGTCGCTTGGACGTGCGAGAAAACGAAGCGATGAGGCATCATATCGCCAGTCTTGCGCCCATGCGTGCCTCTCCGTCTCCGATCTCTCTCCCTACGTCAACCTCCTCAAACCATAGAACTCAAATCTCTTGTCGCATCATCGTCTCATCGATCTCCCCAGCCTCCCTTTCCCTCGAGAGCCCCCGTCATCACCCGTAATGTATTGACACTGAGCATATTATCACTTACATCTATACACCAGCCTGCCATGTCGTCACTTCGAACTAGAGCAGCGCCACCAGCCTCCCCAACCCCAACCAGCCAATCCCTTTTCTTTCCATGTTGCACATCGCCATCCAGCTTGCTTGGGTGGGCCCCTCTAGCCAAACTCATATTACTGACAACGAACTCTAGGCATGTCGGGGGTCTTATTTTTTACAATCCAGACCATCGATTTCTGGCAAGGTCTGAAATCGAAGCGGCAGTACACTGTACGGAACAACTCAAATTCATATTTAAGTTTTTAATACTTAAATATGAAATCGTATGAACCATATATTTTCTTGCTACATCGAATGTGTTACAATAATCAGATCTACAAAACAATTTATGCATTCGCCATATCGAAAGTTTGAACTTAAAAATTTTGAAGTTAAAAGAGAAAGCAAGATTACCGGGGGTAACCGACCAGTTGCTGGCTACCAGATTGGTTACTATTGGTAATCGGTGGGTCGGCCACCGATTTTTCAGAGAGACAGGTATTTTTTTCCCTAAAAAAATCAGTATTCAATAACCTGATTTCTGGTGGGGTGAAAACGCCCAATTCTGAACCCCTCACCGTGCTACAGTCCAATCGGAGTATATAAGAGAATCTCTAGCAGGGACTCTAAATACAGCCCTCAAACTATTTTTGGATGGTGAGCTCAAAAAAAATTAGATCCAGTGGGGACTTTATTAGAGCCCCAAAATGGGGAGGCCTTCAAATCTTCCCCCTAAGGGGCTCTGTACCATAGCCCCCATTGACGTTATTTTTGGCGCATACGACAATTCCCCACCACCGACACATCTAGGAGGACGGAGATCGGAAGAGCGTGCATCTAGGAAGAGGTAGATCGAAGGGAAAACGGTACCTCCACCTTGATCAGCCGCCGCCCTGTGCCCTGCTCGCCCAGCCGCCACTGTCCCGCCGCACCTGCTTGGCCGGCGTCGCCCCCTGCCCTCATCGGCCGCCGCCGCCCCCTGCCCTGCTTGGCCGAGCGCTGCTGTCCTGCTCGCCTGGCTGCCTCTCTGCTCGGCCGAGCGCCGCCCTGCCGCCCTGCTTGGCCGGCCGCTGCCCCACCGCCCCTACTCAGCCAGTTGCTTGTGTTATCTTTATGTTCTAGTTTCCTTCTAGTGTTGTTCTTTGGTGTTCTTTTTTCTTCAATACATCCTGTTGTCATTCACTGCCCTATGCTGCCGTCGTGTCTCTAAATTATAAATAAAAGTTTGAATTATGGTGTTTCAAATTATTCAATTGCATATAGATGAATTTTATGTGTTATAAATATTTATGTTTTAATTATAGTGTCAAACTAGGCATATACATATATTCTACGGTAAAATATAATAGAAAAAGAAATGGAGGCTAATAAATTAGGGCTGTTGCTGGAGTTCGGGGCATTTTTAGGGTCCAAAGAAAATAGGGGCAGCCCTCATTTAACCTTTGAGGGCTCTAAAATATGGGCTATTTGATAAGGACATCAACACCATCGATACATCCACACCTACGCCGCCGTTTACGCGCGCTCGTACACGTCAGCTTAATTATCAGGTGAGTTCGTTTCTAAGTTTGTTTCCAACTTATGTAGACCATGGAGATCCACGCATGTTGTTGTTGCTTAGGAATGATGGAGAAGATCAACAAGGAAAGGAAAGGGATTCGCGTAGGCTAGATTCGAACTGTATGACAGCACCAATTGGAGACCGCTGCCACGAGTTTATACGAACTCCGATTTGGGAGTTCTAGTACTTCACAGAAAGCTTATCAAGTTTACTTTCCAACGGATCCAGATTCATACTCATATCTGCTCGGAATCGTCCGTAATCGTCGTTTTAGTGACGAGAGGTTTTCTGTCTAAGGTGCTGCGTCACTGTTTTTGGGCCGAAGGCTCATGTATCAAGTTGGGTCCATTAGGGACGCGTCCTAGAGTTAGAGAATGACCCCAACACCCCTGTGGTCGTCCTCCCATCCTATTAATACCTTTAGAGCCACCACAAACAGATTTGGTTTTGTTAGATTAAAGTTGGCGTCGCTACTTTACCGTGTAATCCCGTGATCGGTTAGATCGCCGGTTTGCTCGTCTTCAGAACCCTATCGTTTGTTCTCTTTAAGTTAAACCTTCATCTTTATTCATAAATTGAGTTGTTTGTTCTTGCTAGTTCTCGATTACTTATAGGAATAATTACCCTTGTAGTTGGGCTGATCGTGCATCCGTCGAGATTGCGAACAGCTTCTAGAATTGGTGTAACGATTGCTAAGGCGCAACGTCTTTGAATGGTTATAGTCGGATCGTCAACGTCGCTCTATCCAATCGGCTTACCCTCTCATCGAAAGATCGGGACACCCATGCTCATATCACTATTGCTGGAGATGCTCTAAGACCTCAACCCAATTGCACACGATTACACCATCTTGAGATGTCCACAAAACTATATGTAGCTTTAAATTGGCAGTAGGATGAGATTTGTCACTGCCGCTACCGCTACCGTCGGCTTCTTTGAGCTTTTTCTTCGGCACCCAAGGCATTGAGGCTGCGTTTGTTTCGGCTATTGAGCTGAGATTTTCGACAACACGTAAAACAAGGTAAATTATTAGCGTATGATTGATTGGGTATTAATTATTTTAAACACTATTTTTATGGAACTTTTAGATAGAATTTTTAAAAAATACACCGTTTATCAGTTCGAGAAACATGCTCAGAAAGGATGAGAAAGTAGCCCAACCATACCTGCAGTATCGAATGCACCCTGAATCCGAGGATTCTGCTATGCACGCGTGCATTGCCAGCGCGCGTGTAGCAAACCCAGTGGGGAGCGACTGTGTGCCACGCACACATGCATGCATGCACAATAAAAAAAATAAAATATTGAAAAAATAAAATATTAAAAAATCGAGTAAACTTTATACCACTAATTTAAAACTTTCATATCTAATTTTAAAACTTTCAATTCAATTTTTGAAACTTTCAACTCAAATTTAAAAACTATCAACTAAGAATTTTAAAAAATCTAGTCAAATTTTAAAATTTTCAACCCAAAATGTGAACCTTTTACTTAGATTTTTGAAACTTTTAACTCTGCTTATTTATATATTATTTTATAATAAAAATTTATTAAACACTAATGACAATAATTAGAGATGATTAGAGGAGGGATTAGCAACAATATGGCTGCAGTACGGCCATCACGCTAACGCTAGCCCCCTCTCCCCCCTCCCTTGAATCATCTTTCATCTCTCCTCTTTCTGTAGCAGCTTTACGTCCTGTTTAATTAATTATGTTGGCTCATAAGTCACACGTAAAACGAAAAATATTATTAACGTATAATTAATTAAGTATTAACTATTAAAACTTAAAAAATAAATCTATTTGATTTTTTAGAAATACTTTTATATAGTAAATTTTTATAAAAAAAATAAATCATTTTATATTTTAAAAACATATGAACAAAAATAAAAAAAAAAGCTAAAAGCAAGAAACATAAACAAACACCATGTTAGTGTCATCAATTTTCCCTGGAACGGCACTGTTTGTTGTTTGTCGTCACTTGCGTGCCGTTGTCCATCAAATCAACAGCCAGCCCCTTCTCCCTCGTAACTAACTCAATAGCCACGTATCAACGACATTAAATGACATTGATGCACCATGTCCTCTGCCTCAGTCAAGATGGCAGAACCCCATCACACAGTGTCCACAGGGCCAGGTGTCCACACACTCATGGGCCCAACCTCTCCGTTCATGTTTGTTTCATGTTGAATTTTTACTGTTACTAATTTAATTTTTTTTTTAATTTATAAAACTAATTTTCGGTTTGAATCATTTGCAAAACTAGTCTCTTGCCGCCCTGGACCACGGTGGGATTTAAAAACCGCCGTGGCCCAGGGCGGCGAATGGCATCCCCGTCACCGGGGCTAACGGCGCCGGCCGCCGTTAGCCCCGGGGACGCCACGTGGATTCGCCGCCCTGGGGGAGGGCGGCGAATGCCCTCAGGGGGCCGAATGTAAAATTGCATTCGCCGCCGTCCCTCAGGGCGGCGAATGCAATTTTGCATTCGGCCCCCCTGGGGGCATTCGCCGCCGTCCCCTAGAGCAGCGAATGCATAGGACCGTCCGCACACCCATCGGACGGTCCGAATCGACGACAAATTGTTGTAACGCGCGCTACCTTAAAACAGTCATAACTTTCGCATACGGTCTCGGAATCGGGCAAATAAGTACTCTACGGACATCTACAGAAAATTTTACATCCGCTTCCCCCCCACTTCGTCGGGTTTGTCCAAAAAATTTTTACGAAATTCGGCCGGGAAGATTGAGTTTTTGAGGTCCGAAGTTTCAGCACGGTTTTTAAAGCACACTCGTAATTTTCTACAGGCCACATCTTACATCGGTTTGAGCTGCACCTTCACGAGATTTTGCTATTCTCGTGTTGCTAGTTGAGAAAAAAATATCAAAAAAAAAGAAAAAAAAATTTGCAGGCAGTCCCCTGGATTCGGACGGTCCGATCCTTGTGCGGACCGTCCGTTTACTATGCTAAAAACCGCCGTCCCCCAGGACGGCGAATGCAATTTTGCATTCGGCCCCCTGGGGGCATTCGCCGCCCTCCCCCAGGGCGGCGAATCCACGTGGCCTCCTCGCGGCTAACGGCCGCCGGAGCCGTTAGCCCCGGGTGACGGGATGCCATTCGCCGCCCTGGGCCACGGCGGTTTTTAAATCCCGCCGTGGCCCAGGGCGGCAAGAGACTAGTTTTGTAAATGATTCAAACCGAAAATTAGTTTTATAAATTAAAAAAAAATTAAATTAGTAACAGTAAAAATCCATTTCATGTTTGTGGACCTTAGGTCTAAACCATTTTATTACCAGCGCCAGCTACCTGCTATAGAAATAATTATTTAGAGGATTTGTTTTAAAAATTATAATTAGAAATGGTCTAGAAAACAAAAAAATTTATTACTAACACATCTATTCGTTTCACCATTAACCCACTATATCGTGGACCATAGACTCAGAGCACCACCTCTTCTACCAACACATGGTCTTATATGTTAGCCACATATAAAACGTTCTTTAGTAATTTTTTTTTATTTCTTCAATTACTTTTCCTATATTACTCTAAAAATTCAATTACAGTTTGAAATTCATATCTTCTAAATGATTTTGTTCGACCTTTAGAATTTTTCTAAAGTACATATATATTGTATGGCCTTATTAGTTTATAAAAGTTTCAAGTAAAGTTCAAGAGATGAAAAATAGGGTTCAGTACTTGCTCCCAAACCAAGGGGCAAAGCTAAGCTTTGGAGATATTTTTTTGGGTGAGGGGTCCCCCCGGCAGCTTGACAAAAAAAATGATGTAGACGTGTGGCTAGCGTCGTGTCATGGTAATCAGCTGCCGGCTCATCAGCGTCCGTCCTTTTCTCCAATTTAAATTGCATAATTGGATCGGACAAGAGAGACCTCTAGTTATGTAGAAGCATACAGTTTTGATACTCCTACGAAACCTCTGAATTACTTCTCCAATTTGAACACTTCACCCTGTAGGCGGGTGATCCGTCACATCACATCAAAATATATCTGTTCACTTTGTTTTAAGTGCATTGTGGGGAGAGGGGGTTTCCCTTAGGCCCAGTCGGATGGGGGTGCCAGGGCCAACCCCCTGCCTTCGCTATTGTCCTCAACCGTTGTTTGTGGCATGGACCTATATAGGTGTTTTCTGTTTTGCTCATAACCACATAATAGTATATTGGTACCGTTATATCACTAAAGAGACCCTTCTGCCCACCTAGCCACCCTGCACGCTAGTATAATCAAGAACCGGTACTGATGACTACTCATCAGTGTCGGTTCGTAATGAGAACCGGTACTGATAGGCTCTAAACCTATCAGTACCGATTTTTAAGTTGAATCGATACAGATAAAGGGAGAGCCGAAGGGACTTGATCCATCGATCCCTATCTTCCTGAGCCCCCTCTCTCTGTCGGTCACACGTCAACTCAGATCGATCGATCCCCATCTCCCTCATAGCCCGCCTCCCCTGACCCCTCCCTCCGCCGCCGTCTCCTTCGATCCCTCCCCGCTGCCGCCAATCCACTGCCAACGTCTCCCCCTGCGCCGGCGTAGGCACAGGCGCAGTCGCAGGGCAAGACCGTCACATGGAGCGAGAAGCTGACGCCGGAGTTGCCCACCCATGTGGCGGCCGCGGCCGCCGCGGAGGCCGCCGAGTCCAGCCAGCACGTCTCCCATAGCCCTGCTTCGTCGTCCTCCAAGGGTAACGCGCTAGGTTCATCTGGGGTTGTGATGCTGTGTTAGAGGGATTTTTCACTTCTGATCTTGCTTTGGTGCTGGGAGACGCAGATCGGTTCGGCTGCTTCCTCATCATTGGGCAATCACCTCAACGGTGCCGCCCCAGATCCACGGGCAAAAGACGGCTGGGACACTGGCGGCGGTCGGGAGTGGAGGCAAGGCGGGCGGTGACATGCTGGGATGCTGACGACAGCCGGGATCTCAAGATCGGAGGGGTAGAGGTGGCTCCTCTAGGTGGCATCGGCTAGGATGGCCATCGGTAGTTGCACGGGTCAAGCAGAGGAACGACATCGAGCACTGTATCGAACACTGCTTGTGATCTGTATGAACTATGTTGTGAGTTTCTGTAAACTGATGGTTTTCATGTGATCAATGTTCGATCTGTTGGAAGATTTGTAATAACTTTTGTTGATTCTGTGACTTATTTTTGTTGGATTTTCGATTCATTTCTATTGGATTGGAAGCATCGGCTCGAATTCCTTCGAGTTGGGCTCACACTGTTTTTTTTCCTGCCGGGGACACCATCAGTGCCAGTTGTAGACACCCGGTACTAATGAACCCAATCGTCATCAGTACCGGAATAATAGTGCCAGTTCAAGAACCGACATAGACGACCCCTCCCAATCGGGACAGATGCCTCCTTTTGTGGTAGTGGTTGCCTCTGCTTGTCTTGGCGGGTAGCATAATGGGCTCCTCCCGTAGTTAAAATAAAATTAAGGTATATTCACTGAACCAATCATCTATAACAAGTTATTTATAACGGTTCTGCTAGAACAGTTGAGATAACCTAATAAGTGAATAATTAGACTGATAAAGATAGTGCTAGTGTTATTAGGTCAGCCTGTAACGGTTCGTAATTATTGCCGTTACAGATGTGGTGCATATCATCTATAATGGTTCATAATAACAACAGTTACACATAATTTGTTATTTCTAACATGCATAGTTTAAAAACCGTTATAGATGATTAGAGCTCATCTATAGCGGCTCAGGTTATTTTTGTGCAACCGTTAGAGATGACAGTACTACACAATTGGTCATCCTCATCCAGACGGTATCTCTCTCCTCTCTCTACCCCCTCTCCAGCATCTCTTTTCTAGAATTTTCCCTCTCGCCCCTCTCCTCTCCTCTCAATCATCGCTGAGCCCCGTCTGCCAGATCCAGTCAAGGGGACGGCAACGAAGGCGACTATAGCTTAGGGTCGCCCCGTGGCGGCGGCGGATTTGGCCTCTATGCCATGGGAGGTGCTCCAACCACGCTGATGGCAAGGCAGTGGCGACGGCGGTAGAACTCAAATCGTGTCGTCCAACCCCGTCCGGTAGGTGGATCTAGCCTCCTTGTGTGCGCGGGGAGGCTTGGCCAAGTGGATGGCGATGGCACGGTGATGAGGGTGGCCCTAACTCCTGATGAGCGTTCGGATCTGGGGGCGGACTGACGGCGCGGCGACCTCAGCAGACAAACAATGAAGAGCTCTCGTCTCCAATTTCTTTCCACAATTTTCCCACCATCTCCTCCTAGATCGGTGAAGAGGAGGGGGGACGCCGATGACGATGGTGCAGCGGCAAGGATTGTGAAGGATTGCGATGACAGCGATGTGCTGCAGCAGGAGCAGGGGACAGCGGTGGAGGTGCCAAGCTAGCCGATGGAGGAAGATGGGTCTTCCTAGGGCAACATCGGTGGTCGGTGAGGAGGCGGTGGAGGCCGCTAGGTAGCGGCCGTGTTGGGGATGGCGCAAGAGGTACGGAGGAGGTAGATCCAGCCGATGGGCTAGCGAACCGCAGAGGAAGAGGTGGCGGCCTGCACGGAGCAGCGACGACGATGGGCACGGAGACAACGATGTGCAGCCAATGTTTTTCTCTCTTTTATTTGCTTGTTTACCTACATCTGTAACGGGTTGTGTGCTGTGAACTGATTTTTTTTACGCCTAATATCTACGTCTGTAACGGGTCAGAGCTTTTGAACCGTTAGAGATCATTGCATTTGTAACGGGTCAGAGCTTTTGACCGTTAGAGATCACTGCATTTGTAACGGGTCTTTAGCTGTTATAGACGAAAATCGACATCAGTGACCAAAAATATATTGATATGTCAAGGACCCGTTATAGATAATGTTTTTCATCCGTTAGTGATGAGGTGTTTTGTCGTAGTGATTTTGTCTTATATTAATATTAAGGATGATGATGATGGTGATGAATCTTTGTTGCTGTGGATACAGATCTCTTAGGATTGTAGTGGAGATGTAGTTCTGAGAATGGCGGTTCACCCATCTTTTGCTGTGCGGCCTCTCTAGCACCATCATATGAAGGTGTTAGGGTGAGGCTTGACAAAATACATGTCTAATAGGGAAGCACTAGAGGGTGTGATAGTTACCATGACTCAGCTTAATATTTTTAAATCATACAATCCATAATTATGTATATGCGGGGTGAGCTTTCAAAATAAATTTAGTGAGGCCAGCAGTTCCATATATGGGGAATGAGGAACGAGTATTCGAAGTGATAAAAAAAGAAGGATAAGTCCATTTTACCCCTTAAAATGGACTTGCTGGCCTGTACCGCCAGTAGGCTCCTCCCTATGGGTGGCACCGCTGGCGGCCTCCTTCTTGATCTAGCAGTCGCGTCGATCTACGGTGGAGGTGTATGCCGCGGCAGTGGGTAGCACCAATCTTGGCGTAGTGGAGGGCGGCGTTGGGCTGCGTCAGTCTATGGCAATGTTGGCCTGCAGCATCGATCTCGAGCTCCATCTCCCTCTCCAGCAAACTCCGTCCTTGCCTTTGTCAAGCAGCACCACCGCCTCCATCTCGAGCTCAGTCAACCTCCATGGCGGTAGAAGAAGGGGGCGTCGGCAATGGAGCAACGGCTGAGGTTGGTGGCGTCCAAGAGAGCAGATCTAGCAATGGGCAGGGGCCAAAGCTCACAATTCACAAGGGGCGATGACGACAGAGGAGATAGATGAGGTGGTGGTGGCCGGTGGATGAGAGAAGAAAGAGAGAGAACAGAGAGAGAGTGGAAGATGAGGTGTCTCTTACATGTGGGCCCAATCTCTTTTTTATGTGCTGACTTGACCGCCACATTAGCTCCATATAGGCAAAACTAGCCTGGTCGAGAAAAAAGGGGTAAATTGAATGGATTATATAGTTGTTGGGGGGGGGGGGTGGTGTTATTGTCGTATACTCAGGTAGAATAATTTAAGGGTGTGTTTTAGACAAAGACAAGAGTTGAGGGGGCAAAATGGACTTATCCCCAAAAGAAAATAAATTTCTAATACGACGGTGGGTCTTGTAACACCTTTAAACCAAAAAAATTGCCATGAGCCGTAATTAATACACCCTTTTTCTACGAAACATTGGTGCAACATACACTACTATAGAAACCATTTTTCAGGTGGTAAAAATTGGTTTCTATAGACGGGACAACGGCCTGCCTCTTACTATAGGCGTGTAGAAATGAGGCATTTCCACAGGTGGGCAAATAGCCAACGGAAAGGATATTCACAGGCAAGCATCTTAAGACAATCGCCTATAGAAATTGATTTTCACATACGCACGTCTTAAGATGCCCGCATGTGAAAATGAATTTCCAACGTTTTGAGTTTTTGATGTGAAAAAAGTATGAATTTTTTTAAATTTTAGTAGCCATCTATACACGGTCGCACGTCGCAAGTTACGTGATTTTTTGCATGAAATATAAAGTCAGACCCGCACGTGCGGTATAAGGAGTCAAACTCGGTACCTCTCTCTCCATGCATAGGCTCCCTTACTATCTCACCTACCAAGCATTTGTTGTATAGATTGAAATACTATTCTTTTGATTTCACCTCTTCGAAACTTGTAATACTTGTTTGCACTTATATGATCTTAAATAAATAAGCCATCAACTACAAATTTATAGATCTCATCAAGCTTTACAACTTTGATATAGAATATGTCTCTATCAAATGTTGTTTGAAACATAGATCTGAGATTTTTTTAAGTAGATATTAGATTTTGTAACTAATATTTGGATCCCTAAACAATCTCAAATGATAAAGTTGTTAACTACAAAGTTATAGATCTATAATTTTGATATAAAATTTATCTTCATCCGACTTCATATAAAAGAGTTAGGTGTATATATATGTTTTTTTTCTAAAAAATGATGACGCCCACCTGTACAAGTTAATTTCTATAGGTTTAAGCCGTCCACATGTAGAAATTAGGTTATTTTCATAGAGGGATGACTTAAGGTCAGGTGGTGTTCGGTTTGGCTTGATTGTGTGGCTTATAAGCCGTACGCAAAATGAGAAATGCTATTAGTACGTCATTAATTAAGTATTAACTATTAAAACTTAAAAAAATAGATTTATTTGATTTTTTAGATATAGTTTCATATAGAAAAGTTTTTATAAAAAACATACCGTTTTATGTTTCGAAAAACGTGTTAACGAAAACCGAGGCACAAGCTACAAGTTAGAAGTCAAAAAAAAAACACCACCTTAACGTCGGGCTCTAAAAATTGATTTCCAAAATATGGTCGGTGATCAAGGGCCCTCCTGTCTTACTGTAGACACGAAAATTATTTTAGTCTGCTTGTAAAAGAAAAGGAGCACCGTCAAAAATGGTTATTTTATAGTGACATGAAGTTTCAGTAGTAGGCTGTGAGCATAGATACCTGAGTGTACATGCAGATCATACATGCAAACAATACATGTACTTCGTGAAAGAAAATAAAATAATGGAAAAATCTCATAAGGTTGTATTGTATATGCATTCATATATATATATATATATATATATATATATATATATACCTGCATGCGCATGAGGAGATCCTGGGCTTCCCTCCTCTCAAAACGGTGCATAGTAAATTCACGGCGCACCCGCTCTACCTCGGCGCGCTCCTCCGGCGTGCCGGCGTTTGGGTCGAACTCCCACACAGCTCTGCCAAGGAAGCCGTTGCATGACCGCAGCTCGGGTGCGCCGCCCTCGGCGACCTTCAGCCTCCACATCCTCCGGTCGCTGAAACTGCAGAGCCAGAAATTGTGCTCGACAATTAATTGCTACTATGATAGTACTACTACGCAAGCTAGCCTGCCTATCTCGGCCCGGTGACGTCTGGGATGGATGATCCAGAGGTATGTTACAGGCCGTAGAGCCATGCAGACGATGGCTTTTATAGGGCCCGGCGCTGGATCGATGGAAAGCTACGGTACGCCAGCTACCTGCTTGACCTGAAAAAGAAGTTATCCTTTTCATTAACACTTAATATTTCTAGGTTGATAAGTAAAGATTAAGATCAAGGAAAAAAACTTTAGTATCACTCAATAAACGAGGTATGGTCGACGGTGGAAGAGTGGTTGGGGTTAAATTTAAATAAAAAGTGATCCATGAGATAGTTGTACCGTAAATAGGACTAAAAATGGTTATATTGTGAAACCGGATTTTAATTCTAGATATACTTATATTTTGTAACCTAGGAAGTACTCCCTCCGAACTAAAGAGATTTTATCTTAGCATATCTCGCTTATATCAATAGCTAAAAAGACCATAATATCTTTCACTATAGCATACTCTAATGTGTTTGTCTCCTACTTTAATAAATTCTAATATAATTGTCTATCACTTTAATAAACTGTAATATATTTATCCCTATTTTTATAAACTATAATATATTTAATGCTCTAAAGATAAATTTTTTAGAGACAAATAAGACGATGAAAGATAAATTTATTTTGTTACTGAGGGAGTAATTTTAAGTGTGGGACTATCTTATTTATGGAGCCGGCAAGTGTGTCTTTCTTGGGTATAATAATTCCTTATGGTTGCCGATCGAATAACTGCTGCTGTTTAATTACCCGTTCATTTAATTAATCACTGCGCAACGACGAGACAGAGACCGATGCAGGATCGTGATCGCAACATATGCGTCGTCGTGTCACTCTTTTTAGCCTCCCAATATTAGAAACAATAGCATAGATTTACGTTTATACCCCCAGGTAGTTGTGCAGCAAAATGCAACATGGAATGGAAAAACGAAATGAAGTCAACATAATCCGAAATATCTACTCTATAATACACCAATTCATTTGACACGTAACTTATTTTATCACAGGATAAATCTGGCGACCCAGAACCATCTGCGTTAATGGAACGGCTTAGATCTTCTCCCCTCCCCCTCACCCACCTGGCCGTGTCCCCTTCCCTACCCGTGTCGGCCCTCCTGTTGCCGCCGCCCCCTATGGCCCTAACCCTAGTCTCTCTTCTTTTTCTTTGTCACACTCCATTGCCGCCGCTGCCATCGTGCTCACCTTGAACTCCTGGTGCTCTCAGGCAGTCACGCCTTCACCACCAGCATGCCGAAGCGCTGCCACCATGGCCGCCGCTGCCGTCCTCCTCTACTCTTGCCACCAGCCTCGCTGCCGGCGTGCTAGCCCCGGGAACCCAAGGGAATGGAATCGCCACCCCTTGAGGAGCCTGGAATTGGCCTCCTCCGGTCCGCCGGCACCGTTGAACCGCCGTCGGACTCCCTTGAACCAGAGAAAACCGATGAACCAGCTTTTCCTTTTAAAACAAAAATTCAAAAATCATATATTTTCTGATTCAGCCAGTTCACCACTCATTTGACCTCAAAACCAAAACCCGAGACCTTTTCCGACTCCTTGCATTATTCTGAACCCATCTGTGCCTGTTTCGTCATGATCCAAGCATCCGTTAACGTAACCCTAATTTTGGCCCTAGGGTTTGCCACTCGCCACAACTCCAAAAATTCTCAATTGCTTCCTCGCCTCTCATTTTAACCTTCTTGTGCACTTACTGAGCTTTTGGTATTTATTTAAAATTATTTGCTTATTTATTTTTATTTGTGTATCAATAGATAACGTCGCAACAGATCCCGTTGAAGGAATCAGAGTTCGCAGCTGACACGTACGCCTTCGCAACCGTAGAAGGAGACAATTGGTATGACTACGTCGATCCTGAAGGCAAGTTATGCACCCTTTGAACAACAGGTGAACCTAATCTTGAGCTAGGTCTTATTTTGGGTAGATGTACTTACATTGAAAATACTATATAGCATGCATGTATCTTTTACCAAAAACCTTTCAAAATAGTGATGACCAATTACATTAAATTGCTATATATTGCCATGCTATGAATTGAGCATGCTATATCTTTGATAGCCCTAGTTTAATCTTGCTTATTATGAATATGTCAATTATCTTGTGAGCTATCATTTTAAGTGATGAATTTGGAGATAAATGGTTTATTTAAAATTTTTAAGGACATAACCCCCTTTGCCAATATAAGTGACATAGTTAGCACCCATCCGCACGATCGAGGTATTTGGACCTAGCGTATGCTGCTCCAATGAATTGAACTTCTCTAGCCTTTCGGTGTATTGGCGTTTTAGGCCTTAACGTGTGTAATGGTCACTGAGTGGTGTGAGATGGTTTGGTTATGTGAGTGTTAGTGCTGCAGTACCCTTTGTGGTCTTTGAGGACTGTGTTTCGTCCTAGTCGTGCAATAATGGGTGCACAAGATGACGGGTTGGTGCACACTCTCACAAAGGGCAAGTTGAGGCCAACAGTCAACTTGTCCTTTAACCTGCTAGGCAGAATAGAGATAAGCTTGGAGCAGTATTACGCTTTGTTTTCTTCTGCCTGGCTAGCTGTGGGTATCGTGTGGGTAAAGCTGGGCAGACGCTGCAAAGTTGTTTGGTATTCGAATACGCCGTGCTGCCGATTAAAGGAGATATGTCTATGTGTGAATCTAGATTAATGGCATAAGTTGGCTTGGGGGAATAATTTAAAGTTAAGGAATGATGACATGAAATGATGAACTCTTTAAATATAAATTTGTTTATGAAATGGGATGTTTGTAAACTACTAATATGGCTTAGAGTAAACTAGTTCCCTCCTTGTAATATCCTGCAATATTATACATTTCTCTGCTTGGGTTACGGAGTACTTGTGTACTCGGTCTTCCATATTTTTGGGCTCCAGCCGGTTAGGAAGAAGCTGCAGGTGAAGCCGAGGAAGCCATCGATTTGTAGGGCTAGGACAAAAACGAAGGCTTTGACATCTAGTCTACGCTTAGGCCGTTCCTGTGGTGCAGACTTATGTCTTTTGGTTGTAAGTGTATGGCCATAGGCCCATTGTGTGTGTGCGCGTGTTAGTAGTGCCTGGTGTTGTAATAGAACCTTGTCGGTTTGTATGATTAATCAAAGTACTAATTTTGTATCATTCTACACGTAACTGAACTTCCTAGGCGGTTACGGGTGTCGTGGGACATTTGGACCCTATCCTAACGGTCCCCACAGGAGTGGTATTAGAGTAAGCTAGACTGTAAGTTGACCTAGGTTGGTTAGGAAGTGTTTGAAAATCTATTTTGAAAACTTGAAAAGAATTGAAAAATTGGGTTAATCTTCTATTTGTCTCCCTTGCCTTGGTCTTTTTCCCTACCTATTTTTTTCTCCGCCTCCTGATCTAATTTTAAAAAGTTTTGTTTGACTTCTTCCCCACCTTATTGAATGGTTCCGTTAGTTGGTCAAGGCGTTATAGAAACGATTTGTAGTTCCAAAAGTGAAGTTGCTACAGAGAGGAGCGTTGAAGTTCGATAGTTTTGTTAAGTTAGGGTGTATCATAGTTAAAGTCGACGTGTGTTAGTCGACGGTTTGTCCATTGTATAGAACGTGGAGTTATGTGTTGTATTTGCGAAAATGCCAACTTGTTGTTTCATGTAACCTCTTAGGGTTGCATGGCACTCAATGTGCTATTGTGTTTCTCTCTTTTTACAAGAAAAACCCTAAACATGACTTTGTCTGTCACTCTTTACTACTTCGTTGCTTCTTTATTTCAAGCTATTTTTGTCTTAATCCATTCAGTTCTATCCTGTTACACCTTAATTAATGTTTTTATAGTGAAAGACCTATTATAGGCCTAAGTAAAGGGACAAGATGTCAGGGACAGATGAAAATGGTAGTGCGGATGAGCAAACCCCAGAGAATTAGGTTCATCTTGTAAGGTTGATGCAGATGATGGATTAGAACTAAAGTAGACTTTTCGAGCAAGTCATCATCAAGATGCCACAACCAGGTGTCGTCCCTACTAAAGGATCAACCATGGGATTAAGGTGGATAGACTTTAAGAGGGCCAAGCCACCAACATTCTCTTCATTCCCAGAGCCATTAACAGCAGATGACTGGTTGATGGATGTTCAAAGGAAGCTAAACATAGTTCAATGCACTGATCGAGAGAAAGTTCTATATGCTTCTCATTAGCTTAGTGGCCCAGCTACAATATGGTGGATCAACTTCAAGCTGTCAATCCTAACAAGAAAATCATCACATGGAATGAATTCTTAGAGGAGTTCAGGAAAGTGCACATTTTAGAAGGTCTGATTGTAGCGAAAATGAAGGAATTCAGAAACCGCACTCAGAATGGAAAGCCTATTGCAAAGTATCATGATGAATTCCAGCGCCTTCTATGCTATGCTCCTAATGATGTGAACACAAAAAAGAAGAAGATGGTGTGGTTTGTCGAAGGTTTAGATGAACCAATCAAGTACAAAGTTGCTGGTATGGACTAAAATGACATGTCTGAGCTACTCAACAAGGTCCTGTTGATTAAACGCAGAAGAAAGAATTAGAGGAAAGTCGCAAGCACAAGGCCCGACAGCAGATGAGGCCCTCATCAAGTGCCCAAGGCCAAGGAAGATGACGCCAACAGTACCACCTTGGTGTTTCCTACCATAGATGCCAAGGCCTCCAATGCCACAGAGATAACAGTATTATAGTGGAAACCAGTATCCAGTAAATAATTTTCCAAAAGAATGTCATCAACAAGCTGGTGGGACACATCCGTCCAAACTACCCCTGGAAAAACTTTCTGACCGGATGTTGCACAAGTCAGAGCAAGAGCCCAAAGTGCAATGCCACGTGCCGTACCGCAAAACCAAAACGTGGCAGGACGTGGAGTACCCAACCGTGGAGGAGTAGTGCTAAACTGTGGAGGACAGGTTGGAGCTGTTGTAGGATGAGGACGATCTAACCCTGGAGCAACTCTGGGAAGGGTTAACCACGTATCAGCCATGGACACAATCGGAGCTACTGACATCATGGTTGGTATGTTTTCTGTTAACTCAGAGCCTGCTTTGGTTTTATTTGATCCGGGTGCTACATATTCTTTCATTTCTCTAGCTTTGATTAAGAAACACAGTTTAAGTCTAGTAGCTTTAAATATCACCCATATGATATATGACCCTGGATCAGACATGAAATCTCAGTTTAAGTGTTCTAATGTAGAAATCCAGATAGAAGGAGTTGTATTTTTAGCAGACCTTATACTATTAGAAATACAAGGATTGGATCTTATACTAGAATGGATTGGTTGCATAAATATAAAAAAAAGATGAATTGTGAGAATAAGATCATTAATTTGGTCAACACTGAGAGGAAGAAGGTAGTGTTCAGAGGCAAGAGACCTTTGCTACCTTTGCCACGGTCAATAAACACCATGGTTGCAGAAGGAGTTGAGAAAGCGCCAGTGGTTAATGAGTTTCTAGATGTTTTTTCAGCAGAGTTGCTAGGAATATCACTTGAAAGGGAAGTTGAGTTCTCCATCAAACTGAAGCTTGAAACCAAACCTATAGCGAAGGCGATGTATCGCATGACTGCACTTGAGTTGAAGGAGTTGAAAAAACATATTGGTGAGCAAGAAGAGAAAGGTTTCATAAGACCAAGTGTATTGGAGTGGGCTGCCCCAATATTATTTGCTAAGAAGAAAGATAGTATATTAAGGATGTGTGTGGATTACCAAGCACTTAATGAAGCAACTATTAAGAACACGTATCCATTGCCAAGAATTGATGATCTGTTTGATCAACTGAAAGGAGCCAAGATATTTTCGAAAATTGATTTGAGATCAGGATACCATCAACTGAAAGTTAGGGAAGAGGACATATCGAAGACTATATTTATTACTAGATATGGACTATATAACTTTACTGTTGTCGGCGAAACGGGACTGGGAGTCCCACATACCTCGGGGACACGTGGGTCTTTGGCCACGTCAGCTCCTCCGGGGCCACATTCTGCACCGGTGACGGCCGGCTTCAGCCTTCTTCCCGCTAAGTACCTGGGGCCCGAGCATTGCCCGGGCCCGGGTGCGCCTTCTCCGGGCACCTCGCGACGGGCGCCCACATCCACCCCGGGTCCCGGGGGCATTCTCGAGAAGGGGCACTCCTCTGTGCCCGGTTCCGGGGCCCACAGGCTCCATGCCCGAGCCCCGGGTCTCAACCCCGGTTCCGGGAAGCTCCGTGCCCCGGCCCCGGGTCTCGTCCCCGGTCCCGGGAAACTCCGTTCCCGGGCCCCGGATCTCGTCCCTGGCCCGGGGCTCACAGGCTCGGCCTCGGGGCGCACCGGGACATTCCCAGGCCTCGGGTCTCGCCCCCAGTCCCGGGACTCATAGGCTCAGGCCCGGGACTCACATCTGCCGTCCCCGAGGAGCTCAGAGCCCTGTGTGCGCGGAGGGCTCGATGAGCTCTCCGTCCCGGGCACGAGGTTGACTCGAGCGGACCAACTCTCCAACTACCTGCATTAATGACGAGGCGACGGGGCGTGTCGCCACTGTCGCCTGCTCTGCCACGCGTGGACGTCTCATGATGGCCCCCCGTGGACACATGACTGTATAGTCAGAGACTTTTGACTTTGGCGGCGAGGGCGTGCGTTGTCATATCTCCATACTCCAGCCGCCCACAGCAGCCCGGCAACGTGCCGACCAGACAAGCAGCCGAGCCAGGCAGCGACTAGACGTCCCTCCGGCACGGTGTGGCAGGCGGCCGCGTGCGTGCGACAAGACAAATCGTAGCTAGCTTTCTCTGTATACTTGGCACTGTGAACTCCCCTTGAGTTATAAAAGGAGGATCCATGCCTACAGGAGGGAGGGGGCTCTCGATCTCTGGCTCTAGCTCGCTCTCTCGCTACCGTTCGTCTTCTTCAGCTCGCTCTGTCTCTCTTTTCTGAAGGGAGGGCTAGCTCCTGAGCACTCTGGTTTCATCTTGTAACAGCATATCACATTCATCTCCCACATAGCCAAAACACACAGGAGTAGGGTATTATGCCTCCGCGCGGCCCGAACTTGTCTACCTCTCCCTGTCTCCTTGCGTGCTATCTCTCAGCCTGGGCCCCCGGCGCCCGAGCATCGATCATCTCCCAGACGCCGCAAGCTATCCTGTGAACAACTCCCCTGGCCGAACTCAAAAGGGGGGTCTCCAGACTCCCCGCGGTTGGAGTTTCCTCCTCCAACAACTATGATGCCATTTGGAGTGATCAATACACCAATAGTTTTCATGGGGTTGATGAATAAAACCTATATGGACTACCTCGAAAAGTTTGTGATAGTCTTTATAGATGATATCCTTATATATTCATCTAGTGAAGAAGAACATGAAGAATATTTAACTCTAGTTTTAGAAAGATTAAGGGAACCAAAATTGTATACCAAATTCTTCAAGTGTGAGTTCTAGATAAAGAAAATACAGTTTCTAGGCCACATCATCACTGTATTATAAGTAGATCTAGAAAAAGTTAAAGCTGTATCAGAATAGGAACAACTACAGACAGCGAAAGACATTCAAAGTTTCTTGGAAATAGCATGATATTACCAGCTCTTGATTGAAGGTTTTTTTGGGAATGGTAAAGGTTGGGAAAGAAGACAACAAAGAGTAGAAACTAAGATTGTTGCAATCTCGGTAGTATGCCCCGTCTCCTTAGCCGGTCGTCGGTGATGCAACTAGCTGGAGACTGAGGTCGCGGTCCGCTCCACTCCACCAACTGAAGGCTTCGCTCACTGCGCCAAATTGATGCGTGCAAGTCTGGCATAGAGAAGTACGCTGGACAGATCATGGTGCAGGTAGTCTCGGTTTCTTGCACTTAATTTTTTCATGCTATTTTGTGAATACTGGGGATTGGGGATGTCTATTCATGGAGCAACAATATTTTTGTTTTTGATTTGTCAGGGCATACAGGGAGCGTGAAGTCTCTGCCATTCCATTCTTCAAATCCAGGTTATTATTATGTATACATATTTTTATTATCTATTCTTTATATATTGTGCCAATAAAATTTGCAAGGAAATTGTATTCACGAGCTTGTTGCCTGTGCACAGCTCATTGTTACTCGTTCGACGGATGGTTCTCTTGCTCTTTGGGATCTATGGTGCGACCCAAAAACCCCAAATGGTTATCGTGAAGCTTGCAATGTATGCTGCCTACTTGCCTTGGCTGCTGCAATCTAAATTTTCCCTTGCAGCTACAGTGATAAAAATAGCAATTTTCCCTTGGCTACAGCTGTTAAGACATACACCGAATTTCTTGCCGCCATTCAACTCAACACCAAAAGTCTCGGTGCTCGGATCTTCTCTGCTCCGCCGGCACTTTGGGGGTCTCGATGTCGCTGCTTCTCCATCATCCCCCTCTGCGCCGATCTGGTCCTTGCGCCGTCGTTGACTTTCTGCCGGAGAAGCACAGCAAGCCACATCCAGATTCTACCCAGGAAGAGCAAGAAAATTTCATCAGCTATTTGCTACCTCTGTTAGTTTTGCGTCCCTTCAAGTACATCGGATGCAGTTGCTTCTCAAGTTCTCATCTAAATTCTTAATTATACAGTTTAATACTTTGGATAGTCCAATGCGTTTCTCAAATTGAACTGAACAAATAGCTTACCAAATTGATTTGTTAAGGTGTCCCAGTTATACTACATATCAAATGAGCAGCAAAATCCATTCATGAATATTTTTTTTCACTGCTGACACCGGTAGTTACTTCCACTGTTTCATGGAAAAATACGAGTTACAAGAATTTTCCGAACCAAGTCTACAGATTGTTTCCCTTTTAGTCTAGCGACTCTAGAAAACAAGCAGAAAAATCATGTGCAGAAAAATTGGCTTATCTTGTGATTTATGCACTTGGCATTTAAAACTGTGATGAGCGTGTGTACGACTGACGTGGGTCAGGTTGCGAATATCTGTACCCGAAAATGATATGTTTGGTCTATTTGTGTGTAGATATTTAGGGTCAACCTTGTCAGCGACGAGATCGGGACTAAACTCAGGGAGGAGTTTAGATTCAGAACGGTCAAGGATGCCGGGTGACAAGGTAGGACACAAAGTGATATACGGTGGATAAAAACCGTGTGAGAAGATATTCAGAACGAACTTCACAAGGCAGTGTATAAATGCCAGAAAAATTGAAAAAAAGAGTATAGGACATGGTGCTACAGTCAAGCGAGGTACTATAGCATGGTACTGTAGCACATAGCAGACGGTCTAGGTGGGACAACGAGAGATGGCCCAGATGGTTTACGAAGGGGTTTTGGTTTTATAAATAGTGACTCCCTATTAATTTTTGGTGAGATTTTTTTAGGGTTTTTAGAGAGCGAATTTGTTTTAGATTATAGTTCTAACTAGAGTTTTGGTGATTTCGTAGAGAAATTTTTTGGATGTTTAGAGAAACATCTTGTAAGCACAATCTTGGTAATAAAAGTAAAGTTTATGAAAGATTAGTGCGGTAATTAATCCCTCTTTCTCGTTCATCTTTATGCATGCCTAGCAATGGATTTTAGATTGATTTGTTTTCTCTAAGATTTGGGTTGGTTTCTTTGATCTAAAATCTAGCAGGGTGTTTTTCTAGTGTTCTGAAAAGTTTGGTTGGTTAATTATTTTCGGATCTCGTTTAATAAATTAATTAGGATTTAATTAATTTTCGTCAACTTTCTGTTCAGTAATTTTGTTTCGTTAATATTTTGAGATCCAGAAGTCCGATTAACGTGATTCCAGTTGGGTTTGTTTACAAATTTTTCTTCGTTTATTTTGACAAATTTTCAGGTCGATCGGAGTTTCGGATCTACGAATACAATCTACGAAACGGTGTTCTGTCCAGATTCTGAAAACGCGGTTTTTCAGGTTTTGTGGTTAAGGGAAAATATTAAATTTTATTTTTGTCTTACGCAATCATTCACCCCTTCCTCTGATTGCCTATCTTAGTGTGTGTCGATTCTACAAAAGGACCTATCATTCGGCCAGTTCCAAGAGAGAAAACAAGTAGAAAACAAGCTGATTGGCGATCTTGAGGGTATATTTTCCAAGAAATCGAAGCCAAAGAAGAATGGTGAAACTAGGGGCCCTATGCTAACTAGAGGTAATTTCCACTCTAATCTTGAAATGGACTGCAAGAACAGTTGCTTACATGAGACCGATGTTAATTTTGATGGTATGGAAATGATACTATTAATTTCAGTAAAGAATTGTTTATCATGACCATTTGAAAATACTATTTTGGCAATATATTTGATGTTGTCTAATACTTGGGGGAGGCTGAGCACGGTTGCTACAGGAACGACACTATGGCAGAGTGTTGCTCAGGATGTGCCTCTGGGTGTAGCTGCATCCCGAGAAGGGGCTTGGTGGCGGCGACCTGCATCGAAGTCGCCTGATCAAGTTCAGCGTCAAGAACAGGAACCCCCAGCTAGCGTTACTCTTGCCGGTGCAGCGGTTGCCGCTATCTTCGGCAGTGAGGGCGGCGCGGAGTGAGGTTTAGACTGAGGACTACACCCGCGCCATCGCCTGAGAGCCCAACCCCAATATGACCCGTATATTCGATGACCGCATCGTTGAGAGCTGTGGCGCTAGAGACGACGACGGTGATGCCTGCTGGTTCATGAGCTCTTGCTATTGGTGCAAGAAGAGCAATGATTGTTGGTGTTACTCCTGGCGTAGCCCGAGCCAATCCGAGCAAAGAGCTCCCGGCCAGAAGCCCCGGGCGCGGGCGCGGGAGAGGTCCCGGGCACGAGGGCCCGGACACGGACGTGGGCACGGGAGCAGTCCCGGACGCAGGGCGCGAGCACGGGAGTAGTCCCGGGCGCGAGGGCCCGGGCACGGGCGCAGGCCGGGCGAGGACCCGGGCACGGGCGCAGCGAGGTCCTGGGCACAGGCGCGGGCGCGGGATCCGGACAAAGCGGAAACGGTCTGGACAACGGCCTGGCGAGATGCTCGGGCGAGGAGATCAACGACGACTGAGTTCGTGGCCGCACGAAGCGCGCAACTAAGCGAAGTGCGTGGGGAACATGGTCTCGTCTTCCTTGTACATAGGATCGAAGTTATTTTCAGCCTATAAGTAGATGATAGTTGTATTATTTGTAATACGGCAGTAGAGTTTCATTTCAGTTGAAATAGACACCGAAAATTGCCCCAAAACACTCTCCTGCGCAGTGCTCTGTTCCTGCTCTGCTTTTCTCGTCTCTGGTTTACTTGCCGGATCCGCTACAGTGCACCCGCTAGGGATTCGACCTGGTTTTCGCTAACAAGTGGTATCAGAGCTCTCAGGTTCGGGACTGATCTGACGCCATGTCGATTGTCACGGCTGATGCGGCAAGGGGGAGCTCAGGGAGCGCGTTCCTCTACCCACAACTCACTGCAACCAACTACACTAGTTGGGTGATCCGGGTGCAGGCGATGATGGAGGATCAAGGCGTATGGGAAGCAGTCGAGCCGGCCGGAGCGGTCGTCGACCCGAAGAAGGACAAGAAGGCGAGGTCCCACCTACTGCAATCGCTCCCTGAAGATCTTTTGATGCAGGTGGCGAAGAAGCGGTCGGCGAAGGAGGTGTGGGACTGCCTCAAGACGAGGCTCGTCGGCGCAGATCGAGTTCGCAACGCACGCCTGCAGACGCTGAAAGCTGAATTCAGCAGCATGTGCATGGCCGACGGGGAGTCGCCGGACCAGTACGCTGGGCGGATCACAGCCATGGCGGTCCGGCACTCTGAGCTAGGTGCGACACTGAACGACGCCGCCATGGTGAAGAAGTTGTTTGACACCGTCCCGGAGAAATTCGTCAGCATCGTGGCCGGCATCGAACAATTCTACGACCTCGAAGATATGGCGTTCGAAGAGGCAGTGGGCCGTCTCAAGGCCTACGACGAGCGCACGCGCAAGAAGAAGGGCGCCGTCGGTGGTCTAACCGCCGATGGGCAGGTGCTCCTCACTCAGGCAGAGTGGGAGGCGCGCTTCAAGAAAGACGGCGGCGAATCTTCGTCGCCGCAGAAAAACAAGCCTTCCGGCGACGGGGGTAACCGCGGCCAAGGCGGACGCGGGCGCGGCAGAGGGCACGGTGCGGGCGGCCGCGGCGGCAAGCCTCGCAACTCTGGGGGAGGTGGCTCTGGCGGGGGAGCCCGCGACAAAAGCCACATCAAGTGCTTCAACTGCGACGAGTTCGGACACTACTCCACTAAGTGCCCGCACCCTAAGAAGAAGAAGGCGGAGGCCCATCTTGCGCAGACCGAGGACGCCGGAGCAGCGTTGCTGCTCGCGGTGACTGAAATCGAGACGGCGCAGCCTACGTCGGCGCAGGTGGCGCACTCTGGCCTGGTCATGCACGAGGATCGTGTATGGCCACACTTGTTGTTGGCAGAGGGAGGCGCCGCCGCTGGGGACGTCTGGTACCTGGACAATGGTGCCAGCAACCACATGACGGGAGATCGCCTCAAGTTCCGAGAGCTGGACGAGACGATCACAGGGCGAGTCAAATTCGGCGACGCCTCTTCGGTGCAGATCATGGGGAAGGGATCGATTCTCTTCTCCTGCAAAAATGGTGATCAGTGGCTGCTCGATGACGTCTACTACATTCCGAGCCTTTGCTGCAACATGGTGAGCCTGGGGCAGCTCACCAAGACCGGCCACCGCGTCGTGATGGATGAAGATGACCTAGAGGTTTACCACAAAAACCCCTGGCGCCTAGTCATGAAGGTGAGGCGCACCACCAACCGGCTCTACCGGATCGAGCTGAAGCTGGCACACCCAGTATGCCTGCTGGCTAATCTCGAGGACCCGGCATGGCTATGGCATGCCTGGCTCGGGCACGTGAACTTCCAAGTGATGAAGCATTTGGTGGACAAAGAAATGGCGGCAGGAGTACCGGCAATCGTCCACCCGAACCAACTCTGCCAGGCGTGCCTGGTGGCGAAACAGATTCGCCAGCCATTCCCGGCGCTGGCGAATTTTCGAGCGGAGGCGCCGCTCGAATTGCTCCACATGGACCTATGTGGGCCGATCACCCCATCGACGATGGCCGGTAACCGTTATTTTATGCTAATAGTTGATGATTTTTCTCGTTGGATGTGGGTGTTTGTGATCAAAACGAAGGATCAAGCACTTGCGGGGTTTGAAAAATTCAAGCCCCTGGCCGAGAACATGGCCGAGCACCGCATCAAGACGCTCAGATCGGACCGCGGTGGCGAGTTCCTCTCTGGCGAGTTCGCGCGCGTCTATGAGGAGGCTGGCATCCAGCGACACCTAATGGCGCCGTATTCACCGCAGCAGAATGGCGTTGTGGAACGCCGTAACAGAACGGTGATGGCGATGGCGCGCTCTCTCCTCAAGGGGATGTCCATGCCCGGCAGGATGTGGGGGGAGGCGGTGCGACATGCCGTATACCTGCTAAACCGGCTGCCTACCAAGGCGATGGGGAATCGCACCCCATTCGAGGCCTGGACGGGAAGGAAACCACACCTAGGGCACCTACGGGTGTTCGGGTGTACAGCTCATGCGAAGATCACGACCCCCAATCTGAAGAAATTAGACGACCGGAGTTCTCCGTTCGTGTATCTAGGGGTCGAGGAAGGAAGCAAAGCACACCGCCTGTTTGATCCATGCCGTAGGCAAATTCATGTAAGCCGCGATGTTGTCTTTGAAGAAAATGTTGCCTGGAAGTGGAATGGAGTTGCAGGGGAGGCTGAATCGTCAGAGTTTGTCGTCGAGGAGACCGTCGACGACGAGACGGCAAACGGCACAGAAGTGCCACCATCGGGCAGCATGGCTGGCGAGCCGACAACCCCGGTGGAATTCTCTCCACCAGGAAGGCGAGCTGGCAGGGAGCCAGCGACTGAGGTAGGAGAGCCTTTAACTCCAGCAAGGCCGGTGGCTAGAGCTACCGAGTCTGCCGGCGAGCAGGCGACGCCGCAGACAGGAGGCAGCACCAACAGCAACGATGGGCCTGTTCGCTACAGGCACATTGACCACATCATGCGCGATGCTGCGCGAGTCGACCTGGTGGAGGACGACACAGATGATGCGGTGCTGCTCGCGGGGACTGATGAGCCCTCCTGCTACCGCAAGGCGGCGGGCCAGCCGGCGTGGGAGGACGCCATGGCCAAAGAGCTGGAAGCCATCGAGAAGAACTCAACATGGGTCCTCACCGCGTTGCCAGCAGGACACAAACCTATTGGGCTCAAAGTGGGTGTTCAAATTGAAGAAGAATACCGCTGGCGAAGTAATCAAGCACAAGGCCCGATTGGTGGCAAAGGGATATGTTCAACGACAAGGTGTCAATTTTGATGAAGTATTCGCGCCAGTGGCAAGGCTTGACACGGTGCGTGTGATACTCGCCATTGCCGCTGATCGGAGGTGGGAGGTGCATCACCTCGACGTAAAATCGGCGTTCCTAAATGGCGAGCTCGAAGAGGAGGTGTACGTGGCCCAGCCGGAAGGCCATATACAGAAAGGGAAGGAGCATCTTGTGCTCAGGCTGAGCAAGGCGCTCTATGGCCTTCGACAAGCACCACGGGCGTGGAACACACGTCTTGACAAAAGCTTGAAAGAGCTCGGCTTCGCGTGGTGTGCGCAGGAGCAGGTGGTGTACACTAGAGGAAAGGGGCGCACCGGCATCATCGTCGGGGTTTATGTTGATGATTTAATCGTGACAGGGGAAAACCCACATGAGATCACGAAGTTCAAGCAACAGATGATGGGGGAATTTGAGATGAGCGATCTCGGTCTGCTCACGTATTATTTGGGGATTGAAGTGGCGCAGGGGGAGAACGGCATCGCCATCAAGCAGGCCGCCTACGCCAAGAAAATTCTGTCCCAGTTCGGGATGCTGGAGTGCAACTCAACCTCAATTCCCATGGAGCCTCGATCGCTGCTGCACAAAGATGCCGAAGGAAGTCCTGTCGATGCCACGGAGTATCGGCGTGTCATCGGGTGCCTGCGGTACCTGCTGCACACGAGGCCGGATCTGTCCTACGCCGTTGGCGTAGCGAGCAAATTCATGGAGCGGCCGACGATAATGCATTTCAAGGCTATGAAGATGATCCTCAGGTACCTCAAAGGAACAATCGATTTCGGGCTCGCATTCGCAGGAGGAAGCGGCGCAGTGGAGATTACCGGCTACACCGACAGCGACTTGGCCGGCGACATTGACGATCGCCGGAGCACCGGCGGGATGGCGTTCTACGTCAACAATAGCCTTGTCTCATGGTGTTCGCAGAAACAAAAGACGGTGGCGCTGTCATCTTGCGAAGCTGAGTTCATGGCGGCCACCGTGGCAGCGTGTCACGCGCTCTGGCTCAAGGCGCTGCTGAGCGAGCTGATCGGCGCAGAAGCAAAGCCGGTGAGACTCTACGTCGACAACAAGTCAGCGATTGCCCTGATGAAGAACCCTGTGTTTCACGGGAGGAGCAAGCATATCGATACCCGTTATCACTTCATCCGTGAATGCGTCGAGAACGGGCAGATCATGATTGAATTCGTCCGGACTGAGGAACAGCGGGCGGATGCACTTACAAAGGGGTTGCCGGCGATAAAACTGGCAACAGCGCGGCACCTGTTGGGTGTTCGCGATCTTAGTCTGCGCCAGGACTAAGGGGGAGTATGTTGCTGTTACTCCTGGCGTAGCCCGAGCCAATCCGAGCAAAGAGCTCCTGGCCGGAAGCCCCGGGCGCGGGCGCGGGAGAGGTCCCGGGCACGAGGGCCCGGACACGGACGCGGGCACGGGAGCAGTCCCGGACGCAGGGCGCGAGCACGGGAGCAGTCCCGGGCGCGAGGGCCCGGGCACGGGCGCAGGCCGGGCGAGGACCCGGGCACGGGCGCAGCGAGGTCCCGGGCGCAGGCGCGGGCGCGGGATCCGGACAAAGCGGAAACGGTCTGGACAACGGCCTGGCGAGATGCTCGGGCGAGGAGATCAACGGCGACTGAGTTCGTGGCCGCACGAAGCGCGCAACTAAGCGAAGTGCGTGGGGAACGTGGTCTCGTCTTCCTTGTACATAGGATCGAAGTTATTTTCAGCCTATAAGTAGATGATAGTTGTATCATTTGTAATACGGCAGTAGAGTTTCATTTCAGTTGAAATAGACACCGAAAATTGCCCCAAAACACTCTCCTGCGCAGTGCTCTGTTCCTGCTCTGCTTTTCTCGTCTCTGGTTTACTTGCCGGAATCTTGCCGGATCTGCTACAGTGCACCCGCTAGGGATTCGACCTGGTTTTCGCTAACAATGATGCTCTCTTCCTGCAACATAGGTAAAGAAAACACTCTGAATTTTGATGCTTTGGATATGAACTTTTTCGTTATTGTCAGTAAATCAATATGGTTAATTCACTTGATAATTTTACCATTTGATACGTGCCAAGACTTGTAGGAGTGATTCATAACTTAGATGATTAGTTTGGTGATTTTTGTCCATTTAGTCAATGCATTTTAGTTGTAGTTTTTGAGTAGTGGTTTGGGTGCCTTAAATTAGATCCATGTAACTACTGTTTGGAGATAATGGAAATACTTTTAAGTACTACATAAGATCAAGTCAATCGGTGTCTTTATCTGCTATTACGGTGCTCGTGGTCTATTGTCGGCTATTCCAATAAGATATTTTTTTCTCCATCTGGATGAAAGAAGCTTGGTTTATGTAAATAGTATAGGCAAAGTTTGTGGCAACTAGCTTTTAAAGTATTTGATACTGCATTGCTGTCATTGTGAGCCAATGAGTGACATCAATTGATCTCAGGTTGCCGTTAAATACTGTCTTTTCTTTGTTTTGGTCACTAACTCAATATTGATTAATAGGCAGGCTGTAGATTTGGGTCCTAATCTTTGTCAGCCATTAGTTGCCGGCCCTAAAGTTTTATATGAACTGTGATATTTCCATATCCTTGAGTTAATGATGCCTGGTGAATATGAGATGGACCATAGATATTGCTCCCCACAGCTTGTGCTAATTGTTGAGTTCTTCCATGCATTGGGCTAATCAATAGGTTTTTTCTGAACTCTCTTTGAACGAGTCTTTTAGGATAGCGATTTTTGACAACTCATCAACACATATTACATATCTAATTTACTCTTGAGCAGTCTTATGTGATTATAGCTACTTTTAATTGTTTTATGAGCAGGTATGCAGGATTGAGTATTCAAATCAGGTTGGAGACATTCATATTTAATAAACCCTGGTTGGTTTCATTTCAAACATAAAAGGCACGTACAACAGCTGACCTTTATGAAAAGGAAACATGTGTATATATGCCTCCAACATTGAGTTGCTATGCATTTTGTCAAATCCATGTGGTTCTGGAATCTGGATCATGGATATAGATGACCCAATTGTGCGTGTGATTTAGTGGTTGATAAAAATCTGACCATGTTGTATTCTCATGGTTGTATCTTTTTGAATAGAATCTTTGACGATGAACACCACATTATAGTATAATTCAATATTTAAGTGCAAATGTTAATAGGTTTTACTCAAATAAATTGTTCGAAATGAGTAAATGAGAATGAAGTTTTTTATTTTTGAGAAAATGATGAGAATGAATTTAAATTGAACGTTTAGTACGGTTTTCCATTTTTCCATTTTCTCCATCCATCCATGAGAATATACAAGACAATAGATCAAGTCATTTGTGTAGATGGGGATATTAGTTGTACACAAAATTATATCTGCAATTATATTGATGATGATCAACTCTTACTCGATAAATATGGTTGTATATTTGTATTAATATGCATTTGTGAACCGATGAAGTTGGTTGCCAATCCTCCAATGGAGTTTTAGTTTGGTAATGCTACATATTTTGGTTCTTTGATTTATATTATCAAATTCACTGTAGCGTTAGCATGGGCAGACTACTAGTTATATAGGATTGGTCTATTAACCAGTAAAGTATGAAATCAGGTATTTTGCCCTTTAAAGTATGAAAACTAGCTCAAATAACTTTCTGGAGTGATTTTATAGGTGATTTTGCCATTTAGATGACATGGCATTGGTATTGCTTGTATGCTATAAAGATTAGTGTATTAAACCCATATTAATTTAATCATTTCTTTTCACTGACTGATTGGCAAGTCCAAAAATTACATTTTAGCACTAATGTGTATCATTCTCAAGCTGTTCCACATGTGGGAAAAAAAGAAAATAATACACATAAAAACTTGCTTACAAATATCTTACTCTCATCGTCCCCTTCTATAAGAGATTTTAAGATTTTAACTTGTCCTCTAATATAAGTGATTTTATAGTGCTAGTTATCCCATCAACTATTTTTCATTTAAATTCCTTTCCATCTTAACTCTCACCTACCTTTTCACCCAAGCTATCACTTATTTAATAAGAGGCTCAGGGCAGTCCTAAGCCAGAAACTACCAAGTAGTTTCCATACCATGCCATGTCATATAGACATCACTCTAGAAACTAATGTCCTCAATGCACTATTTCTATCATAGCTTAAACAATTAATTAGTCACTCAATTCTCTCTCTAATCCACCAATCATCTTTCTTTCTCATCTCTTATGTAGACACCATTCTCTTCCAATGCAATATTTGGTAGTGTCTAGTGTGTTGGTTTTCGTGTTAAAACCATTTTCTGCATAAGACCCAGTTTCTTCATCTTTTCATTCTCTCTCTCTCATTTAATATAACGCCACATTAACAAAAATGTTCTAGGTGGCACTATAGTTAATGCTGTAGAAACTATACTAGTTGGAGCATTGGAACTGCCTTTAATAGTCTTTTCTTTTCAACCTTAATCTTTCTAAAAAGGGAAAGATCCCTTGTATTTGAGGATAACGGGAGTACAAAACACATATGACGCAATGCGTTGAATCTTGATTTTTTATAGTTACCAACTAATTAAATCGAACGGTTGAGATAGGAAGAGTTTAGCAAAGATTCTTTAAGTACGTATAGCATTACTTTGAAAAAAATACATAACCGACTATATCATCATGTAATTGTCCCTATCATAGTCCAATGAAAAACGCCGTACGTTATCATGCACACAACAAAACCATCTTAAAGGGTTATTTAAATCGGTTTCTATACTTAGGGTATAGAATACCAAGTTTTATACTCAAGAGATTATGTAGATCAATCTTAATACTTTATGCAATGAAAAGTACATTTTTCCTGGAAAAAAGTTTATACATTAATTGTGGAAAGAGCGGCGGCCGGCAGAAGTACTGCACAGGACCGTGATGGTCGTAGACCAATTGAAGGCTACACATCCACGAGTATGTCATGTATATAGGTCCACGAAAAGAAGCCACGTGATAACTTGTGCATCTGTCGTAAAATTTGCTAGGTGAGTAATTAATTATGAATTAATTCTCTATATTATTTTTTTAAAATTTTAACTGATCCATTCGCCTGTCAGATGGCCGAGGCCGTTTGTAAAACCCTATTTCTAGATATGTTTCTCCTATGAAATCGTTCGTAAAAATCATAACTTTTACTAATATTTTCTTAAAAAAACCGTATATAAAAATAGGATGATTTTTTTACAGGCAAAAACACATGTAAAAATTGATTTTCAGAGACACCACCTCTAAAAATAAAAACAAGTCTATTCATTTTTTCATTTAATCATCCGTTCTCTGAGATCTGTACAACTACAAAGTTATCAATCTCATCGGAGGCTACAATTTTCATATAAAATTTACCATATTTAGAGTGCCAAATATGTATTATAACTTTTAGAGAGGTGAAATAAAAAATAAAATGGTGAGGAGGCTACCTATGGAGTAAGAGGTCCTGGGTTCAAATACGTTGATTTTTACAGACTGTGAACTTCAGGTGGCTATGCAAACACCCGTATAAACGGGTTACTACCGCTTGCGGAAATTTTGTATCAGTATGTCCTAGCTATCAACTATATTAAGTTGGTTGGATGTTCATGGGAATGGCTGAGGATGTAGTAGTACTCGTGATTTAATAAAATCTCTCTGTTAGAAATAAAATATATTAGCGTTTTCTCTTTCTTAATTCTTGCCTACGGTGAAAAGGACGAGGTCATAGATGGTCAAGGGATCTACTATATTTGCTTTCAAAGTTTTTTGGGATAAGAATATGAATGAGATCGAATATCGCGGATATGAAAATGAAAGCAAATAAAATCGAATACAAATGCAGAGAAATAAGAACCGATGAATACGTACAGTCCGGAACATTTGTCTGAACCGGAAAACCTACTTAATTAATTAACCTTTGCTCCCCAAATGAAGAGAGTTAATTAATCAAGTAGTCCTTTGTAAAAAAAGGTTGAACCTTCCAATTTGTAGCAACTGTATATGTGCATTGGCACGTACAAACTAATAGTATCACCTTTTTAATAATGAAATTCATTCATGCCTTTCCTTCAAATAAGCTACAACCAAATTATTACAGAGATTGTAAATCGAACGACTGCAAATTATAAAATCATAGTTTGATTAAAATTAAGAAAACTACTAAAAACACCAGAGATAGAAATAACACCTAATACTAGACCTCTATCTATGTTGGCAAAAATCTATATAATCCTTGTTTTTTGCACTGGTTTGCAAGTAATAGTTTCGCTCGGTTCCATAACAATGGAGATATATACTAGAGTGAAAATAATAAATAACACATTGATTGATAGATCCTATGCATGTCTTCAAAATAAAATACTCTCTCTTCCAAAATATATCTATTTTTATAGTTTAAGCTATAAGGGTAGATAAGTTTTGGAACGGAGAGAGTACTTAAAACACTTTGGTTCTTCTCCCAATAGACATGAATTAGCAAACTGTATTTCCAGCACATAGTTTGTTCATGGCAGACGAAAGTACGGTGAAGTTTGGTTCAGATGCAACTTGGAAATTGAATTAACGGATATGTACTGATCCCTCCATACGTGCTACATCATTGGTTGATGCATTGTGGAGTACATAATAAGGGTAAGAAATCCCTATAAATATTCCGATTCACTACACTATCATAAAATTGTGGGAAAAAGTTCTTCCCTGAATTATGGCATATAGACTTGATGATTCTTCTCTACATACACCAATTTTCATTTATCACATGGACAGCCCTACCCAAGTAGCCATTAATTAAATCTAATGTTATATGGTTGTACTTAAGTGATATAGAAGTGTTTTGATGTATTCATATGAAAATTTTTTTGCATCGTTGTGCACGCCAAGGGCATAGTATAGCAACAAAAATTTATGTCATTGGTTGATGCTGTGAGAGAAGCTAAACTTATCTTCTCAGCCTTTAGTTATTTTAAACTAAAACAATTGGAAGATAACGATGATGTGGCAAATATGTCTCTCAAAGGTTTCTTACGCCCATCTAAATCCAGAGTTACATTATAACCTCGTCTTTTTACCGTTTCAATGTTTCCAATTTTATTATTACTAATAGCTCTTGCATTTATTTATGTATAGAGTGATGCTACAAACGTACTTACGGAAGCTAGCTTGCAATATATCTTAATTGAGATGATAAATAAGCTGGAGTACCAATTCACTTACCTTGATCCCTATCTAGTTGAAGAACGCAAGCTTCATGCCTTCATTTATTTTTATTCGGAGTAAAACCATTTCACAATCTTTAGAGACGTAATGAATCGGTATATTGATGTAAAAGAAAGAGCTTACATATACGCATTACTTAATGCTGAGCAAATATTGGGAGTAGATGTGATGGGATTGTGATGTAATGTGTATATGTGATGTGATTATAACTTTGAATGTGAATGCGAACGTGGATGTGAACTGCTAAATGTGAATCTAATGTATTTTTCTAACTGGAACATTTTTAGCGTATTACAACTGTGTAGGCTTTTAGCAAACCACATGTGAAAAATTTTTCACAGGCAGCTGTCTTTGTTGTTTCGTTTGTTAAAATAACATTTACACATGCAGTTTCTAAAGATATCCGTCTATGTAAATGATTTTTCATATGCGGTTGATTTTGCACCTGTGAAATAGGCTATTTTCACATACCCTGAACTACAAAAGGTTACATAAACGCTCGTATAAATAGTTACCAACCATCTGTAAAAATGTTTTTCTACCAGTGTGGAGTTTTTAGTTATTGATTTCTTCATACAAGTGGTTTCCTAATTCTTCATTACTTCAAATAATATTGTTTTAGATATGCTAAATTTACTTAATTTGAATAAGTTATGTTCTAGGAACTCTTAGAAAAAAATAATGGTTATCTATCACAAGTCATAATGCTGTGGTTTTCTACAACTTTAACCATAACACATATACATAGTTTCCAGCTAAATTTGTGCAACAAAAAATCAAGCCAATGTCACCAGAATCACACCGGTTCTTAGTTAAGCAACCACTTTGTTTCTTTGCTTGGAGCCAGTGGTGGATGCAGCTCTAAAATAAAGATGGGACGAACATATATACTCTATAAAAACAACCGAACGTAACACATACCATTCCATATTTATATCACAATCATATAAAAATAGAGTACAATCAATAAATTAAGGCATAAAATAATATCCAAGATGGTAACTCTCATTTAAAAATAAAGCAATAATCTTTGCACCACATATAATTTATCACATCAAAAGATAATGATAAATTTGTTGATTTAAAAAACAAGTCAATTTTTAAAACATAAGTAGAAGTTAACTAATCAACTATCTTTAAAAAATGGTTAGTATATAAGAAGATGTATCCACTAATAAATCACTAAGCATAACTGCTAAGAATGTCTAGATCCCATAGGAGATTTAGGCAAATCTATTCTCCGATCACCCTAGCTTGAAATCTATTCTTAATATTATCAAAATCAAGTTATCTGAAAAATCTTTTTCTTAATTTAGCACAATATCAAGTCTTTATTTTATTATATATATTAATGGTTTATTTATAAACTGGTGGATGGTAGCTAGTATGGATGGCCTAGTACTAGAAGCGGCCAGGAGGGGTCTTGGGGTGTGGCATGACGAGGGCCACGGCTGGACTGGCTAACCCACCCTGCCTAACTAGTAGCTCTGCCCTTGCTTGGGACGGAAGTTCCCAACAATCATATTACCCTTTTGATCGAAAGTGTCTAAGCAGTCATCGAGTCAACCACAGTCCCTTTAGCAGCACCTGCCGCTCTAGCTGCAGGCAGAATCTGAAGTCTGTGGTCACTTTCTGGTCGACGACACATCTTCCTCAATGGAACAATTTCCTGCCATTTTAACAAAACACTGTTAAGAAATGGATATACATACAACAAGTCAGTAGCACAGCATAATGTTTCATTCAACTAACAGTGGGATAATTAACAGAAGAATATTGTTTTACACTCCGAAAAAAAATACTTAAGCACAGGTAGAGCATAAATGAAATTGCTTATGGAACAGGAACCTAAACGATGACGCCGCTAACCTACTTATGGGTAAAACACACACAGGCTAATAAATGAGAATATATATAAAATAAAACGGTAAATTCCATGACAACTTTACAAACATGAAAGAGAATATGCATATGCTCTTATGAAATGATATTTGGCTAACTGCATAAGCTCCTTAAATTTGCACAGGTAGACCATACATGAAATTATTGCTTATGTAAGTTCAGGAATTTATTTAAATGACGATGCTTCAAACTACAGTTCTTATGGGTAATGACATGCAAGCATATATGCATCTCCATAATTTTAAGAGAATTAAAACTGGATGCTTAGTGCATGAATTACTACAGTGGTCACATCACAGTTAATGGGTGGACAATATTAGAATGAGTGAAATACCTGTGTCATCATGATCATAGCGAACAAGAAATCTGCAACGACACCCTCTTGCATCATGTCTACGCTTTTGAGCATCAAGGACATGAGCGTCAAAATAAAGAGCCTGATGTTTGCCTTCCTGGTAAATTCAGGGTAGATGTATTTATTGGTGTGAGCCAACAATGTGTAAATGATGTTGGCCCAGCACCGAAGGCGCGCCCGCGCCCGGGACTTCGCCCGGGGCCTCGCGTCCGTGCCCGGGCCCTCGCGCCCGGGGACTCGCTCTTGCGCCCGCGCTCGCTTGCGCTGCGCCTGCTCCCGCGCCCCGCGTCCGGCCTTCGACCGTGCCCCGGGCCCCTAGCCTGGGCTACGCCTCCCGTGCCCCGCGCCCGGCCCCCTCGCCCGGCCTCGTCCGGGCACGCGTCCGTGCCCGGGTACTTGTCCGGGGCCTCGCCCGGGATCGCCTCCGTGCCCTGGCCCTCGCCCGGGTAGCGAGACCGTGTCCGGGAGGGCGAAGAACTCACAGCTCTCTCTCTCTCACTCGATGGAACACTCACACACAAGAAGATGAACTGACGGAGGAAGAAGATGAACAGTACACGAGAAATTTTCACGCTGCACACCAGCGCGCACAACACAGCACTTTTTCCACTTGATTGCACACCTCACTGATCACAGCGATTACACAGGGCTTAAATAGACAAAGTACCGTGGCCGGTACTCACACACCTCCACTTCTCCTCACTCTCCGGTCACACGACCTGGCCGCACGACTCGGCCACGCACACACGACCCGGCCGCACACTCCGGCCACACACACACGCAGGATGCTCCACTACCTCCACGACCCTTGCACTGCACACTACCTCCACTTAGTGCATGCATGCACTCGCACCGATCTGCCGACACACGCACTCCGTGCTTCTCTCCAACAGATCAACTAACTCACATGGACATCATAGATTTGGCTAAGACTCACACAAACACATAACAACAAGATTAAGTCTAACAAATGATAGCACTATAGAAAAGAAAATACGATAAAAAAATAGATCAGCTCGGTGAGATTCACCTACCTTTACAATGTAACACCCATATATACAAAATTTAGGAACAATATTTTATTCATATATTTACCGAAGTTCAAAAATTTATGTCTATATCTCTATTTAATTAGAAGCAATTACATGTACATTATATTTAATTAATCTCTACTTTACGCCCCTTCGATGTTTTTTTGTAGAAATTATCAAAATACGCATGGCTTAATTAATTCGGTAAAAATACAGTTAATGGAAAAATGCAACATTTTGTAACATTAACTTCAAGTCAAAACTATGAACAGAAGTAGATATGAATTCTGATGTTGTCACTTGTAAATATAATAAAACATGGCAATACCTGGAAGCAAAGAATAAGGTCCCCGGGAAGTAGGGGTGCAATCGGATCGGATACGAACGGATACTGTTAATATCATATTTGTTTCCATATTTTTTTTTGGATTCGAATTCGGATACGAATAGTATCGGATACAAATACGAATATGGATTATCTCAGTTACGAATACGAATAAATACGTATCGAATATGAAATAAGTCGGATGCGGACAATGTCGGTTACGAATATTTATTCGGATATCGAGTAAAAGCAACATCCATACAAATCTCACATGTTCTAATCATCTAACCCCTCCACAAGTGTAAATTCCAACTAAATTATGTTTAAAGAAACAAATTAATGATACGTGATACATAACCCCATCTATCCTAATCATCCGACCTGTAAAGAAGTTCAAATTCCAACTAAATTATGCTTAAAGAGATAAATTGACAATACGTTATACACGAATATATGACAAACTAATACAATTAACAAGTCACATTGACATAGAATACAACATAAGCATACGGCATAGGGCATACCCATGACCATGACTCCATGAGTCCATCATTAGTTCATTAGTCATTACCCAAGCGGCCAAGCCATCCCTTGGAATCGGAGTATGGTATGAGGTGCCACGACGGGGATCAAGTGGTTCCATAAAAATGAGGTGCCACGACGGGGATCAGCACGACATTGAAATAAGATAGCACAGCAGCACGAGCAACCAGTAAAATAAGAAATACAATGTGTAATGCACTAATGTGTACAAACATTTGATTTTTTTCCTTCTACATTGAATTGATATTTTGTAATCTAAATATATGGATTTACTTGTATATATATTTTTGTAACTTAGATATATTTTGCAATATATTTAGCTCAAATTGAAGTAATTTAATTATATGGGCCGTTAGGGCACCCCATGCCAAGAAGCTTTGGGCCCAATTCCCTGAAACGAAATATATGTGTTGTTGGGCCGTTGGGGCATGCCAAGATGCACAGGCCGAACATGCGCTCAGAGAACAGAATATTGATTCAAATATGTTCAGTAATTCTTGATAGTTAGATCACAAAATTCTCAAAAAAAAGAGGATAGTTAGATCACAAATTACTGCCAACAGCACATAGGGTGATATCATGATAGTTGATACTTGATAGGCCACAGCACAGCCACATATGACATACCACAACATGTCGCTATAGCACGGTGGTTTAATCACAGGGTTCATAGTCAGAGTCACAGGCTCATAGGCCACACGCTACAACATAAATCATCAAGAACTGAAACTATACATGACAAAATAAAAGATCAACTGCCAGGAAGCCATCTCCAAGCTTTAGTCATCGTTGTCGCTGTCCTCCTCCTCGCCGTCCTCCTCACCGTCCTCCCCGTCAGTTGTCTGATTCTCAGCCTAAAAAAATAAATCAGATTAGCATAAGGAACTGCAAATTGGTAGCAAAGATGTAAAGAACTGCAAGCAACAATTAACAAACCTCCTCAATCGTCGAGGTACATTCTTTATTATCTAAGTCATCAAGAACTGATGCTATCTTAACCTTGCGATCTGAAAGTGACATGATTGATGATTATATGAAGTTAACATTTTTTTAACAAATACAAGTTGGAAGCTGTACAAACTATCAGTTTTACCTTTCTTAGATGCAATATACCAGTCCTTGGTACAGACTAGTGCCTCGACGGCCTCTGGCTCTAGACGGCTGCGGAATTTACTCACAATACGTCCACTGGAACTGAAAGCAGATTTTGAAGCAACAGTAGACACTTGAACAACCAATACATCACGGGCAAGTCGTGAGAGAACAGGATATGTCACTTGGTTGGCTTTCCACCATGACAATATGACAAATTCTGCACCATTGCCACTAGGGTCAATCCACCGAGTTGGTTTCTCTTTCATGTATACCTCCAATTCAGTTAATTCAGACTTAGTCGCATCTTCATCCTCATACAGATATTCCTCAATGGCTGCATTGGCACCATGTGAGCGAGGTGAAGCTACATTAGGTATGGGTTGAGCATTAGGCTTCGAACATTCACGGGTACTGCACAGGTAAGCTTCAAACAATTGCTTCACAACACCCATGAAGCGACTAATTTCAGCAGGAGCCTTCTCCTTGTAAATCTCCTTGATAAAATATTCCACCAGCCTTTTCTTATATCTAGGATCAAGGAAGCATGCCACGGCAAGAGCTAAGTTGGACTTTTTCCAGTACTTGTCATATTTCTTTTGCATGGCCACAGCCATAGAAGCAATAGTTGTATCAGCGCTTGCACACCATTTGCTAAGTGCCAACTTTAACTCACAGAACTTCCACCAAAATAAGTTAGCTGTTGGATATTGACATCCTGAAAACAACACTGTAAGATCATTGAGTAACTTCAAACACTCACAAAATGATTCAGCTTTGTCCCATTCCTCATCCGTTGGAGCACAGTGCCCATATCTATCCCTGTGCAAGTATACTAGTCTTTGAAAAGCACTCCTATAATAGATGGCTTGCCTCAACATGTCATACGTTGAATTCCATCTTGTAGGAACATCCAATGGAAGACCAGATTTATTATCCAATTCAAAAAATTCTGCACATTTCTGGAACTCTTCCCATTGCAATGTAGAGTTTTTCACAATAACAATAACAGCTCTAATATTCTTAACTGAAGATCCAATTATTGACAAGCCATCTTGAGCAACCAGATTTAATATGTGACATAAGCATCTGACATGAAAGAAAACACCACCACAGATCAAGGGAGGAGACTTATTAAGCTTAGCAAGCTCATTAAGCTTCTTCACAACTTCTTTGACACATCTATTATTGGACGATGCATTGTCTAAGGTGAGAGCAAATAATCTTTTTTCTAGGTTCCAAGACATCACTCCCTTGATAAACTCAGTTGCAAGCACAACACCTCTATGATGTCCTTTGACATAAGGGAGGCAAATTATCCGTTTTTGTATATGCCAGTTATTGTCAATCCAGTGGATGGTGATGCACATATAACCTTTATTTTGATTGGATGTCCACATATCCATAGTTGCAGAAAACCGACAAGAAAGATGTTTAAGTTCCTCAAACAATTTTTTCTTTTCAGCTAAGTACAATTCCATTATCGCTTTCCTAGTGGTTGTGCGACACTTGAATGAAAAGCCAGGACGCAATGACTAGATGAAATCAACAAAGAGCTCATGCTCAACCATCATAAAGGGGTAATCATGCATAACCATTGCCATATAGAACTTGGTCAGGCTAACTTCAGGGTCATACTTAAAAGTTTGAACAGCTGCATCATTACCTTCACCCTTCATAACTTGTAGTTGTTGCTGGCCTTTCTTCATTGAGTGTGTGTTCAAATGATTCCAAAGGACGGTCGTGCCCTTGCTGGACTCACCGCGGCGTTTGTACTTGCACTTATTGCATTTAACCCAAATTTGTTTCTCTGTCTGTCCATCATCTTCCTTGTGTATCACTATGGACTTGGTGAAGTGGTCCCAAACCTTGGATGTAGTCCTTTTCTGTCTCTTTGCAGCAGGCTCTACTTCTGCACTGCAAGTTCCATCATCTCCGGTTTCTTCATCAACAACCACAACATTTGCGGCACCTCCTTTTCCACCTCCAGTGACTGGTTGTTGTGGCTTTGGTGCCGATTGACCCGTGCCAACGGGTGTAACACCAGCAGCGGGGGATGCTGCTGTGCTTGCACATACACTCCCACTTGCAGTAGCCATCCTAAATCAAGCAAATACAAAGAAAATACATAGCACAAGGATCTATGAGCCTATGAGGTCACGGGGAATTTAATGGTAGACCACTTCAGATTCAGAGTGATAACTAACAAAGTAACAACGGTCAACTAACAAATTCGTAGGGATTTCTCACCTTGGTAGTTGTCAGCCATCAAGGAGGATGAGGCAACGAGGAGAGGACGGCTTCACGGCGGCTCCATCCAGCAGTGAGGGGTTGAGAGCTGAGGGGTAGTGCCTCCGGTCGGTGAATCGGCGACGAAACGCGGGACAGCGGGAGAAATAGCGATGCGACGAGCCGGCGAGCTCAGCGCGCGCGCACGCACGATGTGGAAGCTTCACGGCGGCTCCATCCAGCAGTGAGGGGTTGAGAGCTGAGGGGTAGTGCCTCCGGTCGGTGAATCGGCGACGAAACGCAGGACGGCGGGAGAAATAGCGATGCGACGAGCCGGCGAGCTCAGCGCGCGCGCACGCACGATGGGGAAGCTTCACGGCGGCTCCATCCAGCAGTGAGGGGTTGAGAGCTGAGGGGTAGTGCCTCCGGTAGGTGAATCGGCGACGAAACGCGGGATGGCGGGAAAAATAGCGATGCGACGAGCCGGCGAGCTCAGCGCGCGCGCACGCACGATGGGGAAATTTTGCTGGTTGCGGCGCATGCGGGGGAGACCGGAGACGGAAGGCTAGGGTTAGGATTTACTGGGCCATGGTGGGCTTCAATGTTCCTGGGCCGCGGAAGTTAGGATGTTAGATCGGATACTATTGCGGATACTATCCGGATACTATCCGATAAATATGTCGGATATCCGGTATCCGACGGATACTACCTAAACTATATTCGTATCTGGTATCCGAAAAAAATATCCGTATTCGTATCCGATATCCGAAAAAAAATCCGGATATCCGAAAAGTATATCCGAATTAGTATCCAACCCTCCTCGGACGGTCGGTGGAACGGATATTATTTGTTCAGATTGCACCCCTACCGGGAAGAACAGCGGCACATTCATTGGATATACATGGATGAGAACGCTGCCGCACACATGTACGGACATCAATCCATTCATCGTCCCTAGCTCCAAATCCAGAAAAACGAACCCATACTTCCTAAAATACAAACAATTGTTCCGGTGAGAAATCTTTTTACTGCATATATGCCTTAAACATGTAACGCGAACATATGATACACGCATACATGATTTTATACAAATTCTGACAATTACATAAGCACGCAAATTATCTACAAATCATATAATTGTCTACAATTAAATTTCATTCTGTATGTTGACATATGCTGAAAATTACAAACTTATTCATCCCTAGTGTAATTTTGGAACATTGGTACATTTTGGAAAAAAAAGTAAGTACGCAATGGTACTGTTGACGCCGAAAATCGCCGGGTCCCGGTTCGGCGTCTGGGTGACACGCGAAGGCCTGGGAGATTTGCTTCACTCCAGTGCAGGTCCTAAAGTTTGAGGTTCGTAGGCGTGCCAGTCAATTTGACCCTGTAATTGACAAGGAGGAAAATGTTAGATCAATGAGCCAATCGGCTGGAAGCCGATCTAGACTCGTTTCATCAGCCGATGGCCAAGGCACACTGTAGCACTTATATATCGGCTTAAGACCGATGACGGCAAGGACAGTAATGTAATAATAAACAAATATCATGCTAGCCGATCATCGAAGGGATATTCGAAAACCGGCTATAAGCTAGATAAAATAAGCAAGTATAATGCATAAATAAATCAAATAGATCCTAGCTGATCACGATCTAGTGTTACTGGTGTTGTTATGAAGGTGTGCCTGCACCCGGGCCCTTGCTCATATCGGCTCCCAAGATCTTCGTCCGCTGTCCGGGCCCATACACTAGTTCTTACCCGGGCTCATGCCCGGGCCCTTACCTGGGGTCGTGCCCGGGAACCTGCTTGTACTTGTACTTGGATCGGTAGAATAAACCCATCGGCTAGCCCTTAGCCGATTGTGACAATAATACAGGCAAGAACATATAATAAAATATGCAATAACGTAAATGATACATAATTGATAAGCTAGCCGATTACTGAATGGAGCGAGCATGGGATAAAACAATGAATAAATGTAATCGGCTCTAACAGATAACTTATCGGCTAAGCGCTCCGATAACACCATCGCACAACACCATCGGCTCATCAAGAGTAAAACTATTATCGTCAGCCTAGTAGATCGGACCCAACCGTTGCAGCACAGACCGACAATGATAACAATGCCTCAAAGGGCCGATAGATGTAATGCGATTGTGATGAAGATAACTTATCGGCTATGCACTCCGATAAGACGCCTACATACAAAACATCAGCCTAGCAGGACCGACTTATCACTAGCAGCTCAGTAGGTCGGACCTAACCGATGCAGCACGAACTGATGATAAATCGCTCCCAGTAAGTCGATACAATCTATGCACGCGTGATGTGATATACCTAATCAATCTATGAGATCAAACTGAACTGATGCAGCCATAGATAAAGTAGAATATACCGTGGTAAGCCGACTACCATAAACCGACTAGAATATCGGACCTAACCGAGGAAGTCCTAGCCGATTGGTAGCCGGGGTGACGAGACTTACCCTCTCGCAGGAGTTTGGACCTAACCGATGCAGCCCGGCTCGAGAAGCAGGATCCCGTCGAAAGGGTGGCGATGCGCCGAATTTTGTATTGATCTGTAGTTGATATTTTACAAGGTCCCCGGGCATACGTATATATACCCCGAGTTACATGAGTCCTTATAGGACACGGTATATGATTTCCTATCTATAAAAGAAAACGCTAACAAGGCCTGACCGGACACGAGGTCAGGTTTCCTAAAAGAGATAAACCTTTTCCTAATAACTATAGTAATTAACTGCCACGCGCGGTCTTCACGGCTCCTTCTCAGACTCGGTCTGCTTCTTGGATCAATTTCCATTATCCGACTGCAACCGTCCTCTTGACCGAATCTGATACAGGTCCTTACCAAATTTTGGCGTTAACACATGCCCCCCAATTTCGGAGTTCTCCTGTAGGATTTCGAAATTCTTCCAACTTTGGGCCTCTAGATTTCTCCCATACCGAGGCGGCCCAAGATAGCCCACTTGCCATAAATGTTTGAAACAGTGCCAACGGCCTCGATTCCCGCTCGATCATCATACCCCTATAAAAACGCTTCGTCTCCTTGCCTTTTTTATGCTTTCACATCACCAGAGCACTACCGCTTCATCTCCCACATCTTCACCAAGCTCTAGCGAACCCAGACGAATCGTCGCAACCTTCTTCTCCGGTCGTTGATCTCTGCATCGTTTCTTACTCCCACAATGGCATCAGCATCTGCAGTTCCTGAGGTAATCTTCTCACCCGATTATTTTCCCCAATCTGCAATCTATACGAACCCGATCTGCTCCGTTTTTTCATCTGTTCTTCATCGTGTTCTTGTTTACTGTAGCATCTTAGAGCCCAGATCTTGATTCCGGCCACCGATTACCCCGGTTTTTTCTATCATGGCCCCATGGGCAGCGAAGATCCCACCGATTTCATTAGTGCCGAAACCCAACGCACTCCCTTCAAGAACTCGGCCATGTTGGTCAGTGACTGGACCAACAGCTTCAGGTCATGGCCGAGCAGATTGCCCGGATGGAGAGACTGGTACATCAGAGTATCGGCTGCAAAGAGGATCTATTGGGAAGAATCTCACATCGGCCACTGCATCAACCTCTCCTTGGCCGATATGGAAAGGAATGAATCTCTGCTCGCATCGGCCTCATACTTCTGGTCTGATGCTCTCAATGCCTTTCTGTTTGGTCATGGGCCGATGACCCCCACTCTGCTGGATGTGACCATGCTCACCTGCCTGGATACGACAAGCTACATCAACCCCTTCAAACTCCGGTTCAAGCTTGCCCACCGGCTTCAAACAAAAAACATCGGCGGCTGGTCCAGGTATATATCTCTTCACAACAAAGGAACTGGACCGGTTGATGATCGGGAGCATGTCGCTTTTCTGAACTTGTGGTTGGAACGGTTTGTCTTTGGTGGCGCAACCCTCGGCCCGACGACCAATATGCAATGCCTGGCAGAGTGCTTGGCCGATAGGAAACAAATTCCATTGGGGCACTATCTCCTTGGCGCCACCTACCAGCTGCTTCATCAGGTGGCAACTAAGCTATCGGCCGGCCAGCCCGTCGACCACATTGGGGGTCCTTGGTGGTTCGTACAGCTCTGGCTTAATATTTACACCTCCAAGGCCATCCCAGAAACTTCCCTCCTCAAGCAATCCTTCCCAGCTGATTACCCAGAAGATCAAGACCCCATCTATCGCCGATGCATCTCTATGGGTGAGGCTGCATCGGCCCTTTCTGGCGGCAAGATATCCCCTGCTGAAGTTAGTCAGTGGTTCAAGGGGTTTTATTATGGCTTTACCAGGGATGCTACTCTTTGGTTTGCTTACAATGACGCATCATCATTCGAGATGCCTTCCAACTTTGATCCACTCAAGGCTCTGAATTATAATGAGTCTAAAGCCATATTCCTATCGGCTATCAGTCCCTGTTTGCTGCCAACTGGCTTTTCCCTGGGCCGAACTCAACCATCGTATGAATTCTACCATCCATCAACCAGCTCCCGTCAACTCGGCCTTGGCCAGCTTCCGATCGGCCTGTTCTTCACCGACAAACTCCAGGCTCGGGGCACGGTCAGCAGCGCCCTGGAATATGATCGGCTGCGGTCTTTGACAGACTCCCTCCTGCTAGGCGCTGCCACTGAGGTGTACATCTGCACTGCCAACACCAAGCCTTTTGTCCGATGGTGGTCGGAATGGAAGAAACATCTGTTCTGCTTAGCGCCCACTTGTTATTGCTCCCGTCTGGACGCCGACTATGTTGAATCTGATAACGAGGTAACTCTTGCAAGCTTCAAATATCATCCCCAATCGTCTCTGACCCTTACTTTGCAGGCCGCCAGCGTCGAGCCCTCATCAACAAGCAACAGCGGTCGGCCGATTCTGTACCAACCCTCATCGGCCGCTCCGAACTTAGGGCGCGACGCTCCATCTCCATCGGCTCTTCTCAAGGCGCCTCGGCCGATGGGACAAAAGCGGAAGAAGTTAGCGCATCGCCCCTCTTCGAAGAAGTAGAAGACCGATGCCGATGTTGCTGCCACGACGCCATCTTCTCCCCAGACCACATCGGCTCCTTCATCCCCTCAGGTATGCGCCAAGCCTTATTATTATTATCACCCACTTCCTTATTTTATCTTACCAAATCCTTTTTCAGCTTGAATCATCGGCCCCAGAACCTCAACATTCTTCTGACATCCTTCCAAGCGCCGAGCCGATACCTTCTCCAGCTCCCCCTCTTTCAGCACCAAGTCCTCCAGCCATCAACGAGACTGCTTCTATTCCATCGGCTGACATCGGCCCCTCTGAAGAACAACCTACTCATCCTACCGAAGCCGATGTTACCCGATCTGCCGACGTCCTTCCTCAGGTAACCTTTGTCATGCTCGTACTTTGCTTCTAATCTCTTATTGATCACCTTTCCGATGCCAATTTGCAGTCCCTTGGCCGACTTGTTTCTCCTTCGACATCGGTCAATATCTGGAGGTAGAAGAAACTACAGCCACCAGTGCGGCCTCCAAACCGTCCTTCTCAGCCGATGTGCGCGAGTACTTAACAAGCATCATCAGTCGGCTGGAAAATCCAATCGATCACTGGTAGAAGATTGCGGGCCAATCGAGCAGATTTGCAGACATTGAACACCACCCGAAGAGCTCGTTGATGCATTGACCCCCGCAGCATACCTGGAGTCTCATAGGTTTAAACTTATCAAGCTCAGACAGCGTATAGCCGATCATGCTGACCAACAAAAGATAGCTCAAGACATCCAAACCGATCGGCTATCAGCTCAGATAGACAAGAAGAAACTTGATGACATGGCAGCTGTCCCCAAGAACTCCAATCCAAGCTAAATGCAACTGAAGAAAAAGGAAGCCGATTTGCTGGGAGAACTTGAAAAAGTTCGCAAGGATCTGAAGACACAGAATCCAGCTCATCGGCCTGCCCGCAAGCCATCAAGATCAAGAAGCCAAAGTCACAGCAGCGGTGCGCCAAGTCATCCATCGGCGCAAAAGCTTGAAAGTCATCCCAGGCTCCGATGAAGACGATATCCGGGCCATCAATGAAATTGATCAAATCCGTCTGCGCGCAATCGAAACTATCCGAATTTTTGTAAGCCTTTAAACCTTTGTAACTGACGATCTTCTGGAACATGCCGATCACCTTTCTGCTGTCAGTAACCAGATCGGCTCTGCTACTTATCTCTCTTTCAGTCTTGATAATTTTTCCGCTTGTTTTGAATCTAAAGGCGATATCAATTGATATCGGCTGTCTTTAGCGCGACGTAGAAAAACATCGGCTTTTCCGAATTGCTTAGAAATCGGCTGTACTTAACCGATTTAAGAGTTGAAATCCAAACGCTAGGGTAGTAAATTCTTTCTTGAGATATTTCCGTTAAGTGCTTTAGCAAACTCCGTCCCGTCAAGATCTTCTAATATATATGCGTTACCAGGCACACAGCGATTACAATCCGATAGGGCCCTTCCAATTAGGCGACCATTTTTCCGAACTTATTATCTCTGGAACCAGATCGGCAAAATCAACTATTCCACACAAGATCCCCTCGGCAAACGACTTATTCACCACCTTTTTGTTGTAATGCCGAGCTGCCCTAGCCTTATTCTCCTTGATTCTTTCCAGCGCTCTTTAACTGACTCTGAGCTAAATCTTCTAAGTTCATCTGTCATCCAAGTTATAAATAATCATCGCCGTAATCGGCCGTCAACTGATTCCTGCAAAGAAAGTCTTCTAGAGCCGATGTTAGTTTCCCATGGTAAAACCGCCTCATGTCCATATACCAACTGATACGGCGGTCACCCGAGTAGACCATGACATGCCATCCGATAAGCCCACAATGATCGGCTAATGTAGTATGCATCGTCGTGGCTGCCTCATCCAATTTTCCGCTTAATCAATTTGATCAAACTCTTGTTGGAGCTTCTGCTTGCCCATTGGCTTGAGCATAATAAGGCGATGAAATTTAATAGCTTGATTCCCATACTGGCAGCAAACTGTTGAAACTCATCAGAACAAGATAGAAACCCCTGATCAGTAGTTATCGTCTGAGGAATTCATCAAACCGATAAATGATATGCTCCTTGACAAACTCGATCGCTTCTTTGGACGTGACCTTCTTCAAAGGAATCGCCTCTAACCCACTTGGTGAAATAATCTGTTGCCGCCAATATAAACTTATGCCCTTTACTCGATGGAGGAAAAACCTGGCCGATCATGTCAATTCCCACCTCTGAACGGCCATGGTTTGATGATGAGGATTCATAGCCGATGCTGGTGCTCGCTGTATATTTCCAAATTTCTGGCAATCCTGACACCCCTTATAATACCTAAACAATCCTCTAGCATGGTCGGCCAAAAATACCCTACTCTCTCAGCAACCACTTCATCTTATGTGCCGATTGATGAGTCCCACAGACGCTTCATGCACCTCGCACATAACACTGTTGGCTTCTTCCAAATTCAGGCACCTAAGCGAACTCCCTCAAACGTCCGATAATACAACTCCCCATCAAGTGCACATACTTAGTAGCTTAATACCGAATCGTTTCCTGGAAACGGACTGCGACGGGTTTCGCAAGTAATCAATTATCTCCTGTCTCCAGTCATCGGCCTTGTTTTGGACATCAATATCGGCTACCTCCATCTCAACCTGCCTATTCAGCCGATATCCTGAAGCAATCTGTGCAAGATCATTGGCTTTCCAAATTCTGCTCTCTGGGAATATGATTTATTGACACCATCTTAAAATCCTTCAACAAATCATGCATCTTCATATATGACCTCAAAACATCATCCCTGCACTCATATTCTCCAGATAACCGCTTGATCACCAACAAGAATCACCAATAACCTCTTATGATATCGGCCCGATCTCCTTCATAGTTGAAGTCCTTTCAGCACCGCCTCGTACTCCGCTTGATTGTTAGTCCGATAGGCTTAATTGTAGAAAAGCAAACTCAAAACTTGCCCCCCGGGCGATAACAATAACCAAAAACCGATGCCTAAAACCGATCGATCAGATCCATGCCTACAACCGATCGATCAAATAATCAAATCCATGGGATCGCTCCACATAATCTTCGCGAGACCCCTGTGCTGCAAATAAAATCGGCCACTGCTTGTCCCTTAATCGCCTTAGCGATTCATACTCAAGTCAAACTCTGTCAAGGCAAAAACCCACTTGCCAACTCGCGCCTTTCAAGACTGGAAGCCGACAACATATATTGACCACATCTGGCTGGCAAACTACTGTACATTCAGCCGATAGGATGTAATGCTTAACTTTTGTAACACGAGAAATACAAACATAAGATAACCTCCACCGCAGGATATTCGTTTCAAGCATCCAGAAATATTAAGTCTTCTACTTAGATAAAACACGACTTCGCTCTTTGCCTTCAAATTCTTGAATCAAAACAGAGCCGATGGACCTCTCATCGGCCGACAAGTATAATCTGACGGCACTCCTCTCTGCGGCGGAATCAAAATAGGCGGGGAACTAAGATAATTCTTGATCTCATCAAACACCTTCTGCTGGCTGCCCCCGCCCACGAATTCTTGATCGGCCTTCAACTTCAATAACGGCATGAAAGACTCAATTCTCCCTGATAAATTTGATATAAATCTTCTCACAAAATTAATCTTGCCGATTCAAACGATTGCAACTCTGTCTTATTGCTTGGTGGCTCTGTAGTTCTAATGGCTCTGACACTTCGCTGACTAACTTCAATCCCTCGCTAATGAACCATAAAACCCAAAAATTGCCCAGCCGATACAACCGAAAGCGCACTTATTAGGATTCATCCTCAGTCCGTATTTCTTGGCCCTCTCCAGCACTCTTCGTAAATCGGCTATATGGCTTTCCTCACTTTTAGACTTAATCACCATCATCAATGTAGATTTCTACCCAATAAGCCGATGAGATCATGAAATATATAATTCATCGCTCTTTGATAAGTCGCACCGGCACTTTTTAATCCAAAACGTCATTACTACACTCATACAAGCCGATAGCTCCTAGACCCGAAACGCAGTCTTATGTTACATCTTCTTCAGCCATAAAAATCTGATTGTATCCCGCATTGCCGTCCATGAAGCTGATAATCTTGTGGCCTGAGGCTGCATCCACCAATAAAATCCGCTATCGGCATTGGGTATTCATCCTTGGGGTAGCTTTATTTAGATCCGGAAATCAATACATATCCTCAATTTCCCCTTTTTCTTTCTCTACCGGGACGATATTAGAAACCCACTCAGCATATCGGCACGGCCTTATAAACTTGGCATCGTAACAACCTTGTGATCTCCGCCTTGAATCGGCTCATATAATTCTGCCTTGAATCTTCCGTGGAGCCTGCTTAAATGGCCGATATCCTAGTTTAATAGCAGTCACCGATGTTTCAACAATCGTCGGCTTAATCCTGGCATCTCATGGTATTGCCAGGCAAAACAATCCCGATGCTCCTTCAGCAGTGCTTAATTCCTCTCGTAGTTCAGGACCTAATTTTTGCTTATGTACGTCGGCCTTGGCTTATCTTCCTGGTCCTTAATCAATCTCTTCCAAATCATCAGCCGACGTAAATCCTTGCCCCAATTTTCCCCTCGAAGTCTTCAATGAGGCCCATCAGAGTAACAATTCAGAGCCGACTTGCTGGATCGGCTGTATCCCCTGGCTAGTGACCTCGAGGTAATCTCCTTCCCATGCTTTTTCCGGATAGGCAGTCAACACCGTCGGCTTCCAGACTGGTAGATCGGTCATCGCGATGTTGGTTGACCGATCTGCTAGAACCATCTCGACTTGATCTCCTGCCACTGTATTAAACATTGATGCATCGTCGAGGGCACAACAGCAGTTCGCATGAATCCAGTCCTGCCGAGAAGTAAACTATATGATCCTTTCCCGTCAATGACGAAAAACGTGGTAGGTAATGTCTTACTTCTACTTGTCAACTCACGTTTAATACGCCCTTTGCTTCTGATGAATTCCCACCGAAGTCTTTTAGCACCATGATTTGTCTTGATCAGATCTTCGGCAGTCTTCCCCCCCAACTTCCGGAATGTAGCATGAGGCATGAGATTAACCGCGCTCCTCCATCAACCAACATCTTTGTCATCGGGCTTCCCATTTACGTAACCCTTGATGTATAACGCTTTAAGTGCCGATGCTCTGACTTCTCAGGTTTATCAAATATGGCCCGATCAGATTGTAACGTTAGTTGAGTGAAAACCTCCTCATCTCCTTCTTCATCTGATGAAAGCGCTTTAGACTCCCGAGGCAAAAGAACACCATATTTACCGGTTGCTGATGCGTGCCCTCATCGTCCTTCTTCTTCACTTGCCAAAACTTGCTTAGTCTTTTTGGGACGATGATCAACCTCTCCCTGATCTTGACTCGAGTTCTTCCTATTGCTCTCGGTGCCGTAAACGTTGTGCCCTCCTCTTCTGATTTTCGTGAATATCCCACTAGGGCACCATTGAGATTCTGGACTTGCTTCCACGTTATTTCCTCTTCATCCTCTCAAAGAACTCTTCATGGATCGGCCCCATCGGCTATGAACTGATGCTTTTTTCCCAGCGACCGATCCCACGAACACTCCTGCTGGCGATCATGCCGATTTCCTGCACTACTGCACTCGGGGCAATTTTCAAACTGATGGCAGTCTCATTCCTTGATCCCAGCAGAAACGAAAAACGGGCAGTCCCAATGCGGATTATATGTTTCTGGTCCATCCCCCTGTTCATCGTACCTTGAGTACTTCCTCTCATCAACCCGATGAAGTAATCCTCGATTTACTCTGACGTCTTCCTTCATCGGCTTGAGTCTGGATGATGACCCCGCATAGACCATGTTTACGGGGAACGGGTGCCCATCTATCTTCATTGGCTTTTATCTTCAAACTTGATTCGTCCTTGCTCAACAGCCAACTGAATTTGTTGCCGAAAAACCTTACACTCGTTAGTATGGTGCGATATCGCGTTGTGCCACTTGCAATATTTCTTCTTCTTTAGTTCTTCGGCTGATGGAATCACATGATTTGGCGACAGTTGTATTTGCTTTTCCTGTAACAGCAAGTCAAAGATCTTTGTCGGCTTTTACTGACATCAAAATCATACCGCTCCTCCTTGCCGAGATCCTTGACCCATGGGCACGACACTGACTTCTTGTTCCTGGCCCACTCCGCCAATCCAAACCTCAGCATCGGATTCCTCATTATCTGAAGCCCGGATGAATAAACTTGAACTTGAGCAACTCTCCTCTGGTACTTGTCCTTTTTTTGCCTCTTGAAATCGGATTTCATGAACCGATACCCTTTGCACCAGGTGTGCCAAGGACTCAAACTCTTGTGAGGAAAATCTCTCCTTGATCGGCGCCAAAAGACCCTGGAAAGCCAAGTCAGCCAGATGCCCATCGCTCAGGTTCAAACTATAATATCGATTCCTGATATCTCGAAATCGTTGAACATACTTCCCGGTACTGTTCATCTGGTCGTTGCTTAACCGATGTCAAATCTGACAGTCTCAGCTCATGAATCCCAAGCGAAGAAATATTTGTGAAACTGTTTTTCTAGATCGGCCACCCCGAACAGAATTCAGCGGTAACGAGGAGAACCATGTTAAAAGCCCGATCCAGATAGTGATAAGGGGAAAAAACCTAACCCTCAGGGCCTCTTCAGCCGATGCCTCCCGCACTGCGCCAGGAATCGGCTGACATGTTCTACTGTAGACGTGTTGTCCTGCCCTGAAACTTAGAGAAATCCGGGACTCTGTATCGGTGTGGTAACGGAAACCCTATCAAACCACTCAGGATATGGGTGCCGATACATGAACGCTTGTTCCTTGGGCTTGATCCCGAACTGCTCCCTTACTATCTCCTCAACCCGTCCGACAAATCTTCCTCTCTTGCATTCTTGTTGATAACTGCTGATACTGTATCAGCGGGGTTGGTTGCCGATTCTGTCTGTGATACTCCCTCTGGTAGGTACCTGGATCGGCTCCTCCTCCGGATAGTTTTCTGCTGGTATCCCCCATAATAAATAGATCGGTGATACCAGGAGGGATATCCTGTTGCCCCCAGCCTGGTTCTGCGCGAACAAGTGTTCTGGTATATCCTTGCTAATGTTGTGTAATTAACTTGGCCTGGCTCTATCTTCGGTGGGAGAAAAAACAGGACCCCGAGTTGGCTCTTGGGCAATCGATCCATCAAACAGTCTTCTTGATAAGGTTATGCAATGTATTTACTAAGACCCCTGACTGATTGGATGAGCGCGTGGTGCACACAGCCTCGTTGACCATCTCCTGTAAAGGCTTGATTGGTGGACTCTCGGGTTGTGTGCGGCTCGATTCTCCTACCAGTACTAGTTTTGGAAACTGAGACTTCTGAATCGGTGCCCTTGCCTTGTCATACTGAAGGATTCTAAACAGCTTCTGGAAATTTGTCATGGTCTGTTCAACCTTGCTGTTTTTGTTCTTCAGTTAAATCTTCCATGGTGACCGGAATTACGTTGTCCGTCTTGACTTCTTTTCCAGCCATGTTGAAATCTTGATTGAAACAGTGTTTGTTGGAATTTTGGCTTGAAACTTCGTGTCCCACCGGGCGTGCCAAGAGCGTGTTGACGCCGAAAATCGCCAGGTCCCGGTTCGGCGTCTGGGTGACACGCGAAGGCCTGGGAGATTTGCTTCACTCCAGTGCAGGTCCTAAAGTTTGAGGTTCGTAGGCGTGCCAGTCAATTTGACCCTGTAATTGACAAGGAGGAAAATGTTAGATCAATGAGCCAATCGGCTGGAAGCCGATCTAGACTCGTTTCATCAGCCGATGGCCGATGCACACTGTAGCACTTATACATCGGCTTAAGACCGATGACGGCAAGGACAGTAATGTAATAATAACAAATATCATGCTAGCACGATCATCGAAGGGATATTCGAAAACCGGCTATAAGCTAGATAAAATAAGCAAGTATAATGCATAAATAAATCAAATAGATCCTAGCTGATCACGATCTAGTGTTACTGGTGTTGTTATGAAGGTGTGCCTGCACCCGGGCCCTTGCTCATATCGGCTCCCAAGATCTTCGTCCGCTGTCCGGGCCCATACACTGGTTCTTACCCGGGCTCATGCCCGGGCCCTTACCTGGGGTCATGCCCAGGAACCTGCTTGTAGTTGTACTTGGATCGGCAGAATAAACCCATCGGCTAGCCCTTGGCCGATTGTGACAATAATACAGGCAAGAACATATAATAAAATATGCAATAACGTAAATGATACATAATTGATAAGCTAGCCGATTACTGAATGGAGCGAGCATGGGATAAACAATGAATAAATGTAATCGGCTCTAACAGATAACTTATCGGCTAAGCGCTCCGATAACACCATCGCACAACACCATCGGCTCATCTAGAGTAAAACTATTATCGTCAGCCTAGTAGATCGGACCCAACCGTTGCAGCACAGACCGACAATGATAACAATGCCTCAATGGGCCGATAGATGTAATGCGATTGTGATGAAGATAACTTATCGGCTATGCACTCCGATAAGACGCATGCATACAAAACATCGGCCTAGCAGGACCGACTTATCACTAGCAGCTCAGTAGGTCGAACCTAACCGATGCAGCACGAACTGATGATAAATCGCTCCCAGTAAGTCGATACAATCTATGCACGCGTGATGTGATATACCTAATCAATCTATGAGATCAAACTGAACTGATGCAGCCATAGATAAAGTAGAATATACCGTGGTAAGCCGACTACCATAAACCGACTAGAATATCGGACCTAACCGAGGAAGTCCTAGCCGATTGGTAGCCGGGGTGACGAGACTTACCCTCTCGCAGGAGTTCGGACCTAACCGATGCAGCCCGGCTCGAGAAGCAGGATCCCGTCGAAAGGGTGGCGATGCGCCGAATTTTGTATTGATCTGTAGTTGATATTTTACAAGGTCCCCGGGCATACGTATATATACCCCGAGTTATATGAGTCCTTATAGGACACGGTATATGATTTCCTATCTATAAAAGAAAACGCTAACAAGGCCTGACCGGACACGAGGTCAGGTTTTCTAAAAGAGATAAACCTTTTCCTAATAACTATAGTAATTAACTGCCACGCGCGGTCTTCACGGCTCCTTCTCAGACTCGGTCTGCTTCTTGGATCAATTTCCATTATTCGACTGCAACCGTCCTCTTGACCGAATCTGATACAGGTCCTTACCAAATTTTGGCGTTAACAGGTACTATGTCAAATGATAAAATGGTTTCATCTATGTTGAAAGTAACAAATTGCTTTCAATAAAGAAAGCAAGAGACGTGTTTTGCAACATTAATCATATATAACAAAAATTCTAAGTTCTTTATTACCAGGTCACCTGACCGGGACAACCTATAGGATAGGAAGGCAGCAACATCATACCTGCAATACATAAAAACTTAGTTAGGCACGTGAAATTGCAAGGTTTTTTTTTTAAAAAAAGACAAAGAAATGACAAAGTTTCGATAACATAGTGTTGAAAAGCACTTGCATGGTTAAAGAAAAAGCACTTCAGAGATGAATGCTTTACTAATGATCAGGAGCAATATATAACAACTTTTTACGAGCACAAATATGTATAATTTTTTATTTTGACTTGTATAGAACTAAAAACTTAGTTGACTTATAGACCATATGAATGCGTAAGTGCTAAAATCAAACACCAATTAGATTTGCCGGCCCAATAAGAGCCTTATGTTTGGTTTCTTCTGGTCTGACTACCATTCTCGCTCAAGTCTGATAACTATATATGTAAAGAGCCATAAGAAAAATTCCACGAACCTATGCAAACATCTACCAATGAAAAGAAAAAAAAGGAGACATGTACCATGCGCCATCTCTAGCTGACTTCGCTTCAAACTCAAGCTTGCGACCCTCCAAAGAATTCTTCCCTGATTTTTGACACCAAAATAAACAATCAGATGATAAAGAAGAATGTTGAACAATATCATGATGCATAGAATTAAAATATTTATCCACCATTTTGGTACTACACCATAAAAAACATTTATCTAGTAACTTATTATTACCTAGAGCAACGCAAAACAGTAGTGCACAACCATACAGGTTTATAAAACCTTGATGAGTATGTAATTATTAATCAAAATTAGAGTTTTCTTAGTGATGATTATGTAACTAGTCAAATATGTTCTAGAAAAAAATGTTTGGGAAGGTTTAAGCAAACTGCTCTAAGTCTGCACTATCGTCCCATGTTGAACAGATGCTTATTGAAATGTGAGGAGTGGAAGGCCAGCTCCAAAAAGAAGCAATGATATAGTGGATCAAGGATGGCCCTACATCAGGTGTACCACATGTCGGAGAAATTAAAATTACAGTGTTGAATAAAATTGATTCACTGAGTTTATCTCCTTAGAAGTTCAATCACCTATGCGAAAAATTAATTCTAATCACTGACCTGCTTGTGAAGCCATCTCGATTTCTTCTTCTCTGTTTCCTCTTCTTGTTGATGCTTCTCTGTGTGTGTGCCGACGTCGGCTTGTTTGATCTTGGTCGCCGGTGTTGAGACGTAGAAGGACCTCACGAACCCCTTCTAGCGCGTTTTGTGGATCGGGCACAGTAATTAGGGTTTTTTAGTTTTCAGAGAGCGAACAACGTCTCGTTCTTCTCCAAATTTTCTTTTATATGTGCACTAGTGGGGCTCGGGGGTTTTCTTTTCGGTTTAGGAGAATCGGTTGAATCCACCGATCACGGATTCTATCTTTTATCTTATCTCTAAGCCGATAAAACAACCAACACCACAAGCATCAGGGCAAGGACAGGAAAGAGGCTAGTTTGGTGGAGTTCATGATGAACAGCCAAGCGCTATTGCATGCTATGGCATGGCGCACCAGACCGCCTTACTCAACGAAGAAAGGGTGTTCCTGGGGATACTGGCAACGAGGTGTCGTACCTCTACACAAGCACCAGCATCACATATATTGTGCAGCCTATTCACCATAAAAACGGTGTTGAGGAGCGCTGCGATCGAAGAATTGAGGAAATGGTGTTCGAGAAATGCCATGTTCTTGTGAACCGGCAAATATGGTGGCGTAACCTATTTAGTGTTCTGTAGTAGTGGCTAGACGTGATTCCTTAACATTGAGAGGTAGATGTACACAACCATCATAGAGAAGCATAGAAATCATGCATGCACAAATCTCACATACGGCAAATTAAAAGTAGTTCTCAAGGTTCTATACCCATATAATAATGGATGCAACTAGGTCCCGGATGTCCGAGATTTTGCAAATATCGGACAGTGTTGCATCTCATGTTTAGAAATGTTTTAGGTGTTCCTTCATTCGGTGAAAAATGTTTCAACAAGAAATGTTTTAAATGTTTCATCGCTCAGTGAAAAATGTTTCGAACGGATGCAATATTCAAGAATGCTGATTGCGACAAGAAAACCCATTGTGTGCAACATCAAAGAAAACACGATGCGTACTACGTGCAAAATCCTATCAAAAGAGAGTGAAACATTCTAATACAACAAGATGCAACAAGATAAAATAATATATTACAACAAATCTACCGTTCATCTTCTTCCTCTACTTCGGTAACTGAATCTACCTTCTTCCTTTATTCAGATGGTTGGATCCATATTCTTCTTCTACTTCGGTGGCTAGATCTGAGTTTCTTATGCTCGCAACTAATTTTTTTCCTTGCTCTGGCATCTAGTTGTCGCAGCCATAGGAGCACCATTGTTGCGCCAACCACGGCATCACCATCGCGAGCTGCCAGCCACTCTATCACCATTCCATGGCCATTGTTCTTTCATCCATATTGGGGATAAAAAAAAAGAAGATATGAAAAAGTAAATGGATGGAGCTGGTAGTGCTGGCGCTAATAGGGAGATGAGCCCATGAATGTAAGAAGGAAATAGGGAGGAGGCAGCAGCCGGTGTTCCTCGTCTCGAAGCTATGAGAGCCTGAGCAGATTAGATAGAGAGAGAATGAGGAAGAGAGAGATAAGCAGTATGAAAGAAAAGGACTGTAGACTTAGGAAGAGAAGGGAGCAGAGCGAAGAAAATATCAGGCAAACTATAGAGCAGGCGTAGCCACGCAGTGTCCGATACTTTTAGTTTGGTCAGACATCCAGTCTAAAGCTTTTTCGTATAATAATCAATACTAAGCACGAACAAATACACTTCAATATGTACTAAGAAGAAATGAACACAGAACAAGAAACACCCAAGGTTATCAGCAATTGGAAAGGCACCTGAGGAGCATGTGGAGGCCGAGTTATGCTCGTCGGATGCCGTCGGCAGCTTCTTGTCTGAATTCCTGGAGCGATGCGAGTACTTCTGGTTTTGGAACCAGTACCACACCTGCGACCACCACCACCACCACCACGATCATCCCCGGCCGGATCGCTATCAAAATCAAGGACCGACCCACTTATCTAGCGAGCGAATTCCCCCGAAAAGGAAACCCTAGCTATATTACCTGCTTGGGCGGGACGCCGACCGAGCCGGCGTGTGCGGAGGAGGCGGTGAACTTGTCGGCGAGGGCCTGGATCACGGAGGCGTTCAGGATGGCGTTGTTGAGCTGCGGCAGGAGCGCCTCCATCTCGGCTACCTCCGCTTGCATGAACCGAAATCCGGGGCCCGCGGTGCTTGGCGTTGGCGGCCGCCCCATCCCCGCTCCTCTTAATTAGCAGCAATGACGGCGGCTGCAAGGGGATCGCGTGGGATTGGAGTGGATGCAGCGATTCAGGCAGTCAGCTGGTAGATGATCTCGCTGGAGGCTGATCGAGGCTGCCCTATTTGTACTGTCCTGCTCCTGCCCTAGAATTGGGCTGGGGTTTTGTGTTTCTACTGAGCACCAGATCGGACGGACACCTCACCTCCTGCTGGTGTTTGTCATGCTGGTCTATGGGCCCATGACACCAGGTGGTGGGGCGGGTCCCGTCTGTCAGATGCCAGGTATGTTTTGAGGAATATTGTAAATTTATAAGTACTAGTAAAAATATCCATGCGTTGCAATAGGAAGAAAATGCTTAGAGTTGAGAAGAGAAATCGTTGTGATATTTGGCTGGCAGTAATGTTCATGCGTTACAATGGGAAGAAAATCCTTGTCTACGGAAATGATCTCGGTACGGTCGAAAATTTCTATATTTACCTATTTAGTGGCGTCAATTCTATCTTATTTATCACAAATATCGGAAATGGTCTCGGTACGGTTCGAAATTTTCTATATTTATCAATTTACTACTTAGTGGCGACTTCAATACGACGCTGACAGAAATTAAAAAATAAATTTTATTTATGGGATTGTCTAGATCTTACCTTTTTCATCTACTAGATGACAATTCAGTGGTTCTCATTACCCCTTTCTTTTTTTCTTATAAAAAAGGTTGAACAATAAATTTGAACATACAAAAGATACAAATTACAAGAAATAAACTTACTATTCATAAAATTTACAAAATTACATGCAAAAAATTCAAACTTGAAAAAAAATAAAGCAATATCATATATAACAATAAAATTGCAATTAAAATGAAGTAAAATTGGACATTGCATACTACTACAATTTTAGGCTTAGCATTGTGCAATTTTAGGTAACTGCAAATTACAAATTTTCAGGCGTTTGAAAACTAGCAATTTTCTTTTTTATTGCTAGAATTGGAAACAGTCGAAAACGGTATTGTCGGTGTGGGTACACCGTATGCAGGGATCCGGCACGACCCTCTTTGTGAGTTTAGCCGGGGAATGAATGCGTTCGATTTGTCGTAGGCTGATCCATAAGTAAATGCAGCAAGGGGTTTATACAGGTTCAGGCTGCATGGTGGTGTAATACCCTACTACTGTTGTGCTCTTGGTTTCTTGGTAGCTTGTGAGAAGCGCTTACAGAAATTAGGTTCTTAGAGTTTGTTTTAATTTGATCCTATCTGATCCGATCTGATCTCCTGTGATTCGACTCCCTTTTCCTCTTGGGTTTGGCTCTTTCCTTATAACTCTTTGAGAGAATACCACGGTTCCTGAACTATGGAAATAACATACGCCGTTACAGAATTGGTATGGTTGGAAATAACGGCTGCATGAGTCAGCTGCGATGGTGATGGCAAGCTCTCCCCTGTGTCAGCGCTGTGGTTGGCAAGCGTCGGATCTGGGACCTCCGCGCCTGGATTCGGCTATGCGCATGCAGCTCGATGGGCGAGGCGGTGCAGGTCCAAGCAGCTTGTGTTGACAGCCGCAGGTATGTATGGCGTTAGTGGATCCAATTTTGTGAAGGTTGATCCACCGCGCCTCTTGCTGTTCCGACCGGTGACCGCGCTCGGGGGCGGCGGTAGAGGAGGAGGATTCACGGACGTTGGGGAGCTGTTCAGCCGCATCGAGGTGTTCCTCTACACAGTCGTGGATGCCACCGTCTCGGTGTCCCCGGAGGTGGTGCAGGGTGGCAGGGCCAATGAGGCGACAGGGGACTAGCTCTCCGGCATCACTAACTCCATGGAGACCATGCTTAAGGTGCGGTTCCACCTCTCTAGTTTTTTTTCTCTCCTGTACAGCTGGTTCCAGCGGCCCATGCGTGTTCGTGAAACTGCTTGCCGTGTTTGCACGCGCCTTCACTTGTATGGTGTGATGCCATCACCTATTACCCTTTCTATGTTAAAAATTTAGCGAGATTATTTATGTGCTAGTAGGTGAAATCTACTTAACCTGGTTAGATAGCTGTATTGCCTGAGAGCAACTCTCTGGGCAATATAATCCATGTATCACTGTGTATTGCTGTTAGGTGCAGGACAATATTCTACCTTTTGAACTTGCTTGAATATAGGATGTGCTGACTGTTATGCTTGCTCTATGAGGAATAGAGTATGTTTAATTAGCTTTCTGAGCAGCCTCTTCAGGTCAGGCAATTATTAGCATTCCCGTTGAAAGGTATGAGTTTTGCCATACAAGTGATCTGGAGGCCTTGTTTGGAACACAGGCAAATTTCTTCAGCAATTTCATTGACTTAACCAAAAAAAAGAAGAAAAGCAAAACATGATTCCTGGATGTCTGTGCCCAAAGTAGATTAGGTAAGATTGGGTTGTCATAGTTGCTGATGGTCCGTAATGTTGGAGAAAATAAAATTACAGTGTTGACTAAAATTGATTCATTGAGTTTATCCCCTTAGAAATTCAATCACCTATGCGGAAAATTTAATTCTAATCACTGTCCTGCTTGTGAAGCCATCTTGACTTGATTTCTTCTTCTTCTCTGCTTCCTCTTCTTCTTGATGCTTCTCTGCGTGTGTGCGCCGACGGACGGATTGATGAAGACGTAGAAGGACCTCACGAACCCCTTCTAGTGCGTTTTGTGGATCGGGCACAATTAGGGTTTGTAGTTGGAGACCGAGCGGCGTCCCGTTCTTCTCCAATTTCTCTTTTATATGTGCACTAGTGGGGCTCGGGGGTTTCCTTCGGTTTAGGAGGTTCGGTTGAATCCACCGATCACGGATTCTATTCGTTATCTTATCTCTAAGCCGATAAAACAACCAACATTCTCCCCTTGATTTAGAGGCTTAATTAATTTCTAAGTCTATTAAGTACATAGCTCCCAAGGCAATGTGTCATAACAACTTTAAACGTCATTAAGACTACAAGACCTATAGTTCACTATAATACTTAAATAAACTCACATCTTAACTTAGCGGGTGTTGATTGAAAAATTAATCCCCTATTTCCAGGATCTTAGTCAAAGGCAATCACTTAATCCCATGCCGGCTACATGTTCTTTAAATAAGTTGGGAGGTAAGCCTTTGGTTAGCGGATCCGCAAGCATAAATTTAGTATTTATGTACTCAATCTTAATTGTTTGATCCTGGACTCTATCTTTCACAACATGATATTTAATGTCAATGTGTTTGGCAGCTTCACTTGACTTGTTGTTACTCGTATAGAATACTGCAGCTTCATTATCGCAGTATATAACAAGTGGTCTCTCAATGCTGTCAACCACTTTTAATCTTGGGATGAAATTCTTAAGCCATACGGCCTGCCCCGTCGCATGGTAACATGCTACAAATTCCGCTTGTATTGTCGACGATGCAGTAAGCGTTTGTTTAGAGCTTTTCTACGAAATAGCTTCTCCCGGAAGGGTGAAAATATATCCTGAAGTGGATTTCTTTGTGTCTACGCACCCCGCGAAATCAGCGTCTGAATAGCCAAGGACTTCAAGCTTATCAGACTTTCTGTATGTAAGCATGTAATGTTTAGTTCCTTGTAAATAACGCAGAACTTTCTTTACTGCCTTCCAGTGGTCCATTCCTGGTTTAGACAGAAATCTGCCAAGCATCCCTGTGACGAATGCTAAGTCTGGTCGCGTACAGACTTGTGCATACATCAAGCTTCCGACAGCTGAAGCATAAGGTACCTTGTCCATTTCTTTAGATTCTAACTCATTTCTTGGACTTTGGAATAATCCGAATTTATCGCCCTTCATTATTGGAGCAGGTGAAGAGGCGCATTTACTCATATTATATCTTTCTAAGATTCTTGAGATGTAAGCTTTCTGAGATAGTCCTAGCACTCCTTTGGACCTGTCTCGGTGAATCTCAATGCCCAAAACATAAGATGCTTCACCGAGATCTTTCATATCAAACTTTGATGACAAGAATTCTTTAGTTTCTCGCAGCAGGTTCTTATCGCTGCTTGCTAATAAAATGTCATCAACATAGAGTACTAGGATGATGAATTTACCACCTTTATATTTAACATAAATACAGTTGTCCACCTCATTCTCCTTAAATCCGAATTGTCTGATGATCTGATCGAATTTAAGGTTCCATTGCCTGGACGCTTGTTTAAGTCCATAGATGGATTTATTAAGCTTGCATGCTAAATGGCCTTTTTCTTCCATAACAAAACCTTCCAGTTGTGTCATGTAAACATTTTCTTTTAGGTCACCATTTAGAAATGCAGTCTTTACATCCATCTGATGGAGTTCTAAGTCAAAGTGAGCCACTAGCGCCATGACAATTCTGAATGAGTCTTTCTTAGAGACAGGAGAAAAGTTTCATTATAGTCAATTCCTTCTCTCTGTGAAAAACCTTGGCAACTAGCCTTGCTTTGAATCGTTCGATGTTCCTCTAGAGTCAAGCTTGGTTTGTAGACCCACTTACAGCCTACGGTCTTGACTCCTTTAGGAACTTCTACTAAATCCCATACTTTATTATGGCTCATTGATTTTAGTTCATCTTCCATAGCCTGAAGCCACTTAGATGAATCCTTGCTGTTTATTGCTTCTTTAAATGAGGTGGGATCGTCTACCTTCCCATGTCTTCTTCATTCATGTATACTTCATATATCAGGGATGGCAGATCTCCTCACCCGCTGTGACCTTCTTAATTCTTGAGTTTCATTGTTTGTCACTTGAGGTTTGAGGATCTTCATGTGGAGGTTCTTCTTCATTATGTGTCACTTCAATCTGTTGAGGCTCATCATCATTAACTCTCAATGTTTCCTCAACAGAAGGTGTAGTACCAGACGTCCAGAATTACCCGTTGGCGTGCTACATCACGTGGCACATTAGAAATTATGGGGATGTTCTGAATAATTGAAATATCAGTCTCTCAGATTTCCGGAGTTTGAATATTAGCCCGAATTTCCTCAAGATTAATTTCCCTTGTCTGTAAGCTCCCCATTTATGTCCTCAAGAAAGACAGCATGTCTAGTCTCCACAAATTTAGTAACCCGATCTGGGCAATAAAATCGGTATCCTTTGAATCTCTCGGGATAACCGATAAAATGACAGCTCACAGTCTTAGGATCTAATTTCTTAATTGTGGATTAAATATTCTGGCTTCCGCACGACAGCCCCACACACGTAAATAATTGAGTATCGGTTTTCTTCCGGTCCATAATTCATAAGGGGTCTTAGGCACTGATTTACTAGGCACTCTGTTGATTATGTGTGCAGCTGTTTTAAGTGCTTCAATCCACAGCTTAGGTGACAGAATAGGTGATTCAGCATACTGCGCACCATATCCATGAGTGTGCGGTTGCGTCGTTCTGCTACCCCGTTTTGCTGAGGTTCTCCAGGCATGGAATATTGGGCAATAATCCCATGTTGCTGGAGATACAAGGCAAATGGACCAGGAATTTGCCCAAATGGAGCGTGTTTTCCGTAGTATTCACCACCCGCGGTCGATCTCACAATTTTAATTTTAGCATTATGCTGATTCTCCACTTCAGCTTTAAATATCTTAAATTTCTCAAGAGATTCGGAACGGTCGCTTATGGGTAAATGTAACCATAACGGGAAATAATCATCTGTGAATGTTATATAATGAATCAAATCCATCCACAGATGTCACTGGGAACGGTCCACAATATCAGTGTGAATTATTTCTAGTGGACTTGAGCTCCTAGTGCTCCTTTCTTTTATTGTTTTAGTGAATTTTCCCTTAATGCAATCTATGCAATGATCCGCGTCAGAAAAGTCTAAGGGAAGGAGTATCTCTTCTCTTATGAGACGTTCATTCTCCCCCTAGAAATATGGCCTAAGCGACAGTGCCATAATTTCGACGACGTCTCATTTGTCACATTCATTACTTTATCATTGCAGGCATTATTAACATTCAGGACCATATCATCCAAAGAGAGCAAAGAGAATAGCTATCTCGCACGAAGGCGAAGCCAATCACTTTATTATCTAATTTAATGTAACATATTCTCTTTGAAAATGACAGTCATAACAGTTTCTGTCAACACTCGAACAGAAATGAGGTTTCTCTTAATTGAGGGAAGCAATAAAACATTATTCAGAATTAAATTGTAGCCACTAGGGAAGTCTAAGTGCTTAGGTCTCCAACGGCCTTCACTTCGATCTCCGCTCCATCAGCTACTCTTAGGATTCGCTCCCCCTTGCTAACCGCCTGGACAGTAGTCAATCCCTGCAATGAGTTACAGACGTGCACAGTGGCACCTGAGTCAACCCACCAGGTAATTAATGGAGAATTCAGAGTAAAATAACTCATTAACATTTGATATTTCATCAATCTCATTTATACCTTTCTTAGCTAGCCACTCTCGGAAGCGGTGGACAATCCCTCTGCCAATGTCCATCTTTACTGCAAACTTGCAATATGGACTTGCAGTGGTGGAGGCAGCTAAAGCTTGAGACTGAGGATGCGGCTTTGCTTGAGCAGTGTTACTCCCTCCAGACTTATGAGGGTGATATGGCTTTCTTTCTGCCACTACCCGAGCTTTGGCCTTGATTTGTTTTCCTCTTGCCTTTAGCATGGATGAGGTTGAGCTGATCTTTTAAGTTTTCTGCTTGTCAGCCTTTTGTCGCTCTTCCTCTTCCACTGAGTGGGAGATCAATTCTGCTACGGTCCACTTCTCTTTCTGAGTATTATAATTAATCTTGAAGGGACTATAGTCAGGACCAAGAGAGTTCAATATGAAATGCACTAAAAAACCTTCAGACAATTCCATGTCCATGGTCTTTAGTGTATGTGCCATATGAGTCATCTCAAGGATGTGCTTTCTTACACCACCTTTGCCATCATACTGGCTGGTGATCAGCTTACTTATTAAGGTACTGGCATGGTCTTAGATGAAGTCTTAAAGTTCTCTTTCAATGTTTGCCAAGTACGTCTTAACATCGTTTGAGTTCGTAATCCCTCCAATAATTCCTGGAGCGATAGTACTCTTGATGTACATGAGAGACATTCTGTTGGACTTTTCCCAAGAGGCTACTTTTTCTTCGTAACTCCACTTGGTATTATCATAATCTTCCTGACTCATTTCGTCAGTGTACTTGGGCTCCACAGGGAGTCCTCTCTTAGTGCTAAGTCATAGTCCAACATGCCAAGATTCAGTAGCACATCGTTCTTCCACTCAGCGAAATTTGTTCCATCAAGGGGTGTCACAATTTAAGCTGCCCCAATGCTGAAAATAACCAATGGCAAAAAATATTAGTAAAATATTTGCATATGATTAATTTGCGTTGGCTCAATTAATCACATGCGATGATAGGCTCCTTTTCTAATTTATCACCGTTGGGCAGAAAAAATTTAGAAAATATATGAAGTGACAAAAAAAAATAATCCTTAATTACATCACCGTTGGGCAGAAATAATTAAGGAAATCATATATTAATTTATTTGACATGAAAATTATAATTACGTTGGTCAAAAATATTTCACATCATAAATATTCTCTAGCAAAAACTTCCCGTTGGTTCCATTCAGCTAGAAATAATTTTCAGAGTGCTTAGAATAATTTTCCATAATTTCTTTTCAGCATTTTTTAATGGCCAAGAAAGCATATAAAGGGATTTCTGTAAATAACAAATGAATAAACAGTGGGAATTGATTTAATTCAAGCGCGGGCGCGGGCGCGAGCCCGGGGGCGCGGGCGCCCCGCGCGCGGGGCCCGGCGCAATGTGCGACGCGGGGGCGGCGGGCGCAAGCGGGGCACGGGCGCGAGCGCGGGGGCCCAGGCGCGATGCGCGAGCGCGGGGGCGCGGGCGCGAGGCGCGGGTCGCCGGGCGCGAGGCGCGCGGGGCGCGGGGCGCGGTCCCGGTCCCGGTCCCGGCGCGAGGTGCGAGCGCGAGCGGCGCGGGCGCGATGTCGGCCGTTCCGTTCGATCCAGATCGAATGGCTACGGTCATCCCCGCATCTGATTTTGTTAGCGCCGTCCGATTCAATCCGACGGCTGAGATCATTTTTTCACCGGGTCAAAGCTATCGGTTGTCGGCGGCCGAACCCTAACCCGAGCCCCGGCCGATTCCCCTTTTTTTTTTTCTCCTCGTCTTCTTCCCCGACGCGCTTGACGAGCAAGCGGCGGCGGTGATGGCGACGGCTATGGCGACGACGCGCCGAGCGAAGCAACGGCGACGGCCAATTCCCCGTCTTTCTCTTCCCCCTCCGTCCCCAGTTCTCTTCCCCGTGCGCTACAGCAACACTGAGGCGAGCCTCGGTCTCGCGCGGCCGAGCGACGGCGCGAGACCGGTCTGGGGCAGCGGGATGGCTTAGCGGCGAGGCGAGGAGGTAGTTCCCGAGCACGGATGCGAGCACATCGGCAGCGAAGACGACGAACCGGGTAAATAATCCCGATTTCATTGTATTCGCGTTGATTTTGGGTCTATTCAAATTAGGGGTTCTTCGGATTTGGGGATTTTGATCTTTGCCGAGTTAATTGATGATGACTTCACTAAGGGATGAAGATTTTGGGATTAAATTCTAAGGGGTTTGGCTCTGATACACAATGTTGGAGAAATAAAATTACAGTGTTGACTAAAATTGATTCATTGAGTTTATCCCTTAGAAATTCAATTCACCTATGCGGAAAATTTAATTCTAATCACTGACCTGCTTGTGAAGCCATCTTGACTTGATTTCTTCTTTCTTCTCTGCTTCCTCTTCTTCTTGATGCTTCTCTGCGTGTGTGCGCCGACGGACGGATTGATGAGACGTAGAAGGACCTCACGAACCCCTTCTAGTGCGTTTTGTGGATCGGGCACAATTAGGGTTTGTAGTTGGAGACCGAGCGGCGTCCCGTTCTTCTCCAATTTCTCTTTTATATGTGCACTAGTGGGGCTCGGGGGTTTCCTTCGGTTTAGGAGGTTCGGTTGAATCCACCGATCACGGATTCTATTCGTTATCTTATCTCTAAGCCGATAAAACAACCAACACGTAAGACAAAAAAAGACTGATGGAGGCGTGCGCAGAGGAAGAGGGAAATATGAAGTGATCGCATTCATAATTGTTGTTCAGTTAATGAGAAAAAATCCAATATTTTGTCTGTACTGTACCTTATTACTAAGGGAATCAAATCGCTTGCAACTGAAAAGTATGGCTGGATTTTCTAGGCTTTTTAATTTCAACTGTTTATAATCTTAGCGACAGTGGGCATGCCGTTATTTTACCGCTGTATTTTCAAACAGTTTATCTCCTTGTTCTCCCGCAACTACAATTTTTGTGCATGTGATAAAATGAGTGGCCGCCATTATGCATTTGCATCTAGGATGTCTTGTGGTTTTGCTAGTCTCAGTTTGCATAACTTTTTTATATATATTCTTATAGCATTATATCCTGCTACAAAATTTTCAGGTGATTTACGTTTCTTTTTTGATTGGCAGGTTTTGAAAGATGGTCTATCAGCTCTCCATGTTCCTATCTGTATGGCTTTGCAATCATCCTTCTAACAGTTCTTGTTAAGGCAGCTACTTTTCCTCTTACAAAGAAGCCGGTAAATCTTTCTGCCATGTTGCTGTATATAGAATAGATAGTGATATAATTGGATTCTGGTTATATAATTTATCGTGAACTGTTCAAATTAAGGTGGTGAAGGATACTCTCTGGTTTTTTCCATGAAAATGCTCATTTTGGCAGATCTTTCTGTGAGGCATATTATAGTTTGCCTGCACTTTCACTCATAGTTTTTTAGGAATTAACAGGATTTACCTTAACCTAACCTGTGATACATTCTGATCCCCAGCTCAGCAAATTATCTAGCTATTTTCATTGCATTATTATATGATACGTTGATACATATCTGTTATTGTTCTCTATCTTATATATACCGGTTGTAGCTTCAAACATATCCAATAAATTGGTGATTGACTTAATCCTTACCGACATTGTGACAGAAACTTTAAAGTGGGAACCGTTTTACTGCAAACAAGTGCATCGCATGGTTATTCACCTAGCAAGAATATTCTGACGCCTTCTATCCCAAATCAATTGGTGGCATTAGGTCTTTTGGGCTAAAATATAAGGGCATGTTTAGATTGCTACCCTACCAAAATCTACCCTATAGTACACTAACTACTTTTACTTATGACTATGATCATCATCAAATCCAATGGCTCAGATCATCTCTGTTAGATCCAATATCCCAGATCGCTCCCACTCCTCCTCCCTTTCCAGTCGCTCCACCACCTCCCCTCCCTTCTCGACGCCCCTCCCTTCCACTCCTCATTCCACCGTTCCTTTCTTTGAAACCCTAATCACCCCCGCCGTCCTCTCTCCCCTGCTACCGCTGCCTTCGATGCTCCACCTCCCCCCGCACATCGCCTCACGCATCACGGCCTCCCCCACCCCTTCTCTCCCCTCAACCCTAATCTCCTCTCTCTCCCTTGGCGGCGCTATTGATCCCATGCCACCTCATCGTCGCGTCACTGATCCCTTTTCTGCCAGCGCCCGGTCTCCTCCTCCTCTGCCCTAGGCGCCCTGTCTCCAGTTCGTGTGCGCGCGCTGGCCGCCACACGCCGACGCCACTCCACCATCCAACCCCCTCCCGCTAAGGTCTCCTCTGTGCCGCCTCATACAGTCCACCGAGCCACGAACAGCCACCTATACACCGTGCCGCCTGTCACGCTGCCCTCCTCGGTCCTGCTCCGCCGAGCCCTACCCTGATGCCGCCGCCTCCTCCTCTCCTTAACCCGACTCTGCCCACATGGGTGATAAGAGAGAGAGAGAGTGGGGACGAGGTACAGCGGCTCTGTTCCCCCTCGCCATCGGTGCCGCCGCCAACCCCCTCGATTGCCCTTGCCTAGATCGCCTCCACCACCAACCCCTCGGTCGACCCCTCACTCTCCCTCACCTAGATCGGCTCCGCTGCACCTCATCCTAGCCGCCTCCATGACAAAGCGAGGTATCCTCTCCTCTTCCTCACTCAATCTGCTCAATCCTCGATTTCATTGCTGCACCTTGACATTTTTTATTCTAGCTAGCGTGGAGAGGCTCACCGAGTTTGATGGCAATGGGGTGCCCGATCTTCCGTTAGGTAAGGATAACTCTCGATTTGGTGGAGAATTGACACTCACGATCCGGCTTCTGATTACCAAGACTCGAATCCTGCAATCGCAGCACCACGTCTCCTCTTGTTATCAACCGTGCGCTGCCTGGTTGACCTCGCCATGAAGGCTAATCCCTACATGCGAATCGAAGAACACAAGCAAGAACAAGGAAGATTGCAACTCAACTTGCAGATGAATGATTATACTCTTGAAGTTGGGGCCTCACAAATCGATAAATGGCGAAACTGTTGAAAGACAGATTAATCTAAGCAAAATCCAACCTAAATGGCGGTGGCTACTGAATATATATGAGTTAGGACATCCTAGGGTGAGGGTTTGCCCTGTGAGGGGCGCACTCCTCATGGGTTTAGCCCACGACACAATTACAAAGCCCAAAGGCCCAAACTGACTCGTATAGAAAAAATAATGTAACTTGTTTCGATGATTCTGGATAGCTCAGGACGACTTTTGGTATGAAACTAAAACCATTTGAAAGTAGACTTTATAAGCTTTCCAAAAAGTACTTGTAGGCCCTATAACTCTCTCTGGATTAAAAGTTATGGCCGTTTGAAGTTGACGCTGTCTCATAGTCCAAAATTGAATCGGTCTCGGGAATATGAGTTTACTTACACTTGTTGCCTCCACTTTAATATTTGGTTTCTTGAGTTATTCTCCATGGTGTTCTCCCAGGTTCCTAATAACAATAAAATCATCACAAGAATTAAATAGTATGCCATTTGTCGAAATATTTTTATGTAAACTTAGGAACGCATTCACCTGGCGATTAAGTTGACGGGCATGTGCACGAGTAATTGGTCCTTGGATCTGTGGCACATATTGTTCAACATGAGGAGGTTGTAAGTGTGTATCTAAAGAATTGATGTCCTCATTATCCTCCCCCTCTTGATTTGGAGTCGTCCTTGACTCAAGGTCATCTTCTTCACCCAAGTAAGGCTTCAAATCAGTAACATTGAAAACATCACTCACACCATAATCTGCAGGCAAATCAATCTTATATGCATTATCATTTATCTTCGCAAGAACTTTATAAGGACCGGCAGCTCAAGACATTAAAGCCATATGCCACCTGGAATGAGCTCATCTTTGTGGTGGAGTGCAACGAACGGTTGTAGGCGAACTCCACATGGGAAAGACATTCTTCCCACACTTTCAAATTATTCTTTAGAACTGCTGCAGCCATCGTTAACAAAGTATGATTCCCATCTCTGCTTTGTTCCATCCTTTGGGGGTGGCAAGTTAATAGAAAATAAGTAACTTCGTCTCCAATTTCCTCCACAACGTCATCCAAAAATGATCAAGAATTTGTATCTCGATCTGAAGGCACACACCATGGTAGACGAATGACATCGCCTGAAAGACAAATCAGCACTTCTCTTTGGTAGCATTGTCACTCTTATGAACAAGGAATAAAATGTGTGCATTTTGGAAAATCTATCATCAACAACAACAGATACACTATCCCTCCCCTTCTTTGTCCTAGGCAATTCTAAAACAAAATCTATAGAAATGTCTTCCCAAGGAGCACTAGGGACGGAGAGAGGCATATAAAGACTATGGATTAAGACGGGACTTAGCTTTGTTATAAGTGCTGCATCGTGCAACGTATCATTCAACGTCACGCCGTATTTTCGGCCAAAAGAAGTGAGTGGCCAGCACATCCTCCGTCTTCTTCACTCCAAAATGTCCCATCAATCCACCTCCATGCGCTTCTTGCAAAAACAAAAGACGAACAGAGCTTGCAGGAATACATAATTTGTTAGCTCGATACAACAATCCTTTATTCAACACATATTTATTCCAAGTTCTCCCCTCTTGACAATGATCATAAGCTTCTTTAAAGTCCAAATCAGTAGCATATAATTCTTTTATTGTCTCCAATCCAAAAATTTTATGATCAAGTTGAGATAACATAGTATAGCGCTTAGATAAAGCATCAGTAATCGCATTGTCTTTGCCTTTCTTATGCTTAATGATATATGGAAACGACTCAATAAATTCTACCCATTTAGCATGTCGTTTATTCAATTTAGCTTGACTTTGAATATGTTTCAAAGACTCACGATCAGAATGTATGATAAATTCCTTTGGCCATAGATAATGTTGCCAAGTCTCTAATGTTCGAACCAAATCATATAATTTTTTATCATAGGTTGAATAGTTCAAACTAGGTCCTAACAATTTCTCACTAAAATATGTAACTGGTTTACCTTCTTGAATAAGCACACCTCCAATCCTAGTCCCACTTGCATCACATTCAAGCTCAAAAACCTTACCAAAGTTAGGGAGTTGGAGTAGTGGGGCATGAGTCAACTTCTCTTTAAGCAAATTGAAGGCATCTTCATGTGCTTATCCCCATCGGAAAGGAACGCCTTTCTTTGTGAGCTCATTCATGGGTGCGGCAATGGTGCTGAAATCTCTCACAAAGCGACAGTAGAATCCAGCTAGCCCAAGAAAGCTTCGCACCTGTATAACCGATGTAGGAGTCGGCCAACTCTTGATCGCTTCTATCTTGGTCTCATGAACTTCAATTCCCTGTGGAGTCACAACATAACCAAGAAAAGAAACTCATTCCATGCAAAAAGTGCACTTTGCGAGGTTACCGAACAAAACTTTGCATCTCTCAAAGCATTAAAGCAGTACGTAAATGTTCCTTATGTTCATCTAAAGACTTGCTGTAAATAAGTATATCATCAAAGTAAACCACCACAAATCTACCAATGAAACTGTGTAAAACATTATTCATGAGTCGCATAAAAGTACTAGGAGCATTAGTCAAACCAAAAGGCATTTCTAACCACTCATACAAACCAAATTTAGTTTTAAACACGGTCTTTCATTCATCACCCAATTTCATTCTAATTTGGTGGTATCCACTATGCAAGTCTACTTTAGAGAAAATAATAGAGACACTTAATTCATCAAGCATATTATCTAACCTAGGAATAGGATGACGATATCTAATAGTTATGTTGTTAATGGCTCTACAATCCACACACATGCGCCATGACCTATCTTTCTTAGGCACCAAAATAACAGGAACAGCACAAGGACTAAGACTCTCACTACATATCCTTTTTCAAGACTTGCACTTGACGCTAATTTCCTTAGTCTTTTCGGGATTGTCCTGTATGGCGCACGGTTTGGCACAACGTAGTCTCAGGATCAAATTCAATTTGAGCTCAATTCCTCTCATAGGTGGCAGCCCCGGGGTATTCGCACCTTGGAAATACATCAGCAAACTCCTGCAAAAGGTTAGTAATAGCATGTGGCAATGAAGGAGGCAAGTCCTCAAGTGTAAAGAAAGTTTTCCTTGCAAACCAAAATATAGGCAAAGATCATTAACATTTAACTCAGAAATCTCAGATTTTAGTAAGCTAACATGAAAGCTCCTTTCAACTTAAGTGTGTCTTTTCTAGCAGGTGGCTCTTTTTTCTTCTTTTTAAGTGGAAACACATCTTTAGCTACTTGCTGATCTTCAGACTTAGATTTATTTTCAGCACGCGCTATATCATCCTTCAAAATTTCAGGCGCAGGGTCATTGGTAGCAAACTCAATTGTTTTTGCCATTATGTGTGAAAGTGTAATGTGTTAGTTCTACCAACGGTACAGCACATCTCTTATCATATTTCCAAGGTCTACCTAAAGCAAAGAAACATGCTTTGAATAGGCCCATGACATCAAATTTTGCACTATCATGGTAATTTTCACAGAAAATTGCACTCTCACACTTACTTACCTTGCAACTTACCACAAGAGTTGAACCATTGGGATGTAGTAAGCGTGGATGTGGTAGTGTTTAAAGGCAATCTAGCTTGTCAACCAAATCTGAACTAGCAAGGTTACTATCGTTCACTATTCAATGACAAACATGGCATGCTCTATTGTGAATCACGAACCTTGATTGGAATAAATTGGGTGTTTGATTTGCTCAACCTCCCTTTGAGCACTTAGCACCGTTGTGCTACAATGCTTAGGTACTGCTTGTATCCTTCGCACCCTATGTGCTCCACGTCGCCATCGCTCTCGTTTCATCACCTGCATTGTTAGTGCCATGTGCTAATTCATCATCAAATCTAGCACAGTATACTCACCATCATCTGTAGCAATGAGAAACTCCTGATTTTTGGGCAAATCACGTTGCACATGGCCCTCCCTTTGCACTTTGAAGCATTGGAGTATCCCTCGTTCGTCCCCGAGAAGCAACCGATGAATGCGCTTTTTGAGGGTGCCTGTATGCGAATAGATTTACTCCCTTCGATAGCTCGTGAAGATGGCGCTGCTGGTGCCCTACTGGTGGAAGGCGTAGAACTCCGATAGGGGACACTTTTTTGCCTTGCCCAATGGAAGGCCTCGATGTAGACTGACCTTCCCAATTGTTCCTTCTCATGGCGGCCTTCCCTGCATTCCTGTTCGGCTAATATAGCTAGATGGAACAATCGGTTAAGAGAATTGTTTCTTTATTATTTGAAATTTAATGTCTTGAATTTCACGTCTCAAACCCCCATAAGAACGAGCCATCTTATCCTCCTCTACCTCACAACGCAACATTCCCCTATTGTAGCTCCTGAAAGTACTCTTTCTACAGATTTTTTTCTCCTTGTCTAAGCGTTGCAACTTATTTTCTTAAATCAACGTTTGAATGATGGAGGAATACCTACTCGCATAGCTTGCTTCAACCTTTCCCATGTGTTAGGTTCTAGGCTAGTTTAACCATTCATTCCACCAGATAATAGCAAAGTCTTTGAAAATCGCTAGTTGCTTGCTAACTCTATGGTTTTTTTTCAGGAACTAAATGGGGATAAAATTTCTGCTCTACGGTCATCTCGCAATCCAAATAAGCTTCAGGGTCATATTTTCTAGAAAATAAAGGCAAGGTAAATTTAACTTTAGCAAAAGGATCATCGTTACCTCGCCCTTGGTGGTTTCCTCCCATACCTTGACGATTGCGGCAAAGGCGTTGACGTAGTCGTGCCTCTTCTGTCGCTCGCCGGTCAACCTTTCCATCGTCAATCATTACATCGTGTCCTGGTTGGCATCACATCTCCAGAGGATAGCAGATGGGTCCTCCAATTCATCAATCCTCCCAGTTAGCGTGGTTACTCGTCTGTCCATACTTTCAAGCATGTGGTTTATGTTCTGCTTGGCAAGAGCAGTGTTGACCCCCTCCAGAATGGTTTCATTCAGCCCCTTCATCATCTGGTCCATGTAGCCTTGCATCTCGCTGCGAAGAACGCACTCCGAGATTTCATCGTCGGTCCCTGGCATTGTTAGCAAGAACACAGTGAAAACACAAAGGAAATTATCCCTATCAACTACTACTATGCAAGGATAGTGGACATTCGCAATGAAAGCACCTTACTGAGCTCTTACAAGGTTCTGAGACTAGCGGCAAAGGATGGTATAATATTGGTGGCTGGTTCGAGATACCTTGAGGGCGTGATCCAGCGATTGCAAGAGTCAAGACCGTGCTGACCAGAAGTATATATGTGTAGCTTGGGAGACCAAATATGTTTGTAGCACACAATTCAATAAAAGATAGTAATGCTGAATAAATGTCCAAAGTACTTGTCCTAGTTGCTGGCCTAAACGCGTTCTAAACCAGATGTGATAAAAACAAGGGAGACAAACAAGTATGAAAGAATAGCAGTAAGGAAAAACAAAGGACAAGGCAAAAATACAGCACAAAACAACACACAGCTGGCTCCCTTAAGTATGTCCTATGTGCTCCTCTCTTTTTTTTCCTTTTTTTCACACCTTTTTTATTTTTCTGATATTTTTCTCAACTAGGAGCACAGAACAACAACCCAGGAGGTGGCAGCTCAGTTTGATATAGGATGTGGCCTGTAGAAATACACGAGCATGCTTTAAAAATCATGCTAGAACTTTAGAGTACGGATACCCAATTTTCCGGCCTGAAATTTGCAAAACTAATTTCAGCCAACCCGACGAAGTGGGGGAGAAGTGGATGGAAATTTTTTTGTAGATGTCCGTAGACTATTTATTTGCCTGATTCTGAGTCCGTATGTGAAAGTTATGGCTATTTCAAGGAAGGTCCTCCGTATCAGTGTTTTGGTGGAGGCTGATTTCAGGATCAGGTGGATGAAACCAGGATGATATGGTGGTGGTGGCTGCTGGGAGGCGGATGGAGAGTAGCGGTGATCAAAGGACGTGATATAATAAAAACCTAAAACAGAACACACAATGACCAACACTTAGACAAAGATGGCTTAGTATAAGGGAAAAACAAAGACAATGGTGGTGGTGCCTAGGTTTGTGTGATGCAGCAATGGTACCACGAACTGGAACTCAAACACAATCTAAGCCAAGTACCAAACTTCGACCTAGAACACAAACTCAACACCATGGACTCTTGAAACAGAATATGCAAAAAGGCTAAACGTGGTTGCTAGGACGGAACACCTACGACTCACCAAATTTTACTTTTGTGGCTTTTTCTGGACTCTAGGTATAGGGAAACAAAAGACTTGAAACGGCGGAAAGATGATACCTAACGGGCAACCTACTCTGATACCACTTGATGGCAACGGGGTGCCCGATCTTCCGCATTAGGTAAGAATACACTCTCGATTTGGGAGGAATTGACGACTCACGGATCTTAGCTTTTTGATCACCAAGGGCCCGACCTGCATCGCAGCCACCCTTTCCTCTCATTATCAACCGTGCGTTGCCCGTTTGACCTCACCACAAAGGCTAATCTCTGCATCATGAATCGGAAGAACACAACAAGAACAAGGGAAGATGCAACTCAACTTGTAGATGAATGATTATACTTCGAAGTGGGGGTCTCACAAAACTGATAAACGGTGAACTGTTCAAAGACAAATTAATCTAAGCAAAACCTAATCTAAACGGCGGCGGCTATTGAATATATTATAAGTTTAGGATGTCCTAGGGTGGAGGGTTCCCTGTTGAGGGGCGCACTCCTCTGGGTTTAACCCACGACACAATTACAAAGCCCAAAGGCCCCAAATGACTCGGGATAAAGACAAATGAGCAACTTGTTTCGATGATTCTGGATAGCTCAAGATGAAATGTGCATGAAACCAAAAGCGCATCTGGAAATATAAGGACTTCATAATGCTTCCAACCAAGTACTCTAAGCCCTGGTAACTCCTTCTGGGATTAAAAAGTTATGGCCGTTTGAAATTGGCGTTAGTCTCCCAGCCATAAATATTAAATTGCTCGAATAGGAGTTACTGCACTTGTGGTCTCCACTTTAATATTGTTTCTTGAGCTAATTCTCCATGGTCTTCTCCCAGCGTTCCTAATACAATAAAATCATATAAGAATTAAATAGTAGCCATTCGTCGAAAAATATTTTCATATGTAAGCTTAGCGAACGCACTTCACCTGGCGATTAAGTTGATGGGTACGTGGCGCGAGTAATTGGTCCTTGGATCATATGGCGATCTTGTTCAACAAAAGGAGGTTGTAAAGTGTGTATCTAAAGAAGTAATGTTTCATCAGAGTTGAACCCATAGGCACCCAGCGCACAACCGCGGCGTGTGGATGGATGCGAAGGGCTGGTACTCCACCACCCTAGAGGGGATGCCATTGATGCCTTTGCTAGTGTCAGCGGCAACAAACACCTCTTGCCCTAGGTAGGCGTCACCATCATCCATCTTCTCTTTTGTCTCTCCAGTTTCTCTTTGCCCCCACCGGCACTAACAAAACACCCCACAGCTGTCTCTCCTCTCCTGCTGCAGGGGTTGCTACATGGTTGCTATGGAGATCAATCCCCAAAAACTGGAGCTCATGGCACACAATGTGATGAGAATTTTAGTTCATATTATGTGCAGAGCATCGTCTACCGCTCGCCAGGAGGAGAGTTGATGCTGTGCCAATGATTTTATCTAGGCACCACATATAAACGGAGAGGGTAACGAGCGGCACATTTGATTCATCTCTTTGTGCTGCAGCTTAATTGGTTGGCTCCGATTATTTCGGTTGGAATGCAAGGTGATTGTTTGTAGGTCAGATGTTTTCTGATGCCCAAATATGTGGAAGATGATTGGTTGCACAAAAAAAAAACATTAGCATCAGTACAATAGAAATTGGCTGGCTCTTTAGTGTTTATTGTAAAAATGCACATTGTATGAAGAACATATATTTTCAATTAAAGTGGGTTTCTAAAAACAATTGAAATTGGCTGGCTGTTTAGTGTTTATTGTTAAACAATGCACATTGTATTGAAGAATATATATTTTCATTAAAAGGTGGATGTCTAAAAAAATAGAAATTGGCTGGCTATTTAGTGTTTATTGTAAAAAATGCGGATTGTATTGAAGAACATTTATTTGGCATTGTATTGTGCTGTAGAGGGACTGTTGCCTATATAGTTCCCATGCAAACCATTGCCGTTCCCCTGTCATTCAGTTTTTGCATTTTGTTTAGGTTTATCCATCCAAGAAAAATAATTGCCCCTGATTTTTATGTTTAAAAAACAATCCCATCAATGGTCTGCCCTGGCTCAACCCCCCACCGCGCAGGTCAGCTACATACCCCCACCCCCAATAGTCTCCACCCAAACCCTAGCTGCCATCATCCCGCCTCTGTTGTGCCGCCTTCTCCGCCTATCCATCGCGCCAACCATCATCGCACCTCTCCATCACCATCCCGCCATCTCGCCGTCGTAGTGTCACTGCACCAATCTCCTCCGCCACGAGTGTGGCCTCGTCTGCCTCACCATCAAGCGTTGCCTCTTCACCTCGCATCAAGTGCGGCTGTTCACCTCGGATTGCCATCACGGAGCCGCCTCAAGCCCCTCCGCCTCTCCATCCTGTTGTGGAGCTGCCAAAAGCCCCTCCGCCTGTTGACGCCGAAAATCACGGCAGCGTCGGGAATGAGCCCGATGATCTGGTTCGGCCCTAGAACACGATCCTGAAGGCCTGGGAGATTTGCTTAGCTTAGTGCAGGTCCTAAATAGGTTGAGGTTCGCGGCGCGTGCCAGTCAATTTGACACCCAAATTGACAAGGAGATAGAAAAGTTAGATCAATTGATCCAATCGGCCGACGGGCCAATACAGGCTTCCTCCAGCCAATTGCCGATAGTAGTTGTACATCGGCTAGAAGCCAATGATGATATAAGCAAATAATAAGCCAGCCGACTGCCAGAAAAACACTTGGACATCGGCTCGAAGCCGATGATAAAATTGATAGGCAGGATAATAATCAATAGACAATGCAGTCGGCTTTATCTAGTAAAAGATAACTTATCGGCTAAGCACTCCGATAAAACGTCTCATAAAAACCTATCAACTCAACAAGGATAAATCTATCACTATCAATCTAATAGTTCAAACTTAACTGATGCAGCACAGATTAATAATGATAAAAGAACCTCGATGAGCCGATAGATCTAATGCAATTGTGATGTATATGATAACTTATCGGCTATACATTCCGATAAGACGCTTGCATAAAATCGATCAACCTAGCAGGAATAACTTATCGCTGGGTAGTTTAGTAGGTCGGACCTAACCGATGCAGCATAAACTGACGATAAGTTACACCCAGTAAGCCGATAAAATCTACGCACGCGTGATGTGGTATATCGACTTGGCCTAAGAGATCAAACTTAACTGATGCAGCCGTAGACAGAACAGATACACCGTGGTAAGGGGTGACGAGTCTTATCCTCTCGTAGGAGTTCAGACCTAACCGATGCAGCCCGGCTCGAGAAGCAAGAACCCGTCGAAAAGGGTGGCGATGCGCCGAAGTTATATTGATCTGTGAGATAGTTTACATGGTCCCTGGGCATACGTATTTATACCCCGAGTTGATACAGTCCTGATCGGATACGAAACAGGAGTTTCCTAACTATAAAAGGAAAAATAACAAACCCCGATCGGACACGAGATCAGGTTTCCTAAAAATTACTATCCCTGCCTAATTTATAGATAAAATATTAACTGCCATGCCGTGGTCTTCACGATTCCTTCCTGAACTCGGCTTCTTCTGGATTAACTTCCACCGGTTGATATAGCCTCTTTCCTTAACCGAAGTCTGATATGAATCGTGCCAAATTTTGGCGTTAACACCGCCTCGCCATCCCATCACGGAGCCATCTCAAGCTCCATCACCGCTGATCCATCATTGTCTCAGATCCCTGGGACACCTCCCCAAGATCGCGTCGCTCCGCACGAGACCAATGGATTGGCAGTGAATACCTGCTCCCCATCCTCATTACCTCCTCCATCCTTAGTTTTCATCATACCATTTCTTATGATTTTATTTCACCGTCATCTCAGCCTCCACATCAGTGCTCCGAGCGGTAGGCGAACTCCCCAACCAGCATTCCTGTGCACCCACTTTTCCCCTCCCCTCCCTATCGCTAGCAAATCCACTGCCGCCCTGGCCAACCTTTCATGCAGCAACTGCCATCGTCCTCAACGCCGACAGATCCCCTACCGCTACCCTTCCACGACCTCAATCAAATCCCCGGTTCCTCCTCCCTGCATTCAAGGTAATCCAATTTTCTGTAATTTTTCTATGCTTTCTTTGAATGTGTGGTGTCAAATTTTGTCATCCATTTCAACCAATATGAAGTGGTGTCAAAATTATGGTGCCTGCCTTAATTTGTTGTACCACAATGAAATCACTAAATAAATATATATTGTTGTATATGTATAAATTCGGTGAATTGTGTGAGCTACCGATATGTGTTGGTGTCAAAACATTTGTAGATTAATTACAAATGATGCTAGATATTTCCTCTTAGAGCATGATGCATTCAACAATTACAAATGTTTCATTTATTATCAGATACTGTGGTCCTGTACTTTACAAATCCCAATTAATAGAACTTAAGATAAATTTTGACTGTCTACAAATTTCCAAATATGTGTTAGCTGCAAAAGGAATTCAGCCACCCTGAATGACCGTAGTTCCAATTAGATGCACACATCACAAATGCTAAGCCGCTGAAACTTGCTTCGAGTCCATGGTGCAAGCTAATTGGTCAAGCTATCAAATTGAGTGCTCAAGGCTAACATATCTGCTTACAAACCATATATAAGAGATGGGTGTTAAAACTTCATACGTGGGTTAGAATTGCAATGGGTGTTTTATTTTTTTGACCTATGTTGATGCAAATAAATTTCATGTCAAAGTAATGGTTAGCATAGCATTATCTAATAATAATGTTCATATTCTTCCCTACAAGGACATTCTAATTTCTTGGATATGACGGAAGCATCCAGATGTCAATTATTTGTTATTTTGACACTGGTCATGAGGCACTTAACTTGGCAATCCTTATGTTCTCATTAGTATATTAATTGCTTTTTGTTGCTACCCCTTAAAATTTTTTAATATGTGATATCACCAATTTCTCGATGTGCTTTGTTGTTTTGTTATTGCTATTAGAATTGTAGAGCTGTTGTTGCAAATCAGTGAATTCACGGCTTGTACTGTTAGTATGAAAGTGTAGTGTAGTTTTCAATATGCATGTATGGGGGAATAACAGATCAAGGTGCTAATGCTTATGCTAATTCAGGTTGATCATGGCTAATGTTAGTTTTTTCCCTACTCAATAGCTAGATTTTATATGGTCTGTGAAGGTGTGGGACTGAAATTCAGCTCAAATTATTAGTTTCCGCATAAGAACAATTAGTGGAGGCCATGGCCACTGGTATCTCATGGAAAGTAATATGGCCACTCAGATAGAGGATGTGCCTGATTATGTAATTAGAGATACAATAGGACTCGGGTTATGTTACCTTACATGACAAGGGAAAGGATATAGTCCTAACCGGTTACGTTGTATTCCTAAAAAGAAATCCCTTGGTGGAGTCCGACCTGAAATTTCTACCTTGTAACCTTACCTCCTTAGTATATAAGGGGAGACAAGGAGCACCCTGGGGCAGAGCACGATACACAACCAATCAAGAGAACGATACACAACCAATCTCACCAGAGAAACCTCAAAGGCAATACACAACAGCTGGAAGTATGGTATTACCTCATCTTAAGGGCCTGAATTAGGATAAATTCGTTTCATGTTCCATTGCATCCATCAAGTTTAGGTCTTGCGAATAGCCCCATATAATTATTGCCGATACAAAGCATCGACAGTTGGCGCGCCAGGTAGGGGCATCGTCAAGATCATTATCAACAATCTTGATGTATCTCATCACTAGAGTTGACGACATCATGTTCTTTCCATGGCAAGCAATCTGTGGAGGCCATGGCCCCGGGTACCTCATCACAGGCATATGGGCCATTCGGATAGAGGATGGGCCTAGTCTTGTAATTAGAGATATAGTAGCACCCGGCAGACTTTACCTTGTATAATAAGGAATATACAGTCCAAGTTGGGTAAATTGTATCTCTAAGAGGAGATCCCTTGGCTGTATCCGGCTGGGACTTTTACTTTGTACCTCTGTCCCCCAGTATATAAGGGGAGACAGGGCGCCTCCTGAGGGCAGAAGGGATCATAGATCACCACAAATCCTCAAAGGAATAACACCACAACTGGACATAGGGTATTACCTCACATCGAGGGCCTGAACCAGTATAAAATCTCCCTGTGTTCCTTTGCAATCCACCGGTAGCCCATATTCACATTGCGGTGTAAAAACATCGACAGTTGGTGCTCCAGGTAGGGGATTCGGTGAGATCTATATCAACAAGCTCGATGGATCCAACAATAGGAGTCGACGGCGGCAAATTCTCCCCTGGAGACACAATTTCATTTGGAAGCCTCGACTTCATCGCCGACATGTTCGGCAACCTCGCCTTGGCCGACGCAGATCTAATCCAACCGGCCGAGGAACCAGCCGACTTCGCGCCAGTCGGCCAACAAGACACCACAGTCACCATCATCGATCTGATGCGGCAATCTTCCACTTCGCCGAGCCTCGGGACAACCCTCTCCTTTGGCGTCCGACTCGCGCTAGGCCTTGAGCCAGCCCGGGTCGGGCTAGGAAGGGGAGAGATCGTCAATCTCCCGCATAGGCTTGGCAACTCCGCGGATCTACATCTTACGCGGCAGACCCGATCCCCCACGGTTCAGTTTGGACATGGCTCAGAGCCGCTCCAGATTGGATCTAGGGAGGTCGGAGTCATTCTTACTCCGATCAACTACTCGGATTCCGACTCCAAGTCGGACAGCGGTTCGAACACCAATTCGGACACTAGTCTGGCCAGTTTCCTTCTGCCTCGCGAGATCTTCATGGCTTCAACTCCTCCACCAGAGGTATGCCGACTACAAGAGGAGCAACAAGAGGAGGCACGCCGACTACGGCAACAGGAGGAGGCCGACCGCGAGGCTCGCAACGATGAGCTACGCAAGGCTAGGCGAATCGCTCAGCAACAGATCCTCCAAACTAGAGTCGGCGACCACGACATCTTCGTCACGCCTCAGTAGAACATTGTGGCCGCTGGAACCCTGCTGGATACACTCCAGCTTGGGCCTGATCACCAGGCCACCCCGACTATCGCCAAGATTAAAGCCATGATCACAGCTGCTGCATGTCAGCAACACCAGTAGTCGGGCGAAACACTTATACCAACCAATTGGTCGGGTTCTCCAGCGGCAGTCTCGTCCGCATCAGTGCGACGTCGGGCAGCGCTCCATGTGAGCTGACAACCGACCTCCGGCGCTAGTTGGGGGTCGTATACTACTCGATTGGGTGAGGCACGCCCCATGAGGGTCACCAGCCGAATCCGACGCTAATGCTGGGTTCGGGTACCTTATTTAGTCACAACTCGGCTAAGTAGGGTACGCCCCATGAGGGTCGCCAGCCGAATCCTATGCTAATGCTAGGTTCGGGTACCTTATTTCGTCATAACTCTGTCAGATCGGTATGCCCCATGAGGGTCGCTAGCCAAATCCTATGCTAATGCAAGGTTCGGGTACCTTATTTGGCTATGACTCTGTTGGATATGGTACGCCCCATGAGGGTCGCCAGCCAAACCCTATGTTAACGCAAGGTTCGGGTACCTTATTTGGCTTTACCCAAGTCAGAGAAGACTTATGTTGTGAAAGCGCATTCGGAGTTCTCATGTACCGTGTCATACCTGAGGAGGGCAAGTAGATCCTGCAACATACCTACTCAGGCACTTGTGGCAACCAGGCCACGGGCCCTGGGTACCTCATCACAAGTATATGGGCCACTCAGATAGAGGATGGGCCGAGTCTTGTAGTTAGAGATATAATAGCACCAGGTAGGTTTTGCCTTGTACAGAAAGGAACATACAATCTTAGCTGGGTAAGATATATCCCTAAGAAGGAAATCTCTTGGCCGTATTGGCTGGGATTCCTACCTTGTACCCCTGTCCCCCAATATATAAGGGGAGGCAGGGCGCCCCTTGGTAGCAGAAGATCATTGATCGACATAACTCCTCAGAGGAATAACACCACAACTGGATGTAGGGTATTACCTCACATTGAGGACCTGAACCAGTATAAAATCTCTTTGCATTCCTCTGCAATCCACCGAGTTTCCCCTTGCCGAGTAGCCCTATAGTTATATTGCCTGTGTAAAACATCGACAGTTGACACGCCAGGTAGGGGCTCCGGCGAGTTTCACATCTACAAGCTCGATGGATCCAGCAACCAGAATCGACGGCGACAAGTTCTCCCCTGGAGACATAATTTCTTTCGGAAGCCTCGATTTCGTTGCCGACCAGATCGGCAACCTTACCTTGGTCGAAGCAGATCTAATCCAACTGGCTGAGGAGCCAGCGGACGTTGCCCCAGTCAGCCCACAGGACACCGCAATCTCCTTCAACGATCTATTGCAGCAGTCCTTCACTTCGCCGAGCATTGGGACAACTCTTTCCTTCGGCGTCCGACTTGCGCTAGGCCTTGAGCCAGCCTGGGTTGGGCCAAGAACGGGAGAGATCCTCAATCTCCTGCACGGATTCGGTGATGCTGCGGATCTACATCCCGCGCAGCAGACCCGATCTCCTGCGATTCAGTTTGGACACGGTCAAGCGCCGTTTTAGATTGGATCTAGAGAGGTCGGAGTCGTTCTTAGTCCGATAAACTACTCGGAGTCCGACTCCAAGTCAGATAACGGTTCGAACGCTTGTTCGGACTCCAGTCTGGCGAGTTTTCTCCTCCACCGCGAGATCTTCATGGCTTCAACACCACCACCCGAGGTGCGCCGACTACAAGGGGAGCAACAGGAGGAGGCATGCTGACTGCGACAACAGGAGGAGGCTGACCGCGAGGCCCGCAATGATGGGCTATGCAAGGCTGGGCGAGCAGCTCAGCAGCAGATTCTCCAGACTAAAATCAGCGATCACGACATCTTCGTCATGCCACAACAGAATGTCGTGGCCGCTGCAACCTTGTTGGTCACGCTCCAGCTCGGGCCTGATCACTAGGCCACCCCAACTATCACTAAGATCAAGGCGATGATTACGACTGCTGCCTGCCAGCAACAACAACAGCAGTCGGGTGACACCATAGTACCGACTAACCGGTCGAGATCTCCAGGGGTGGGCTCATCTACATCAGCACGGCGCCAGGCGGCCGGCTCAAGTCGGCCACACGAGGAGTCAAGGCAAATGTCTCTCGGCAACACCAACAACGACAACCGGTGGCGACACCAGTATGACCGCCGACCCAACCAAGATCTCCGAGAACACCTACAACATGACCTTCGCCACACCATCAACGCCCGGCGCCACGAACGAGAAGAGGACGAGCGCCGCTGACTGGAGGACGAAAACGAGCGCTTCGGTCTCCGTCACGAGCGGTTTAACCACCGTGGTCGAAGCCCGAGCCCTCATGAAGACGAAGGCATTCCAGCTTTCACCCGGGAGGTACAGGATGTCGATTGGCCGATTGGCTTTAAGCCCACAGGAATTGAAAAGTATGACGGCAAAACAAATCCCGAGTCCTGGCTCACCGTATATACCCTGGCAGTTTGAGCTGCTGGGGGCGACCACAAAGCCATGGCTAACTACCTCCCAGTCGTGCTAGCCGACTCGGCGAGGACATGGCTGACAGGGCTCCCGAGGTGGTCGACCGGTTCCTGGGGAGAACTCAGGGAGCGGTTCATCGCCAATTTTCAGGGAACCTACGAGAGGCCATCTTCTGAGCACGATTTGTATGAACTACACCAGAAGAAGAACAAGTCTCTACGTGATTTTATCAAAAGATTCTCCGAGAAGCACAACAAGATCCCAATGATCAGAGACGAGGCCGTCATCGCTGCCTTCCGCAAGGGAGTAAAGGACGCCCCGTTCATCGTGAAATTTACTCGGAAGCCACCATCCTCTGTCTGGGCTCTTTTCGACATGGCGAACAAGTACGCTGACTCAGCTGAAGCGGTCGCAGAGGCCCTCGACGAGAAGAAGGAGTCCCGACAGAAAGAACAAAAGGCGAAAGCTGACGAGCCATCTCAAAACAAGACCGGCGGCCGCAAGCGAAAGTCGGACAACGAGGTGGGCAGCATGGAGCGTACTCGGTCGCGGCCCCAGCGGAATAACGACTTCCAGGAAGTCATGAATGGGCCATGCCCCTTCCACCCCAAGGGCAAGCACGCGGCCAAAGACTGCTACATGCTTAAGAAGTTTGCCTCCGAGCAGGCTTCATTGTCTGGTGCCGACAAGGACAAGGACAAGCCAGACTCAGGCCCGGCCGATGATTTTCAAGATCCGCAGGCCGAGCTCAATCACATCTTCGGAGGGCCGTTCGCGTATGAGTCCAAGCGAAAACAGAAGCTATCTGCACGCGATGTAAACACGGTCTCTACGGCGGACACCCCCTAGTACCTGTGCTGGTCAGAGACGGCCATTATATTCAATCGTGTGGATCACCTAGATCGGGTCTCGCACCCGGGACGCTATCCACTTGTCCTGGACCTGGTTGTCAAGAATATCAAGTTGAAGAAGGTGCTCATAGACGGAGGTAGCGCGCTCAACATCCTATTCACGAAGACTCTGGACGAGATGAAAATTCCTCGTTTAGATCTACGGCCGAGTACAGCGCCCTTCCACGGGATAATTCCTGGCCTCTCTTCAACACCACTCAGGCAGATTACTTTGTCTGTAACCTTCGGCACGCGGGATAACTTCCGCACGGAAAACATCTGCTTCGAGGTTACCGACTTCGAGACTGCGTACCACGCCATACTTGGACGACCGGTGCTCGCCAGATTCTTGGCAGTACTGCATTATACATATATGGTGCTCAAGATGCTAGGGCCAGCAGGAGTCCTCTCCCTACGCAATGATATGAAGCAAGCCTTCACCTGCGACAAGGAGAGTTGCGAATTGGCTCAATCACAAGAGGTGGCAGTCGGGTGCGACAACATCTAGCAAGCCGTCACAGCAGAAGTCAAGCAAGATCCAGTTCCGGCCAAGAAAGCAGCGAAGTCGGGAATTTCAGCGGACTCGGACACAAAGAAGATCCCCGTGGACCCTTCTGACCCCTCCAAGACCGCTCTAGTCGGGACCGGACTTGACCCCAAATAGGAAGACGCGCTCGTCACCTTCCTCCAAGCCAACAAATATATCTTCGCATGGAAACCGTCCGACATGCCGGGCGTACCAAGGGAGGTGATCGAGCATGCCCTAAACGTGAAGACAGACACCAAGCCAGTCAAACAACGGCTGCACCACTTCGCTCAAGACCGAAAGGATGCTATCCGGGAGGAGATTACAAAGCTTCTCGCAGCCGGGTTCATCAAAGAGGTCTATCACCCAGATTGGCTGGCAAACCCAGTTCTGGTCTGGAAGAAAAACGGTAAATGGCGCATGTGCGTCGACTACACCGATCTCAACAAGGCGTGCCCCCAGGACCCGTTTGGTTTACTAAGAATAGACCAGGTGGTGGACTCAACTGCAGGGTGCGACCTTCTCAGCTTTCTCGACTGTTACTCAGGATACCACCAAATCAGCTTGAAAGAGGAGGACTGTCTCAAAACATCTTTTATCACGCCGTTTGGAGCATACTGCTACATCACCATGCCGTTCGGTTTGAAAAACGTTGGAGCAACGTATCAACGGGCAAGCTAGCGGTGTCTACACACTCAGATCGGGTGCAACGTGGAAGCCTACGTCGACGATGTGGTGATCAAGACTAAGTCCAACGAAGACCTCATCGCTGACCTGGAAGAAACCTTCCTCAATCTTCGAAGATTCAAGATGAAGTTGAACCCGGAAAAATGCGCCTTCGGTGTGCCATCCGGCAAGCTAGTCGGCTTCATCGTCTCGCATCGCGGCATCGAGGCCAACCCTGAGAAAGTCAACGCAATAATGAACATGGCTCCCCCGACTAACCAGAAGGACGTCTAGAAGCTGACAGGCTGCATGGTGGCACTCAGCCGATTTATTTCCTGACTGGGCGAACGGGGTATGCCCTTTTTCAAATTGTTGAAGAAAGACGACGACTTCCAGTGGACTCCTGAAGCCTAGCTAGCCTTCAAAGACTTCAAGAAATTTCTCACATCACCCCCCATGTTGGCATCACCCATGCCCCAAGAACCGCTAATGCTATATCTGGTGGCAACTACTCAGGTAGTCAGCACGATGCTGGTGGTCGAGCGACCCGAACCGGGTCACATCCAAAAAATACAACGGCTAGTTTACTTTGTCAGCGAGGTCCTTGCCGACTCAAAAACAAGATATCCGCAAGTCCAAAAGCTACTTTACGGCCTACTCATCACTGTCCGGAAGCTGGTGCATTATTTTCAAGCACATCAAGTCACGGTGGTCACATCGTTTCCACTCGGGGACGTCCAACACAACCGTGAGGCCACCGGCCGAATCGCTAAATGGGCGCTCGAGTTGATGGCGTTCAACATCACCTTTCAGCCACGGACAACAATCAAATCACAAGCTCTAGCCGACTTCGTGGCCGAGTGGACAGAAGTTCACCTACCTACATCAACAGAAATGCTAGAGTACTGGACAATGTACTTCGACGGTTCTCTACGGATCGGCGGTGCCGGGGCTGGCATCGTACTGACATCCCCCACTGGCAAAAAACTCAAGTATGTTCTACAAATCCACTTCCCGGCTTCCCACAACATCGTCGAGTACGATGCACTTATCCACGGGCTCTGCATCGCTATATCACTCGGCATACATCGACTGGTTGTGCGCGGGGACTCCCAGCTCGTGGTAAACCAAGTAATGAAAGACTGGACGTGCCTCGATGATACCATGGCGGCATACTGTCAGGAGGTCCGCAAGATGGAGAACAAGTTCGACGGGCTGGAGATAAGACATGTCCTACGACAATACAATGATGCTAACTGGCAAACAAGGGATCCAAGTGAGAAGCGGTCTCGACTGGAATCTTTGTCGAGCAACTCATGGAGCCATCAGTCAAGAAGAAACCGGTGCTGGAGCAGTCGGGAGACGAACCTACCCCGGCTACAGATGAGGTGCTGCACATATGTCAAGACTGGTGGACTCCTGTTCTCAAATTCCTCCTAGACGATGAACTCCCAGACGATCGCAGTCAGGCCGAGCAAGTCAAACGTCGAAGCTAGAGCTTCCTACTAGTCGGAGAAGACCTGTACCGAAGAAGTGCATCCAGTGTCCTCATGTGCTGTGTCACCACCGAGGAGGGCAAGTAGATTTTGCAGTCAATTCACTCGGGCATATGTGGCAACCACGCCGCATCCAGGACATGTTAACGCCAAAATTTGGTAAGGCCCTGTAGCAGATTCGGTTAAGGGGAAAATTGCAGTCAATTGGCGAAAATTGATCCAGAAGAGACCGATTCCGGGAGGGAGCCGTGAAGACCGTTGTATGGCAGTTATTTACTGTATCTATTAATTAGGCAAGCGCTTATCTTTAGGAAACCTGACCTCGTGTCCGGTCGGGTCTTATTAACATTTTCTGTTATAATTAGGAAATCATGTACCGTGTCCAATAAGGACTCGTGTAACTCGGGGTATAAATACGTACGCCCGGGGACCTTGTAAATCATCACTCGATCAATACAAATTCGGCGCATCGCCACCCTTTCGACGGGTTCTTGCTTCACGAGCCAGGCTGCATCGGTTAAGTTTGACCTCCTGCGAGAGGGTAAGTCTTGTCACCCCGGCTACCTATCGGCTAGGACTTCCTCGGTTGGGTCCGATATTCTAGTCGGTTTATGGTAGTCGGCTTACCATGATATATTTATTTTGTCTATGGCTGCATCAGTTCAGTTTGATCTCATAGATTGATTAGGTATATCATGTCACGCGTGCGTAGATCGTATCGGCTTACTGGGGGCGATTTATCAACAGTTTGTGCAGCATCGGTTGGGTCCGACCTACTAAACTGCCAGTGATAAATTGTTCCTGCTAAATCGATATTTTGTGCGCAAGCGTCTTATCGGGATGTATAGCCGATAAGTTATCATACATCACGATCGCATCAGATCTATCGGCATATCGAGATTTTGCTATCATCATCAGTCTGTGCTGCAACGGTTGGGTCCGATCTACTAGACTGACGGTAATAACTTTACTCTTAATAAGCCAATGGGTTTTATATGATGTTTTTATCGGAGTGCTTAGCCGATAATTTATCTCTTAAATACAACCGATTATACTGCTTGCCTCGTTATACATTCTTGCCTGCATTACTGTTACGATCGGCCAAGGGCTAGCCGGTTGGTTTACTCTGCCGATCCGAGCACAAGCTCAGTCAAGTTCCCGGGCACGAGCTCAGTCAAGTTCCCGGGCATGGGTACAAGAGCACCCGGGCACGGGCATGACCTCAGATAAGGACGCGGGTGCGAGCACAGGTAAGAACCCAGGCACGGGCACGGACAGCAAACGAAGATCCGGATGCGGGCACGTACGGTGAAGCGAGGACCCGGGCGCGGGCACAAGCAAGGGCCCGGGCACGGGTGCGGGCAGCATCTTTGCGGCGATACTAGTAATTTTAACCACGATCGGCTAGAGTTTATTTAATCTATTTGTTTACGCATCTTGCTTATTTATTTCATCAGTTTATAGCCGATTTTTGAGCATCCCTTCGATGATCGGCTAGTTTAATATTTGTTTATTATTATGCTATTGCTCATGCCATCATCGGCTTCTAGTCGATGTATAAGTGCTATAGTGAAAATCGGCCATTGGCCGATGAGATGAGTCCAGATCGGCTTCCAGTCGATTGGCTCACGAATCTAATATTTTCTCTCCTTGTCAATTGCAGGGTCAAATTGACTGGCACGCCTACGAACCTCAAGACCTTAGGACCTGCACTGGAGTGAAGCAAATCTCCCAGGCCTTCGCGTGTCTCCAAGGCGCCGGACGGCCTCGGGGGTTTTTGGCGTCAATAGGACGTTAGTCGGAAAGGCTTACCAGTAGGGATTTTTCTGGCCAACAGCAGTAACAGACTCCAAGGACATTGTTCGCACATGCGAAGGCTGCCAGTTCTACGCACAACAAACCAATCTCCTAGCCTAAGAACTCCAAACAATCCCTATCTCCTGGCCATTTGCAGTATGGGGGCTTGACATGGTCGGGCCTTTCAAGAAAGCGCTAGGAGGGTTCACACATCTATTCGTCGCAGTTGACAAGTTCACCAAGTGGATTGAGGCTAAACCCATTGCAACAATAACAGCGGCACGAGCAAAGGACTTCATCATGAGTATACTATACCGATTCGGGGTCCCTAACCGCATCATCACCGACAACGGTACTCAGTTCACGGGCGGCGTATTCCAAGACTTCTGTGAAGATTTTGGCATCAGGATCTGCTACGCCTCTGTGGCACACTCGCGGAGCAACGGACAGGTTGAATGAGCCAACGGTATGGTCTTACAAGGTATCAAGGCCAGGATATTCGACCAACTACAACCATATGCGGGCCGGTGGGCACAAGAACTCCCATCTATTCTCTGGTCTCTCAGAACCACGGTTAGTCGGGCAACAAGGCAATCCCCTTTCTTCCTGGTCTACGGTGCCGAGGCTATGCTACCTACCGAGTTACAGTTCGGCTCTTTGCCAGTTTGGGCTTACTCAGAAGACATTTCCAATAATACCCGATTGGTCAAATTAGATCAGTTGGAAGAAGCAAGGGACATCGCAACAATCTAGTCGGCAAGGTACCTACAAAGCCTGCGTCGCTACCACAATCGCAACGTCCGTTGCCGCGCCTTTTTGGTTGGGGATTTCGTCTTGAGGAAAATACAAACCACCAAAGACAGGCAGAAATTATCCCCAATCTAGGAAGGGCCGTTCATTATAGCCGAGGTCACGCAGCCAGGCGCCTACCGACTGAAGACCGAAGACGGTGCCCTTATCAGCAACTCATGGAATATAGAATAGTTACGTCCTTTCTATACCTGAGTTTTAGATTTTTTTCCATGTGTACAATTCTTTCTCGACTCACTACGCCGCTTGTCCCAACCAAGTAGTGAGTCGGGGGCTGCATGTATCATATGTGCTTTGTCAATAATATACGAGCCTGCGTTACTTAAGTTATGAAGTTTTACTATGACTTTATTACGTTTGCTCGAGTACAGCTTTCTGGTGAATGATTTTTACTAAGTTCCTATAGACTAACTCGGCGTAGACCATATAGTCGGGTAAAACTAATGACAACTGAGTAACAACTTAGGGCTTGGCGGCATTGCACATATATTTATGCATGTACTAACAAAAGTTTCTGCATATCGACTACATGATATATTGCTCTTACAGACCCAGGTCTCAGGTGATTATCTCCGCAGTCGGCCTTGCCTGGGCTATCAGCTCCAGAGCCTCCTCAAGCGTCGTCTCCTCGGCAAACCCCTCCCCGATGGCTTCAATGTCTGCCCTTGGGTAGATGGATTTGGTCATTGCCAGGGTCTGGGCCACGCCGGCAATAACATGCTCATCCGAGTACCTCTTCAGGGCATTCGGTGCATCTTCAAGGCGTGCCTCTACTTGGGGGATCCTGGTGCAGCTGGTTCCCACGGGGCAAGGATCTATAAGGTCAAGGAGCCCTTTCACAGACTTGACGAGGGCCTCCTGTGACCACCAGACAAGTCTTATCTCCTCTCTGTAAGCCTCAAATTGGGCCTGGGAATTGACTCTTGCAGCTACCCGAGTTCATCGACGAGTAAACTCGTTAGGCAAAACTGCAGACGGAGCAATAAGTGGATTGGTTAAAGTCACTGTCAGGGCGGAGGCTTACTTTTATAGTCGGCCTCCCAATTGGCTGTGGCCTTCTCTAGTTCGGCTTTTTCGTCTTCGAGCTTGGCGGTGGCCTTCTTCAGATCAGCTTTTTCTTGCTCGAGCTCGGCATTGGCCTTTGTCAGATTGGCCTCGTTTCTTTCAAGCTCGGCCCTGGCTCTCTCGGCCTCCTCCAACTAGACTTTTTCCTCTATTCGGGCCTTCAACTCAGCTTTGAGGGCTACACATCAAAACAGTCGAGTACTCAGCATGGCAGTCAGGATGCAACTGGGCAGTCGGGAGACAACATAGCTGGAGAAATCACAACAAGGGCTTGGTCAGGAAGGTTTATGCGGGGAACTTACCTCTGATCTTCTTGGCTTGGTCCCACTTTTCGGTCCTAAGCTGAGCAACGGCATCCCTCAGCCAAATCTCCCGCCCCTCCAATGAGGCCTTCAGCTCCCGGAGCTGGTCCAATTCTTGGAGGTGAGGGGCGACCTCGGTCAGGACCTCGTTCATTTTCTCGGCGTGGTCGACGAGTTTCTGAGAAAGGCAAGTCGGAGCAGAGTCAGTTGTTAGAACGCTTACACAACGAAGATTATCAAAACCCCAGCACAACGAAGACGACACCTGAATCCCCTAGGAGGAGGCGGTAATCGTGTCCTGGAGCAAGTCCTCAAGCTCCTTTTTCGCCGTGGTCTCGTCGTGTTTGTACCTTTTCGCGGTTACGTCGGGCGCCGTCCAGCAAAATGTCTTGGCGAACTTACACGGTGGCGTCTCAATACTAGGGAGGTTTGACACTTCAGGCGGCGGCGACGATGATGACGACGAGAACGACCATGGCGGCGACGGAGTCCTAGCCTCCACCTTGGCGGCCCCTGCGGCCTCAGGGGGCTGACTCGGGAGCTTCGGCAAGGGCTTCAACAACAGGCGTTGGCTCAGGGGCTGAGTCAGCAGCTTCGGCAATCGCCCCTTGGTTGGATGGCGCCGGCGGCCCTGCAGTCGGGACCATCTTGGTCTCTGCGACTGGGACGGCCTCCGGCTTGGCAGGAATGCTCGCGGGCGCCGGCTCAGCTGGGGCAGGCTCAACGATTAGAGCGGCCGGTGAGGTCTCCTTAAGATCGATATCAGCACATTTCCTACATAACAAGTCAGACATCAAAACACTGCTACAGCGGACAAGAATTCTAGAAGATCCAAAACAGCTCACCTCTTGGAGAACTTAAGTTTCCCACCGGGTGACCCAGGCCCCTACGGCGCTCTGCGACCAGCTGTCGAGCCAGTCAGTGCGGCAGTCGGTGGTGGCGTTCTCTCCCGAGTCGGCCTCATTTGTGGTATGGCTGGCTTGGGTGCTTGGGTACTCGGCGGCGCTTGCCCTGACCGCGTACTCGGTGGCACCCTTGACGGGCTCGACCATGTTGAGCTCAGCTGCACTGGTCCCGGTCTGGGACTTGATTGCCTAGGTGCTGCGCCGGCTGTGTCCCTTATCCTCAGGCTTCCTGCCGCGGCACTCGGCGTCACGGCCTTCTTGCCCCGATCCGTAACTAGCATTTTCCCCGCTCTCTTGGAGTCGGGTTGAGCAGCAGAAGGACTTGTCGGCCTCTTCTTTGACTTGGAGGCCAACAACGGGCGGGAGTCATCATTGAACTCCTTGCACCACTACAGATGATTCAACAAAGTACATCACACAATGCTGGGCAATCATAGATACAAGTCCACAGGCATTCATTACAGAAGAAAGATGAGGGTTACCTCGGGACGGGGCCCATTGTGGCTATAAGACGCGATGCGGCATTTCTCGTCTTTGGTCTCGACCACCCCGCTGGAGAAATAACCAAACAAGGTTTCAATCACTTTCTGCTCGTTGGCCGATTCGTGGCTGACCCGGTCAGGGTCATATTTTTCCAGATAATCCCAGCCAAACGCGCCTCTCAGCTTCAGTGGCTGGATGCGCTGAGTCAGAAAATGCCTGGCCACCCATGGTCTGGTCAGGCCGGCTTTCTTGAAACTATCCAATTTCGCCAACAATTGATGCACTTGGCCCATCTCCTCAAAGGTTGGATCTGATGACCAATTTGGTGAAACCACTGGTGGCAAGCCGGTGAATGGACGCAAGGAGGGTGTTAGATCTGAACAATAGAACCACTCCTTGTGCCAACCTTTCAAGGAAGATTTCAAAGGGAGATCGATGTATGTTTTCTTCCTCTTGCTCCTCAAATGAAGACCAGTCCCCCCGATCACTTGGATGTTACTCTTGGAGGGGTAGGGTTTAATGTGGAACAAATGCCTAAAGAAGTTGAAGTGGGGTTCCACACCCAAAAAACACTCGCAGAGAGTCACGAATATGGAGATTTGAAGGATCGAGTTGGGATTCAAATTCACCAACTCCAACCCATAGAAGTCAAGGATGTGGCGGAAGAATGTAGAAGAGGGAAGGAACAAACCCCGGTCGAAAAAAGTGGAAAATACTACAGTTTCGCCGGATCGGGGATTTGGAACCGACTCACCCTTAGCCGGCCGCAAATGAATCACCTCCTGGCTTTGCAGCTTCAATTGATTCTCTAGCAGCTTTAGCTTCACCGCGCCACAATCTAAAGTCGGCCAGGCATTCTCCGACGCACCCGCAGAATCTGAAGCCTTCGGCATGGTCGGGGGCGGAGAAGTTTGGGGGAAATGTGATTGGTGGCTTGGAATAGACGAAGAAGATTGGAATCGCCCGAGTTCTAGTGGGGAACAGTGAGCAGCAGCGAACCCTAGCAAAGCGAAAGGCAAAATTTGGGCACGGAGGCGAAAGACGAAACGATTGGTCACTTAGGGGAAGATGAAGGAATCTTTTTCTCTCTCCCCGTCTTTTATAGAGCCTGTGCCGACTAAATGGGCTTGGGCCTACACAGTCGGCACTGGGCCACCAAGATATGAGTTTCTACAGTAGCACGCTCATAATGGGCCGCTCGCGGGCTATGTTAAAATCGTAGTGCTGGTGTTACCAACGGGAACCGATGAGGTAAACAGATATGCTTCATGAGAGCCTTATTGCTAAACATATATGTTTGGGTATCCGTTTTATCCACCAGGTCTCGAGGATATATCCTTACAAGGATCACAAGCTGGTCTTCCTTAAAATTGGAGATGCAGGTATCTTTCTCGAGTACACCTGACCACGCGATGGATTTATTTTCATAAAGCGGTACTCGGCCTACATGCTTGGCAACAATTGCCATAAGCAATATTATTCCAGCCGACATGATGCTGAAGAGTCTAACTTCTGAGTAGTGCACTACTCGGGAGAGACTATAAATATCCTTTCCAGCTGACATGACGCTGAGGAGTCTAATTTCCGAGTGGGACGCCACTCAGGAAAGACTATAAACCCTCTATTCCGGCTGACATGAAGCTGAAGAGTCCTATATACAAGTGGCATGCTACTCGGCAAGACTATAAATCATATTCTGGTTGACATGATACCGAAGAGTCTTATATACCAGTAGTAATCTACTCGGGAAAGACTACATGGTTAAAGATCTTTGACTTTATGTTTAATTGTCTTCGCAATTAAGCACAAAGTCGGGGGCTACACCTAATAGGTGTGCCTATTCGACACACACTATTCATTCATCAATATGAAGCCCTTCATAGCCTCGCTGCCAGCTGACATGAAGTAGGACTCGGGAAGAAGAAACACTCGGACAAAGAGTACTCGGGAGCGATGTACTCGGGCAATCTTCACCGTGGAGGATGAGCACTTGGCATCAGCTGTGACTCAACTATGAAGGTCTCAGGGGCTACTGTGGAGGCCATGGGCCCCGGGTACCTCATCACAAGCATATGGGCCACTCGGATAGAGGATGGGCCGAGTCTTGTAGTTAGAGATATAATAGCACCCGGTAGGTTTTGCCTTGTACAGAAAGGAGTATACAATCTTAGCTGGGTAAGATATATCTCTAAGAAGGAAATCCCTTGGCCGTATTTGGCTAGGATTCCTACCTTGTACCCCTGTCCCCCAATATATAAGGGGAGGCAGGGCGCCCCCTGGTGGCAGAAGATCATTGATTGACATAACTCCTTAGAGGAATAACACCACAACTGGATGTAGGGTATTACCTCACATTGAGGGCCTGAACCAGTATAAAATCTCTTTGCGTTCCTTTGTAATCCACGAGTTTCCCCTTGCCGAGCAGCCCTATAGTTATATTGCCGGTGTAAAACATCGACAGCCGGCTCAAGTCAGCGACACGAGGAGTCGCGGCAAACATCACTTGGCAACACCAACAATAACAATCAGCGACGTCACCAGAACGATCATCGGTTCAACTAGGACCTCTGAGTTCGTCTACAACACGACCTCTGACAAGACATTAACGCCCGGTGCCGTCAACGCGAAGAGGACGAGCGCCGCCGATTGGAGGATGAGCATGAGCGCTTCGACCTCCACCACGAGCGGTTCAACCGCCGCGATCAGAGCCGGAGCCCTCACGAAGATGAAGGCGTTCCAGCTTTCACCCACGAGCTACAGGACGTCGACTGGCCATCGGGCTTCAAGCCTACGGGGATCAAGAAATACGACGGTAAAACCAACCTCCTGGCTCACTGTATATACTCTGGCAATCCAAGCTGCTGGAGGTGACCACAAAGCCATGGCTAACTACCTCCCGGTCACCCTGGCTGACTCAGCGAGGACATGGCTAATAGGCCTCCCAAGGCGGTCAATCGGTTCCTGGGGAGAACTCAGGGAGCAGTTCATCGCTAACTTCCAGGGGACCTATGAGAGGCCGTCTTCAGAGCACGATTTATACCAACTGCACCAGAGGAAGAACGAGTCTCTGCGCGAATTTATCAAGAGGTTCTCCGAGAAACGCAACCAAATCCCAATGATCAAGGACGAGGTCGTCATCGCCGCCTTCCGCAAGGGAGTAAAGGACGCCCTGTTCATTGTGAAATTCACTCGGAAGCCTCCAGCCACTATCAGGGCTCTCTTTGATATGGCAAACAAATACGGCGACTCGTCCGAGGCGGTCGCAGGGGCCCTCGATGAGAAGAAAGAGTCCCGGCAAAAAGACCAAAAGGCAAAAGCTGACAACGAGCCATCACAGAACAAATCCGGCAACCGCAATCGGAAGTCGGATAACGAGGTGGCCAACGTGGAGCGCACTCGGTCACAGTTCCCAAGGAACAACGAATACTAGAAGGTTATGAACGGGCCTTGCCCCTTCCATCCCAAGGGCAAGCACGCGGCCAAGGATTGCTTCATGCTCAAGAAGTTTGCCTCCGAGCAGATTTCATCGTCTGACGCTGACAAGGACAAAGACAAGCCAGACTCGGGCCCGGCCAACGACTTTCAAGATCCCTAGGCCGAGCTCAACCACATATTTGGAGGGCCGTCCATGTATGAATCCAAGCAGAAGCAGAAGCTAACAGCACGCGACGTCAACGCGGTCTCTATAGCAGACACCCCCCAATATTTGCGTTGGTCAGAAACGCCCATCACATTCAACCGCGCAGATCACCCGATCGGGTTTCACACACAGGACGCTACCCACTCGTCCTGGACCCGGTCATCAAGAATATCAAGCTGAAGAATGCTCTCATAGACGGAGGCAGCGCGCTCAATATCCTCTTCACCAAGACCCTGGATGAGATGAAAATTCCTCGTTCAGAATTGGGGCGTACCCTACTTAGCCGAGTAGTACACAGCCCCGACTGGCGCCGGAGGTCGATTATCAGCTCGCATGGAGCGTAGCCGGGGAAGATGACATCCCGACTGGTGCAAGTACTCGGTCAGTAGCCCTCATGGAGCATCCCGAGTGTATTTTGGCAGACTTGTCCAGGCCCTGAGCATAGGAGATAGGCTCGCAGCCCTGAGTTCCTATCACGCGTATCCGGAGCTGGCCCTGAGCTATAAAGATACCAGATGAGTAGCATCTGATGATGAAAACAATCACCTGAATAAAATGTATTTTACAATATATGTAAATACGTGTTCTTCCCCTTTTTGATATTAATTTCCTTGAGTAGTTGACCCCTTATGTTTAAACACTTTGCCCGACTAGTCATAGCCCCCTAGCATCGGGAGTTGGCTCGTGGCTCTTTCCCAAACACGCGTTTTGGGTGACTTGAGTTCGTCTTTCATGGAGCAAAGTTTCACGGATCGGAATTTATGCTACTCGAGTACTTTTGCAACCATTTAAGAGGAAAAACCTAAAAAAAAGGTGCAGCCTGTACACCTATTAGGTGTAAGTGGCTGCGGCATTGGCAAAGCCAAATGAGGAAATTTTTATCAGGAAGCGACTTAGCTGTTCGGTATTTGGGAGTGGGGATGCCATCCTTGTGTTTGAGCTTATGAGCCCCCGAGCATGTCACTTGTTGCTCTGATAATCTTCGGTTGTTGAAAGTCGAAGGCGGTTGTGACCGACTGCCACAATGAAGCCGCCTGACTTGCATTTGCGATTCCCAACTTTAGTCTGGACCGCGTCGTCGGTGCCCTCTTGCTTCTTCTGTCAGGATGTCTTCTTGTCCTCGAGGGCATCAGCAACAGCGTTGGCTGAGTCGGCATATTTGTTCGCCATGTCGAATAGAGCCTTGACAGAGTTGGGAGGCTTCCGAGTGAATTTGTCGATGAACGAGGTGTCTTTGACTCCTTTTCAAAAGGCGGTGATCACTACCTCGTCCTTGATCTTTGGGATTGAATTTTTCTTCTCAGAGAACCTCTTGATGAAGTCACGAAGAGACTCGTTCTTCCTTTGATGCAACTAATACAGGTCGTACTTGGAAGATGGCCTCTCGTATGATCCCTGGAAGTTGGCGATGAGGCGTTCTCAGAGTTCTCCCAGGAGCCGATTGGTTGCTTGGGAAGTCCTGTTAGCCATGTCCTCGCTGAGTCGGCTAAAGCGACTGGGAGGTAGTTAGCCATGACTTTGTGATTTCCTCCAGCTGCTCGGATCGCCAGAGTATAGATCATGAGCCAAGACTCGGGATTGGTCTTGCCGTTGTATTTGTCGATGCCTGTAGGCTTGAAACCCGACGGCCAGTCGACCTGTTGTAGCTCCTGGGTGAAGGCCGTTATGCCTTCATCTTCATGAGGGCTTCGACTCCGAATACGGCGGTGAAACCGCTCGTGATGGAGGCCGAAATGCTTGTTCTTGTCTTCCAGTTGGCATTGCTCATCTTCTTCTCGTTCACGGTGTCGAGCGATGATGTCTTGCCGAAGGTCGCGCCGTAGTCGGTCTCGGAGATCCTGATCGTCCTGATGGTTGCTTTGACGTCACCGGTTGTCATTGGGGCTGCCGAGTGACGCCTGACGTGCCTCCGTATGCAGCTGACTGGAGCCAGGCGCTCGGCGTCGCTTTGAGGTAGATGAGACTGCCGTTGGGGATGTCGACTGGTTGGTCGGTATGATGGTATCGCCCGACTATTGGTGCTGCTGACATGCAGCAGCGGTAAGCATGGCTTTTATCCTTGCGATCGTCGGGGTGGCCTGGTGATCAGGCCCGAACTGGAGTGTATCCAGTAGAGTCGCAGCGGCCAGGACGTTCTGTTGAGGAGTAACGAAGACGTTGTGGTCCCTGAGTTGGGTTTGGTGGATTTGTTGCTGAGCGGTTCGCCCAGCCCTGCTTAGGTCGTTGTTGCGAGCGTGCAGGCGTCTTGCTTCCTCCTCTTGTTGTTCTCGCAGTCGGCGGGCCTCTTGTTCTTGCTGTTCGCATAGTCGGCGTGATTCCTGACTAGGAGTAGGGCCTTTGGATGCCATGAAGATTTCTCGTGGCAGGGAGAAGCTTGCCGAACTGCTGTCCGACTTAGAGTCGTAGTCCGACTGAGAGTCGTAGTCGGAATAATTGATGGGGGTGATTATAACTCCAACCTCCCTAGATCCGATCTCGAGCGACTCTGGGCCGTATCCGAGTCGAACTCTAGAGGATCGGGTTTGCCGTGTCGGATGTTGTCTGAAGATATCCGTGGCATTGCCGAGTCTGTACGGGAGATTGACGATCTCTTCCCTTCTTAGCTCGATCTTGGCTGGCTCAAGGCCGAGTCCGAGTCGAACACCGAAGGAATGAGTTGTCCCGAGATCCGGACAAGATGAAGGTTGCCGCAGCAAGTCGATGAGGGTTGCTGCGGCGTCGTGTGCACCGACTGGCGTGGAGTCGGCCGGTTCCCTGGCAGATCGGATCGAGTCCGAGTCGGCCAAGGTGAGATTGCCGATCTGGTCGGTGACGAAGTCGAGGCTTCCGAATGAAATTGTATCTCCGGGGGAGAGTTAGCCGCTGTCGACTCCGGTTGCTGGATCCATCGAGCTTGTAGATGTAGATCACGCCGAAGCCCCTACCTGGCGTGCGCCAACTGTCGATGTTTTACACCGGCAATAAATATATGGGGCTACTCGGCGGATGGAAACTCGGTGGATTGCAAAGGAACACAAGGAGATTTTATACTGGTTCAGGCCCTCAATGTGAGGTAATACCCTACGTGCAGTTTGGGGTGTATTCCTTTGAGGAATGGTGGCGGCGATTCTGATGAACCGTGTCAACCTGCCCTCATGGGACGCCCTGCCTCCCCTTATATACTGGGGGACAGGGTTACAAGGTAGGAGTCCCAACCGGATTACGGCCAAGGGATCTCCTCTTAGAGATATAACGCACCCGACTAGGACTGTATATTCCTTTCTATACAAGGCAAAGTCTGCTGAATCTAACTATATCTCTAATTACAAGGCTAGGCCCATCCTCTATCCGAGAGGCCCATATGCTTGTCATGAGGTACCCGGGGCCCATGGCACCCACACCACGGGATAATTCCTAGCCTGTCTTGAACACCCCTCAGGTAGATAACCTTTCCGGTCACCTTCGGCACGCGGAATAACTTCCGCACAGAGGACATCTGCTTCGAGGTCGCCGACTTCGAGACTGCGTACCACGGGATACTCGGACGACCGACGCTCGCCAAATTTATGGCGATACCGCACTATACCTACATGGTGCTCAAAATGCCTGGGCCAGCAGTAGTCCTCTCCCTCCACAGCGACGTCAAGCAAGCCTTCACCTGCGACAAGGAGAGCTGCGAGTTGGCTCTCACAAGAGGCGGTAGTCGGACGCAACAGCATTCGGCAAGCCATCACAACCGAAGTCGAGGATGACCAAGTTCTGGCCAAAAAAGCAGCGAAGTCAGGAATTTCAGCAGACTCCGACACGAAGAAGATCCCCCTAGACCATTCCGACCCCTCCAAGACTGCCCTAGTCAGGACCAAACTCGACCCCAAATAGGAAGACACGCTCATCACCTTCCTCCAAGCCAACAAGGATATTTTTGTATGGAAACCGTCCGACATGCCAGGCGTACCAAGGGAGGTAATCGAGCACGCTCTCAACGTCAAGACAAACGCCAAGCCAGTCAAGCAATGGCTACGGCGCTTCGCCCAAGACCGTAAAGATGCTATCCAAGAGGAGATAACCAAGCTTCTCACAGCCAGGTTCATCAAAGAGGTCTATCACCCGGATTGGCTGGCAAACCCAAAACTGGTCTGGAAGAAAAATGGTAAATGGTGCATGTGCGTCGACTACATCGACCTCAACAAGGCGTGCCCCAAGGATCCATTTGGTCTACCCAGAATAGATCAGGTGGTGGATTCAACCGCAGGGTGTGAACTTCTCAGCTTTCTCGACTGTTACTTGGGATACCACCAAATTAGCCTCAAGGAGGGGGACTGCCTAAAGACGTCTTTTATCACGCCGTTTGGAGCGTACTGCTACATCACTATTCCGTTCGGTTTGAAAAATGCTGGAGCAACATATCAACGGGCCATTCAGCAGTGTCTACACACTCAGATCGGGTGCAACGTGGAGGCCTACATCGTCGACGTGGTGATCAAGACCAAGTCCAAAGAAGACCTCATCGCTGACCTGGAAGAAACCTTCATAAATCTTCGAAGATTCAAGATGAAGTTGAACCCGGAAAAGTGCGCCTTCGGTGTGCCATCAGGCAAGCTACTCGGCTTCATCATCTCGCATCACGGCATCGAGGCCAACCCAGAGAAAGTCAACGTAATCATGAACATGGCACCCCCGACTAGCCAGAAGGACGTCCAGAAGCTGACAGGCTGCATGGCGGCACTCAGCCGGTTTATTTCCTGACTAGGCGAACGGGGCATGCCCTTTTTCAAGCTATTGAAGAAAGCAGACAATTTCCAATGGACTCCCAAAGCCCAGCAAGCCTTCGAAGACTTCAAGACATTTCTCACATCACCACCCGTGTTGGCGTCACCCATGCCCCAAGAACCGCTAATGCTATATCTAGCGGCAACCACTCAGGTAGTCAGCACGGTGCTGGTGGTCGAGCGATCCGAACCGGGTCACATCCAAAAAGTTCAACAGCCAGTCTACTTTGTCAGCGAGGTCCTTGCCGGCTCGAAGATGAGATATCCGCAGGTCCAGAAGCTGCTCTATGGCCTACTCATCACTGTCCGGAAGCTGGTTCACTATTTCCAAGCACATCAAGTCACGGTGGTCACATCATATCCACTCGGGGATGTCTTGTATAATCGCAAGGCCACCGGTCGAATCGCTAAATGGGCACTCGAGTTGATGGCGTTCGAAATCACCTTTTAGCCACGGACAACTATCAAATCACAAGCTCTAGCCGACTTTGTGGCCGTGTGGACAGAAGTTCAAATGCCTACATCAACAGCGAAGCTAGAGTACTGGACAATGTACTTCGATGGTTCTCTACGGATCAGCGGTGCCAGGTCCGGCATTGTACTGACGTCCCCTACCGGCGAAAAACTCAAGTACGTTCTCCAGATCCACTTCCTGGCTTCCCACAACGTCGCCGAATACGAGGCACTTATCCACGGGCTTCGCATTTCCATATCACTCGGCATCTGCCGATTGGTTGTGCGAGGAGATTCTCAACTCGTGGTAAACCAAGTCATGAAGGACTGGACATGTCTGGATGACACAATGGTGGCATACCGTCAGGAGGTCCAGAAGCTGGAAAACAAGTTCGACGGGCTGGAGATAACACATGTCCTACGACAATACAATGATGCTGCAGACGAATTGGCAAACATGGGATCCAAGCAAGAAGCGGTCCCGACAGGGTTCTTTGTCGAGCAACTTATGGAGCCATCAGTCAAGAAGAAACCAGTGCCCGAGCAGTTGGGAGGCAAACCTACCCCGGCGACAGACGAAGTACTGAACATATGCCAAAACTGGCGGACTCCTGTTCTCAAATTCCTCCTGGACGATGAACTCCCAGAAGATCGCAGTCAAGCCGAACAAAGTAAACGTCGAAGCAAGAGCTTCCTAGTCATCGGAGAAGACCTGTACCGAAGAAGTGCATCCGGTGTCCTTATGCACTACGTCACCACTGAGGAGGGCAAGCAGATTTTGCAATCGATCCACTCGGGCATATGTGGCAACCATGCCGCATCCAGGACGTTAGTCGGAAAGGCTTACCGGTAGGGATTTTTCTAGCCAATAGCAGTAACAGATGCTAAAGACATTGTTCGCACATGCGAGGGTTGCCAGTTCTACGCAAGACAAACCAATCTCCCAGCCCAAGAACTCCAAACAATCCCAATCTCTTGGCCCTTTGTAGTATGGGGGCTTGACATGGTCGGGCCTTTCAAGAAAGCACCAGGAGGGTTCACACACTTGTTCGTCGCAATGGATAAATTCACCAAGTGGATTGAGGCAAAACCCGTTGCTACCATAACAGCAGCATGAGCAAAGGACTTCATCATGAGTATATTATACCGATTCGGGGTCCCTAACCGCATCATCACGGACAACGGTACTCAGTTCACGGGTGGCGTGTTTCAAGATTTCTATGACGACTTTGGCATCAAGATCTGCTATGTGTCTATGGCACACCCGCGGAGCAATGGGCAGGTCGAACGCACCAATGGTATGGTCTTACAAGGTATCAAGGCCAGGATATTCGACCGACTACAATCATACGTGGGCCGGTGGGTACAAGAGCTCCCATCTGTTCTCTGGTCTCTCAGAATCACAGTTTAGTTGGGCAACAGGCGCAATCCCCTTTTTTCTGGTCTACGGGTGACGAGGCTATGCTACCAACGAGTTAGAGTTCGGCTCTTCGCGAGTTTAGGCTTACTCAGAAGACACTTCAAACAATACCCGATTGGTCGAACTAGATCAGTTGGAAGAAGTGAGGGACATCGGCGATAATACCAGTCGGCAAGGTATCTTCAAGGCCTACGTCGCTACCCACAATCACAATGTCGTGGCCCTGCCCGCCTTTTGGTCGGGAGATCTCGCTCTTGAGAAAAATACAAACCACCAAAGACAGGCATAAACTATCCCAATATGAGACAGCGGCCGTTCATTATAGCCAAGGTCATGTGGCCAGGCGCCTACCGACTGAAGACTGAAGACAGTGCACTCATCAACAACTCATGGAATATAGAACAGCTACGCCCTTTCTATACATGAGTTTTATACTTTTCCATGTGTACAGATTTCCCTGACTCACGACGCCGCTTGTTCCAACCGAGTAGTGAGTCAGGGGCTGCATGTATTATACGTGCTTTGTCAATAATATACGAGCCCGATTTACTTAAGTTATGAAGTTTTGCAACGGCTTTGTTATGTTTGCCTGAGTACAGCCTTCTGCGCTGAACGATTTTATTAAGTTCCCATAGACCAACTCGGTGCAGACTATATAGTCGGGTAAAGCTAATGACAACTGAGTAATAATTCAGAGCTTGGCGGCATTGCAATATATTTACACATGTCTTTACAACAAATTCATGTAGACCGACTGCATAATGGATTGTTCTTACATACCCAGATCCCGAGTGATCACTTCCGCAGTCGGCCTCGCCATGGCTATCAACTCCAGTGCCTCCTCAGGTGTTGTCTCCTCGGCGAACCCCTCTCCGATGGCTTCGATGTCTGCCCTAGGGTAGATTGACTTGGTCATCGCAACGGTTTGGGCCACGCCGGCAACAGTACGCTCATTCGAGTACCTCTTCAGGACACTTGGGACTTCACATAGGCGTGCCTGCACCTGGGAGATCGTGTTGGAGCTGGTTCCCACATAGTGAGGGTCAATTACGTCAAGGAGCCCTTTCACGGACTCGGCAAGGTTCTCCCGTGACTCCTTGACGACTCTTATCTCCTCCACAAAAGCCTGAAATTAGATTTGGGCATTGGCTCTAGTAGCTACCCGGGTTCAACAACAAGTAAACTTGTCAGGCAAAAATGCAGACAGAATACATCATGGATTGGTTAAGATCATTGTCAGAATGGGGACTCACTTTCATAGTCGGCCTCCCACTTGGCTGTGGCCTTCTCCAGTTCAGTTTTCTCCTTTTCGAGCTTGGCATTGGCTTTCTTCAAGTTGGCCACCTATTTTTCAAGCTCGGCTTTGGCCCTTGTCATGTCGGCCTTGTCTTTTTCAAGCTTGGCCTTGGCTTCCTCGGCCTCCTTCAGCTTGGCTTCCCCTCCTGTTCGGGTCTTCAACTCAGCTTCGAGGGCTGCTCATCAGAACAGTTAAAAACTCGAGATTGCAGTCAGGACACAACTGGGCAGTCGGGAACAACATAGCTAGGGAAATATACTAACGGCTCGGTCAGGAAGATGTATTCGGGAGACTTACTTCCAATCTTCTTGGCTTGGACCCAATTTTCGTCCCTAAGCTGATTGACGGCTCCCTTTAGCCAAGACTCCCTCCCTTGGTGGCGCTGCTCCAATTTGGCCTTTAATGCCTGGAGCTGGTCCAATTCTTGGAGCTGGGGGGCAACCCAGGTCAGGACCTCGTTCATCCTCTTCGAGCGGTCAACAATTTTCTGCTCGGGGAGAAACAGTGCAAATCAGAGTCAAGCGTCAGAACACTTGTGCAAGGAGGACTACCAAGACTCCAATACAACGATATTCATACCTTAGTCCCCTGGGACGTGGCGATTGTGGCGCGAAGCAAGTCTTCACGCTCCTTCTCCGCCGCAACCTCGTCATGCTTATAACTCCTTGCAGTTTTGTCGGAGGCCACCCAGCGGAATGTCCTCGGGAACTTGTGGGGAGGGGCTTCGAGCCTGGGGAGGTCCGGTCTTTCTGAAGACGACGACGACGATGACGGCAACAAGGACAGCGATGGGGTTCTGGCCCTCAACTCGGCAGCCTTTGGGGCCTCGAGGGTTGGCTCAGGGGCTGGAGCGACAGCTTCGACAACCGCCCCTTGGTAGGCCGGTGTCAGCAGCCCTGTAGTTGGGGTGATCTCAGTTTCCGCAACAGGGACCGTCACCGGCTCAGTAGGTGTGCTCGTTGGCGCTGGCTCGGCCGGGGCTGGCTCGACAACGGGAGTAGCCGGAGTGGTCTCCTTGAGATCAATGTCAGCTCGCTTCTTGCGTAACGAGTCAAATTTCAGAACGCAACCATGCCGAACAAGATTTTCAGAAGACGCAGAACAACCTACCTCTTGGAGAACTTAAGCCTCTGTCCAGGGGATCCAGAGGTCGGCAATAGAGGGCTGTTGGCTGTCAGGCCTGAGGGCACTGTAGTTGGCGGCGGTGTTTCTGTCCTGGTCGGCCCTGCTCGCGGTGCGGCTGGCTGGGGTGCCCGGGTACTCGGCGGCGCCATTCTTGGGCTCGATGTTGCTAAGCCTGGCAGCGCTGGACTCGGCCTTGTACTCGGCGGCACTCGTATTGGGCTCGATGATGCTGAGCTCGATTGCGCTGGTCCCGATCTGGGACTAGGTGGCCTAGGGGCTGTACTAGCGGGGTCTTTTATCTTCAGACTCCCTGCTACGGCACTCGGCCTCGTAACTTTCTTCTTGCCCTGATCTACAACAGGTCTCTTCCCTGCTCTCTTGGAGTCGGGCTAGGCAGCAGAAGGACTTCTCGGCCTCTTCTTTGATTTCATGGCCAATAATGTTCGGGAGTCATCATCGAACTCCTCACATGTCTGCAAGCAGTTCAACAATACATGTTACACATTGCGGAGCCAACTTGGGCATATATCTGCATGCATTCACCACAGATGAACTACAAGACAACATCAGCAAGGGCTACCTTCGGGCGTGGCCTCTTCTGGCTATAAGCTGCCACAGACCAATCTGTGTCTTCAGTTTCGACCACCCCACTGGCAAAGAAATCCAGCAGGATGTTGGTCACGTTGTACTTGTCCACCAGGTCGGAGTATTCCCGGCTGGGATCACCTTTGCCCTTGTAGTCCCAGCCGAAGTGACACCTCAGCTTCAGGGGCCTGATGCACCGAGTCAAGAAACGTCTGGCCACCCATGGACCAGTCAACCCGGCTTTCTTCAGCTTGTCAATCCTGCCAACAAGTATGTTAACCTGCCCCATTTCTTCAGAGGTGGGCAAAGACGACCACTTGGCAATAACCACCGGGGGCAAACCCATGAAAGGGGGATGGCTTGGCTCAAGATCAGAGCAGTAAAACCACTCCTTATGCTAGCCTTTGAGAGAAGATTTCAGAGGGATATTGAAATAGATCCTCTTCATTTCGCTCCTGAGTTGGATACCGGCCCCCCCAATCACTTGGATTTTGCTCTTGGAGGGCTGGGGCTTGATGTGGAATAAATATCTGAACAGATTCAGATGGGGTTCTACACCCAGGAAGCACTCAAAAAGAGTCACAAAAATGGAGATTTGCAAGATTGAGTTGGGATTCAGATTTACCAACTCGAGTTCATAAAAAGCAACAAGCTAGCGGAAGAACTCAGAAGATGGAAGAGAAAGACCCCGGTGGAAAAAAGAGGCAAAAACGACGGTCTCACGGTCCTGGGGCTCCGGAACCGATTCACCCTCAGCCGGACGCCAATTGATGACGTCGTGGCTTTGCAACCTTAGCTGCTTCTCCAGGAGCTTCAGCTTAGCCAACCCGCAATCCAAAGTCGGCCAGACATCATCCGACGCAAGCCCTCGGCATGGTTGGGGATGAGGAGATTTGGGGGAAATGTCATGGAAGGTTTGGAATAGACGAGGAGGAGCAGAATCGCCCGAGTTCTAATGGGGAAGAGCGAATAATGGCTAACCCTAGCGGAGCGGGAGGCGAAATTTTGGCGCAGAAGCTAGAAGATGAAATGATTGGTGGATTAGAGAAGATGAAGGAATCTTTTCTCTCTCTCCCCGCCTTTTATAGAGCTATTTCTGATTCGTGGGCTTGGGCTTACACAGTCGGTACTAGGCCACCAAGATATGAATTTCTACAGTAGCACGCTCAATGTGGGCCGCTCACTGGCTGTGATAAAATCACAGTGCTAGTGCTACCAACAGGAACCGATGAGGTAAACAGATATGCTTCATGAAGGCCTAATTGCTGAACACATGTGTTTGGGTATTGTCTTATCCACCAGGTATTGAGGATATATCTTTATATGGATCACAAGCTAGTCTTCATCAAAATTGCTGATGCAGGTATCTCTCAAGTACACCTGACCACGCAATGGATTTAATTTCATAAAGTGGTACTTGGCCTACTTGCTTGGCCAACAGTTGCCATGAGCAATATTATTCCAGCCGACATGGCGCTGAAGAGTCTCTAGTTTCTGAGTAGTGCACTACTCGGGACAGACTATAAATATTTCTTCCAGTTGACATGACGCTGAGGAGTCTAAATTCCGAGTGGGATGCCACTCGGGAAAGACTATAAACACCCTTTCCAGTTGACATGAAGCTGAAGAGTCCCATATACGAGTGGCATGCTACTCGGCAAAGACTATAAATCGTATTCCGGTTGACATGATACTGAAGAGTCTCATATACCAGTAGTATACTACTCGGAAAAGACAAGAAGGTTAAAGATCTTTGACTTTATGTTTAATTGTTTTTATAATTAAGCACAAAGTTGGGGGCTACACCTAATAGGTGCGCCTATTCGGCGCACACTATTCATACATCTACATGGAGCCCTTCATAGCCTCGATGCTAGCTGACATGAAGCAGGACTCGGAAAGAAGAAGCACTCGGACAAAGAGTACTCAGGAGCAATGCACTCGGGCAATCTTCACCGTGGAAGATGAGCACTCGGCATCAGCTATGACTCGACTATGAAAGTCTCAGGGGCTGCTGTGGAGGCCATGGGCCCTGGGTACCTCATCACAAGCATATGGGCCACTCAGATAGAGGATGGGCCTAGTATTGTAATTAGAGATATAGTAGCACCCGACAGACTTTGCCTTGAATAATAAGGAATATACAGTGCAAGTCGGTAAATTGTATCTCTAAGAGGAGATCCCTTGGCCGTATCCGGCTGAGACTCTTACTTTGTGCCCCTGTCCCCTAGTATATAAGGGGAGGCAGGGCGCCCCCTGAGGGCAGGAAGGATCATAGATCACCACAAATCCTCAAAGGAATAACACCACAACTGGACGTAGGGTATTACGTCACATCGAGGGCTTGAACCAGTATAAAATCTTCCTGTGTTCCTTTGTAATCCACCGAGTTTCCATCCGCCGGGTAGTCCCATATTCACATTGCCGGTGTAAAACATCGACACAATCAGCTTCGGGAGTCTCGACTTCATCGCCGACAATCTCGGTAACCTTACCCTATCCGACTCAGTTTCGATCCGATTAGCCAGGAACTAGGCCGACCTAGTGCCAGTCGGCTTACTCAACACTGCAGCAATCTTCAGCGATTTGCTGTGGCGATATCCAAGACCTATGAGTCTAGGGACAACTCTTTTTCCTAATGTTTGACTCACACACAACCTTGTGCCAGTCGAGATTGGGCTGAGGGAAGGAGAGATCGTCAATTTGCTGTTCGGACTCGACACTGATGCGGTAGAATCAATCGCCTGAAATTCGACTCGGATATGGCCCAGAGCCGCTTGGGATCGGATCCAGGGAGGTTGGGGTTTTCATCACATTATTAAACTACTCTGAGTCTGCCTCCTTGTTGGACAGCAGTTCAGGGAGTTTTTCTCCACCACGCGAAGTCTTCATGGCGTCGAAGGGATCAACCCTGGGGCACGATACACGCTAACTACGCGACCAATAAGAGGAGGAGGCTCACCGACTGCGTGAGCAACAAGAGGAGGACGCGCGATGCTTACAAGCCGTGCGTGAAGCTCGTAACGACAACCTATACAAGGCTGGGCGAACTGCCCAACAGGAAATCCTCCAGACTAGAGCAGGCGACCACGATGTTTTCATTAGTCCATAGCAGAACGTCATGGCAGCAACTACACTATTGGACACCCTGCAGCTGGGGCCAGATCACCGAGCCACCCCGACTATTGCAAGAATCAAAGCAATGATAACTGCTACAGCATGTCAACAACAACAGCAATCTGGAGATACATTCATACCATCGAACAAAACGGTTTTAGCCGTTGTGACTTCATCTGCTTCAGCACGACGCCGAGTAGCTAGCTCTGGTCAGCACCACTCGGAGTCCCATCATACCTCACTCAGTAACCACAATAACGACCGACGGCGGTACTAGCATGATAAGCGCTGGGATAACCAGGACGCTCGGCAACGACTATGACGGGATCTCCGCCATGACATCAACGCTCGACGCTGAGAACACAAGGAACATGAATGTCATTGACTAGAAGACGAGCATAATCACTTCGGCCTCCACCACAAGTGGTTTCATCGTCCCAGTCGGAGTCGGAGCCCTCACCCGAATGAAGGAATTCCAGCCTTCACTCATGAACTACAGCAAGTTGACTGGCCATCTGGTGTCAAGCCAACTGGCATAGAAAAGTACGACGACAAGACCAACCCGAAGTCTTGGCTGACCGTGTATACCTTGGTAATTTGTTCAGCTTGAGGCAACCACAAGGCCATGGAAAATTACTTACCAGTAGCCCTGGCGGACTCGGCAAGAACATGGCCAATTGGCTCCTGGGGGAACTCTGTGAACGCTTCATGGCCAACTTCGAAGGAACCTATGAGAGGCCGTCCTTCAAGTACGATCTGTACCAGTGCCATCAAAGAAAAAACGAGTCCCTCCGTGACTTCATCAAGTGATTCTCTGAGAAGAGGAACTCAATTGCTAAAATCAAGAACGAGGTCGTCATTGCGGCCTTTCGCAAAGGAGTCATGGACACCCGTTCATCGCCAAATTCACTCGGAAGCCTCCCAATTCTGTCAATGCTTTGTTCGACATGGCAAATAAATACGCTGACTCAGCTAACACCGTTGCCGAAGCACTTGAAGACAAAAAGGAGCCCTGACAAAAGGAGTGAAAGGATACTAACGACGTGGCCCCATCCAAAGCGGGGAACCGCAAGCACAAGTCGGAGGACATTGTAGAAACAGTCGAGCGCAATAGACCATGACCCCCAAGGACGAACAACTACCAAAAAGTCATGAACGGGCCATGCCCTTTCCACCCAAAGGGGAAGCACGTGGCCAAGAACTGCTTCATGCTCAAAAAGTTTGCTTCCGAGCAAATATCGACATCCGGCGAACAGAAAGATAAAGACAAGCCAGACTTGGCGCAGCTGACGACTATTAAGATCCCCAACCTAAGCTCAATCATATATTCGGTGGGCCATCAGCATACGAGTCCAAGCGTAAACAGAAGTTAACCACCCAAGAAGTGAACTCGGTCTCATTTGACACCCCCCAATATCTACGCTGGTCTGAGATGGCAATCACATTCGACCGCGTGGATCACCCTGACCGAGTAACGCATCCAGGACGCTAACCACTTGTCCTAGACCCGATCTTCAGAAGCATTACGTTGAAGAAGGTTCTCATTGACGGAGGAAGTGCGTTGAATATTTTATTTGCCAAAACACTTGACGAGATGAAGATACCCCGGTCCGAGTTGTGGCTGAGTGCGGCTCCCTTCCACAGGGTAATTCCTGGCCTTTGTTCAACTCCACTTGGACAGATCACTCTGCCAGTAACCTTCAGCACGGAGGAAAATTTTTGCACAGAGAACATCTGTTTCGAGGTCGCCGACTTCGAGACCACCTACCACGCCATACTCGGACGACCTGCACTCGCCAAGTTCATGGCGGTGCCTCACCATACGTACATGATGCTCAAGATGCTAGGACCAGCAGGAGTTCTCTCTCTACACAGTGACGTCAAGCAAGCCTTCGCCTGCGACAAGGAGAGCTACGAGCTGGCCCAGTCTCATGAAGCGGTAGTTGGACAAAGCAATATCCGACTTGCTGCAACAACTTCGAAGGAGGATGACAAAGTCTTGGCGAAGATGGCAGCCAAGTCGGGAATTTCAACGGATTCAGAAACAAAAAAGAACCCCTTGGACCCTTCCGACCCCACCAAGATTGCACTTGTTGGGACCGGACTTGATACGAAATAGGAAGATGAGCTCGTCACCTTCCTCCAGGCGAATAGGGACATATTTGCTTGGAAGCCTTCCGACATGCCTGGTGTACCCAGGGAGGTGATCAAGCATTCCCTAGAAGTCAAACTGGACGCTAAACCAGTCAAATAACGACTACGGCGCTTCGCACAAGACCGCAAAGATGCTATCCGCGAGGAGATAACCAAGCTCCTAGCAGCTGGGTTCATTAAGGAGTTCTACCACCCGGATTGGCTGGCAAACCTAGTCCTGGTCCAGAAGATCGGTAAATGGCGCATGTGCATCGACTATACTGACTTAAATAAGACATGTCCTAAAGATTCATTTAGTTTACCAAGGATAGATCAGGTTGTCGATTCAACTACGGGATGTGACTTAGTCAGCTTTTGTAACACCCTAAATTATCCCCATATAAAAATAAATGAGAAAAAGGAATTTTAGAAATTTAATTAAAAGCCTCAATGAGTGAAAATAATAAAAATAGAGAAAAATCTATAGCAAAATGTGCTTGGAAATAATTTTATAAAATTCTTTGCTGAACCATCTATTTTCTGGAATTTTCTAGGATTTATTTGATTAAGGAAAGTATTTTTGGTGAATTAAACAAATCTACAGCGTTAAAATAAAAGAAAAAGAAAATAAAAAACCCTTCCGTGTGCACTGGACTGAATCCGACCCGTTACTGTGCATTAATCCTCCCTCCGTGCGTGCACCCGGCCCACGGCCTACGGCTGCCGCTTCGACTGCGCCTCGCTGATAGTGGGACCCACCTGTCAGCTTCGTCTTCAAGAATGGGACAGAGTCCCTGTTCCGCCCGTCTGCAGCCGCCGCGAATCCCACACAAAATCCAATTGTCTCGTCTGCGATCTTCTTAAATTGGTTGAGGGGAAATGTTGCCCCTGTCCTCCTCCGCCATGTCCCTAAGAAACCCGAGCAAAAACGCGTTCGGATGCAGGAGTTGAGGAGTTCTCCGAGTCAGACCCGTAGCCCTAATTCCCCGCTGACGTAATCTCACCAAACCCGAGCTGGTCTCTGCTACCTCTCCCTTTAAATAGCAAGCCCTAGACCCCTGGAAGCTATCCCGCATAGAAGGTTGAGCTCTAGCTTGCCCTAGCTGCCTCCCCGCGCCCTGGGTTTGCTCCGCCACGGCCGCCGAGCCTCGGTTGAGCAACGCCATCGCCTTAGCCGCTGATAGCGCTCACCGCCGCTTCTATGAGCATCGCCAGCACACAAGGAAGCTAGGCCACCACCCCTGAGCCACTGAAGATCATCGGAGCGCTGTTGCCGTCGAGGACCCGAAGTGCGCCGCTGCTAGGAGCTCGCCGCCGGTGCCTCTCGTCGCAGTTCGCCACCTGTCTACCCACGGTGAGAACCGCCGTGACCTCCTCTACCTATTTCCGCCCTCGCCGCACGCCGCCGTGCCGCCGATCACTGGTGAACATTGGTCCCCATGCTACCACCGTCGCCACTGTCGCCCGAGTCATCGTGGCGCCGACGTGGAGGCCGCGTCAGCCGCCAGCTCGGCCGTAGGCCCGCCCGATTGGATCTAATCCGAACCGTCGATCGCCCGATCTGATCTCAGCCATTCGATCTAGAGTAGATCAGATCACAGCCATCTGATCCAGCTCAAAACAAATCAAGCCATCTGAGCCATCCAATCCAATCTCATAAAATCTACATCGTTCAAATCTTCCGTGGACCTCGGTGAACCCGGTCTACCATGGACCAAAGCCCTTTCTCTCTCTGTCCAGTGGGCCCCATTGGTCAGCCACCGGCCCACCCCTCTCTCTCCCTGGTGATGACATCATAATTCCTTTTTCTGAATTAATTTAATTCCTAAATGACGCCATAAATCTGTTTAATTCTTTTAAAAGCTTTTAAAAGGGTTTAAACTTCTAAAATTCATAACTAATTCATCCGAACTCCGTTTGGGGTGATTCAACTTGCAAAATTCTTTAAAAATCAAGATATACCCATTAAAAATATAATATGATGCTGTTCATGTGTGTTGATGTACTGTTTTGCTCATTTTATTTATTGCCTTTAGCCGCCGACGTTCAGGAAGAGCCGCAATTTCTCGAGGAGAGTTCCGAGGCTTGTGAGGAGCAGCAAGGCAACTAACATAGATTCCTCAATACCTTTGAACATATTGTTCCTATGTTTAAAGCTATATTTTTCCTTCAACTCTGCATTTATTTTGGAATGTCATTGGTAAAGGGAAACCCTAATCCTTGTTTATGGCCCCTTTGACTTGATTACTGGACATTGAACCTATGGGATAAATATGACTAGCTAGTTTTATTTACTGGTTGGCTAGATTACCTCTAGGACTTTGCTTAGCCTTGCTTAGCAAACTATAGAATAACTTCTGGGCTGTAACATTAACTTTGACTACAATATTTAGTTCACATGAAATGATGATTCTATTTACGACAATGGTCGTACAAGGAGGACTTAATGGTCCACTAAAACTTGATTAAAAGGTGGGTTGAGAGCACTAGGATTGTGAATATTGCTAGCGGTGCTCGTGACAGTTAAGGACCGGTTCACCGATTACTTGTTGCAAAGCAATACACGTGCTAACCATAAGCCAAAATGGGTAATGGCGGGATCTAAAGTGTAGTTCATTCAACCGGAGGCCCCACGGTGTGATGTGGCTTTGTCAATAAGACCACCATGGCTGTGTCAATAAGTCCATGTCTTGGGCATTGGATCGTTTTCCTGTTGGGGGCTTGATCAGCTCCTGCTAGAAACTGGTGGTTCAACGGGTGGCGCTCTTGTTGTGCGGGTTACATGGAGGGTCTTGTCACAATTCCTTTCTAAGGTACCATGGTGGTATTAAGGCGCACAGTGATGTGTTGTGGAGTTGTGTCTTGTGGGTAAATTGGTACACCTCTGGCTAGAGTAAAACTATTCGAATAGCCGTGCCTACGGTTAAGGGCGGGCCTAGCAATGTTTTCTGTGATTAGTCCCACTTTACTTAAACTTGACTGTTAAAGGGTGGAATATGTTTAGCTCCGGTTGGAGTGGTTGGGCCTATACCATTTTGGTGAGCAGTATAGTGTTGATCAATATTGCTTAATAACTAATGCTTTATTACTCTCTTAAATGTTTTATTAAATGCTTTTATGCAAAAAGGAGCCATATTATGCCATTCTTTGTTATCCTGTGCACTTGCATATTTGCTATGGGGCTCGCGGAGTATTTCATGTACTCACCTTGCAATCAACAATCATCATTCAGAGGAATACTTCAGTGAGGAGGATTGCTTGGAGGATTAAGTGGGAGTCCCGGTCAAGTTCGTGGAGAGGGTTTCGTCATGCTATCTTAGTTTATTTACCGCTGTTAGAACTTTATTATTTTGTGAGGTACCATTTGCCTCTGTAATAAATACTTTCGATATATAAACAAGTACTTTGATTATCAATTGTGTCATGTGTGCCTCGGTTGATTCCTAGACGAGGATTTACACACAATAAAACTCCAGAATTTTGGATGAAAATTCTGGGCGTGATAACTTTCTCGACTGCTATTCGAGATACCATCAAATAAGCCTAAAGTAGGAGGACTGCCTGACGACTTCTTTTATCATGCCATTCGGGGCATACTGCTATGTCACTATGCCGTTCGGGTTAAAAATGCTGGTGCAACATATCAACGTGCTATCCAGCGGTGTCTTCACACTCAACTCGGGTGCAATGTGGAGGCATATGTCGATGACGTGGTGATCAAGACCAAAGTCAAGGAGGACCTCATCGCCAACTTAGAAAAAACTTTTCAAAGCCTTCAAAGATTTAAGATGAAGCTGAACCCAGAAAAGTGCGTCTCTGGTGTACCTTCGGGAAAACTACTCGGTTTCATCGTTTCACAACATGGTATCGAGGCAAATCCAGAGGAAATCAACGTAATGATGAATATGGCTCCACCGACTTGCCAGAAGGATGTACAAAAGTTGATTGGTTGCATGGCGACACTCAGCCGATTTGTTTCCCGACTCGACGAACGAGGCATGCCCTTTTTTAAATTACTAAAGAAGGTTGACAATTTTCAATGGACGCCAGAAGCCCAACAAGCCTTTGAAGAGTTCAAGAAGTTCCTTACATCACCACCCGTGTTGGTGTCATCAATGCCCCAGGAACCACTTACGTTGTATCTGGTGGCAACCACCCAGGTAGTCAGCACAGTCCTGGTCGTCGAGCAGGCAGAGCCAGGACATATACAAAAAGTTCAAAGACCAATTTACTTTGTCAGCAAAGTCCTAGGCGAATCCAAGGTGTGATATCTCTAAGTCCAGAAGCTGTTGTACGGATTGCTCATAACTGTAAGGAAGTTGGTGCACTATTTTTAGTCACATGAAGTCACAATTGTCACATCATATCCACTCGGGGACGTTCTACACAATCACGAAGCCACTGGCAGAATCGCTAAATAGGCACTCAAATTGATGGCGTTTGATATTGTCTTTCAACCATGGACAACAATCAAATCCCAAGCCCTTGTCGACTTTGTGGTCGAGTGGACAGAAGTTCAGATGGCCACACCTACAGACAAGCTTGAATACTGGACGATGTACATCGATGGTTCTCGACGAATCGGTGGAGCAGGAGATGGCATTTTTCTGACGTCACCTACTAGAGAAAAATTCAAATACGTCCTTCAAATACACTTTCCAACATCTCAGAATGTTGCCAAGTATGAAGCACTCATCCACGAGCTCTACATTGCCATATTGCTTGGTATCCGACGGTTGGTAGTTCGCAGGGATTCTCAACTCGTGGTATACCAAGTCATGTAAGACTGGATGTGTCTGGACGACAACATGGCAGCATACTATCAAGAAGTGAGAAAGTTGGAAAACAAGTTTGACGGGTTGGAAACCACACATGTTTTACACCAATACAACGAAGTTGCAGACGAACTGGCCAACATGGGATCTAAGTGAGAAGTGGTCCCGACTAGAGTTTTTGTCGAGCAGTTGATGGAGCCATCAGTCAAGAGAAAGCCTGATCATGAGCAGTCGGGGGCTGAACCTACCTCGGAACCAAGAGAAGTGCTAATCATCTCTTAAGACTGGGGAACTTCTATCATCCGATTCTTATTGGAAGACAAGCTCCCGGAAGACTGCAGCAATGCCGAGTGAATCAAGCGCCGAAGCAAATGCTTTCTTGTAGTCAGAGAAGACCTCTATTGTCGAAGTGCATCCGAAGTCCTCATGTGCTGCGTCACACCCGAGGAGGGCAAACAGATTCTGCAATCAATCTACTCAGGCATTTGTGGCAATCATACCAAATCAATGACATTAGTCGGAAAGGCTTACAGGCAAGGTTTCTTCTGGATGACTGCAGTTACTGATGCTAAGGACATAGTTTGGACATGCGAGGGCTACCAATTCTTTGTTTGACAAACGCACCTACCAGCTCAAGAGTTACAGACGATCCCAATATCTTGGCCCTTTGCAGTCTGGGGGCTAGACATGGTCGGACTGTTCAAAAAAGCGCCAGGAGGGTTCACACACTTGTTTGTCACAGTGGACAAGTTCACAAAATGGATTGAGGCAAAACCCGTCGCTACCATCACTATGGCCGGGCAAAAGATTTCATCATGGGTATTATTTACCGGTTTGGAGTTCCCAACCGCATCATAATGGACAACGGCACTCATTTCACTGGCGGCATCTTTTAAGATTTCTGTGATGACTTTGGCATCAAGATCTGTTATGCTTCTGTGGTTCACCCATGGAGCAATGGGTAGGTCGAACGCACAAATGGCATGGTCTTACAAGGTATCAAGACTAGGGTGTTTGACTGACTACGATCATATGTAGGGCGGTGGGTACAAGAACTGCTATCAGTTCTCTGGTCTCTACGAACAATGATCACTCGGGCAACAGGGCAATCCCCCTTCTTCCTAGTCTATGGTGCCGAGGCTATGTTACCAACTGAGTTGATGTTTGGCTCTCCGCAAGTCCGGGCCAACTCAGAAGACAAGTCAATTGGAGACCAACTAGTATAGCTCGATCAGTTGGAAGAAGCAAAGGACATCGCAACCATTCAGTCAGCAAGATATCTTCAAGGACTACGTGGCCACGCCTTTTCGATGGGAAATCTCATTTTAAGAAAAATTCAGGCCACCAAAGATAGGCAAAAGTTATCTCCCTTATGAGAGGGGCCGTTCATTATCGCTGAGGCAACGCGCCCAAGGGCTTACCGACTAAAGACAGAAGATGGAGTCCTAATCAACAACTCATGGAACATAGAACAGCTATGTCTTTTCTATACCTGAGCATTGTACTCAATTTTATATATAAATAAAGTTTTTTACTCTGACTCACTACGCTGATTGTTTCAACCGAGTAGTGAGTAGGGGGCTACATGATAATAACATATCTTCTGTTATTACTAGAGTTTGAGTCTGTTTTATCTAAGTCATGAAGTTTTATAATGATTACACTAACTCTTGCCAAGTATAGTTTTATGGGATAAACGCTTTTTAAGGTTGGCCCTTAATGCTTGGCATAGATTGGTTAGTCAGGTAAGACTAATGATGGCGACGATAGAACATGCGCTCAACCAGATTTCACAGCAAACAAAAACATTTAAAATATACACAAATGGTATTTGTCTTTTCTACACACAGACTACTTAGAAGAGTTTGTTTTACATGGGCAGATCCTCAGCTATTGCTTGAACAGTCAGCCTCGACTGGTTTATTAGTTTGAATCCTTCTTTTGGAGTGGTGCCCTCAGCAAATCCCTCTCCAATCGCCTCAATGTCCACCCGGGGGTAGAGAGACTTGGTCATGGCTATGGCTTGGGAAATCCCCATGGTGACATGCTCTGTGGCAAATTCCTTCAAGATAGACGGAGCATCTTGAAGACGTATTAGCACCTGGGAAAGAGAATTCGAACTAGACCCAGCTTGGCCTAGCTGCATAATATCTAATAAAGACTTCGCCGAGTCCACTATGGCACTCTGCGAGTTCTCTATTACCTTGATTTCTTCGGTAAATGAGCTGAACTGAGTCTGCGCATTTGTCTTGGAGGCTACTCATTCAAAAGAGAGACATAAGCAAGTTTGGACATCTAGTCGGACAGAGTTCGGGAGCAGATATGCAACTTGCTTGCAAACTCAGTGTCAACCTTGGATTTTGCCTTCTCGAGCTCCTTCAGCTCCTTCTTCAGGCGTTCAATCTCCAGGGACTGGTTCTGCAGATTTGTCTCATGAGCTACAACCGACCAAGTTTGAAGGTTAGAAACATAGAGAGGGTGCCTAGAGCTACTCGGGCGGAAGGGAGACTTACCTCGATGGTCCCTATTTTCTCCCACTGCTCTCTCCTTACTGATCCGCTCCAGCTCGTCCTTCTCGGCCTGGAGCTGGGTAAATTGAGAGATCTGGGGAGCAAGTCTAGTGAGTACCTCACTCATCTTCTTAGATCGCTCAACAATTTTCTGCAAGAGCAAGACAATTATCAAACAAGGCGAGTCATCACTGAATAGCTACAATATCAGACAAACCAACATGAGGTTGAAAATACAGTTAGCCGAGTTGCATACCTGGACCTGCCTCGAAGCTTTAATGGTGGCCTCCATAAGATCGATTCGTTCTTTTTTGGCAGCCTCCTCATTCAACTCAAAGGCATCATTGCTTCCATCCGGGTTAACCCAATAGAATACTCGGAGGAAGTTAGGTGGAGAGGCTTCGAGCCTGGGGATGTCATTTTCTTCTGATGACGAGGACAATGGAGAAGAGGGGGTTCTGGGTCTGGGGCCCTCATGGAGTGTTGGGCTCTACAGACGGCTCGGCGACTGGGTCTTCAGCTGCTCTTGCAACGTCCCGACTAAGAGAGGCTTGCAGTTCAGTCGAGTGCACCACCCCGACCTTGGGGGCAGGAGCAGCACTTGGCTCAAGCTGAGGCCCTTCTGGCTCGGCCTCAGTTGGGATGGGGACGGCGACGGGGGTTGGTGGTGTTGTCCCCTTGGGATCAGCGTCACTTGGCTTCCTGCATAATTATATCGCAATCAAGACACTACAACACATCTCAAGATTCACTAAGGATTGAAGATTTCATACCTCTTGGAAGTCTTAAACCTCCACCCTTGAGTGCTAGTAGTGGAGGTGGTTGGTGATGAGCCCAAAGGCTTACTTGGAGGAGGTGTGATGCTAGGTACTAGGCTAGGAGGCGCGACAGCAGGTGGTATGGAGCCAAGGCCAGCCGGTTCCGCACTGGGTGCGGCCGACTAGGCTGGTGGAGCAGTCGGTGGTGTGGTCCTAGTGCTGGTTAGTGCTGGGGCTGCACTGTTGGAGTCCCTAATTCTGGGACCGCCTGATGCCTTACTCGGCACGTCCTTTTTCTTGGCCTGGTCCACCATAGGTTGCTTCCCAGCCCTCTTGGGGCTGGGTTGGATAGCTGATGGCCATGTCCCGGTCGGGATGTGTGGGACATCGAACGGAACCCTTGGCATTTTTGGAGCATAGAAAGTGGGGGAAAAGCTTCTGGGTGATGAGAATCGATGTTGGAATGGAGAGCCTTGTGGATCTGTGGAGGGGAGCTCGAGCGAGCGGAAACCCTAGGTGGAGCGGAGAGCGCGAAGTTTCTAGAAGCCGAAGCGGTTTGGTGATTTGGTGAAGAAAGGGGAATCTTTCTCTCTCCCCAGGATTTATAGGCCTGTGCTGGGTGGTTAGCTTGAGCCGACCTACTCCGTAATGAGCCGTAAGATATGAGTTCCTAAATAGTATGTCCTATTGGGCCAATGGCTATCTATTCTAAAATCATAGTATAGGTGCTATTTTATAGGAACCGATTGAAATAATCAAATATGCTTCATGTTAAGGCTAATTGCTAGACACATGAGTTCAGATATCTGAATTATTTAATAGGTATTGAGGATATATCCTTATAAGGATCAATAGCTAGTTTTCATTAAAATTAGGGATGCATGTATCTCTCAAGTACACCTAACCATATATTGGGTTAAAATCCATGATAGTACTCAGCTTACATGCTTAGCCAAATTGCCTTGAGCAGAAACCTTTTCTAGCTGATATGATGTTGAAGAGTCCAATTTCTGAGAAACATATCACTCGGGAAAGACTTAAAAGTTAAAGATCTTTGACTTTATGTTTAATTGTTTCACAATTAAGCACAAAGTCATGGGCTACACCTAATAGCTGCGCCTATTCGGCGCATACTATTTAACTTTTCTATGACGCACTTCATATCCTCGTTGCCAACTAACATGAAGTGGGACTTGGAGAAGAGGTACTCGGACAAAGAGTACTCAGGAGCAATGTACTAGGGAAATCTTCACCATGGAGGATGAGCACTTGGCGTCAGCTGTGACTCAATTATGAAGATCTTAAGGGCTACTATGGAGGTCATAGACCCTGGGTACCTCATGGAAAGCAATATGGTCACTCAGATAGAGGATGGGCCTGATCATGTAATTAGAGATACAATAGGACTCGACTTATATTACCTTGCATAACAAGGGAAAGGATATAGTCCTAGCCGGTTACGTTGTGTTCCTAAATGGAAATCTCTTGGTGGAGTTCGACTGAGATTCCTACCTTGTAACCTTACCTCCTCAGTATATAAGGGGAGGAAAGGAGCCCTCTGGGACAAAGAACGATACATAACCAATCTCACCGGAGAAACCTCAAAGGCAATACACAACAGTTGGAAGTAGGGTATTGCCTCATCTTGAGGGCCTGAAACAGCATAAACTCGTTTTATGTTTCTTTGCATCCATCAAGTTTAGATCTTACGAATAGCCCTATATAATTATTATCGATACAAAGCATCGACACAATCCATGGTAGCTGGAGACCAATTTGTCCTTAGAGAACCTTAGCTTTTCAGTTTTGAACTTATCAAGAGCAGTTATGAATCATTTGGGTCAGATTTCACAATTTAGTCATTTTGAGATCTTCCTGTGTTTTTAATTCCAGAGACGGTATTTATTCATAGTACTGTCCATATTTCAAAATCAACTCTAGAAACATTGCCTTGGTTATATATTTTCTATGAAAATTGCAATCCTCTGAAAATTCATTTAATCTGAAAATTCATTGAAGGGTCAAAAAATTAGATGGTGGAAAAATGTGTTATCCTGTTATCCCATTTTATATTCAACAATTTCATTTACATAACTCCAGCGATAACATGAATAAGACACCTGAATTCTTAAGGGTTGGCATGCTATTTTTTTCGAAACATGTTACCTATAAGATACATTGCAGTGGGCTGATGATTTTAATTACTGCAAGAATGATTATTTATGTACCTACAAGAATCACCGTCTTGTACGACAACTGAATGTATGAGTACTTTTCACTTCTTAAGTACCGCAGCAAAGAATCACTGCAGAGATGGCGTGCATCAAGAGCTAGCTCAGGAGGTGCCCTACCTCACTGCTGGGACCATGAGCGTGCTTTCGACATGCTCTTCTCCACGTCGGCCAAATCGAGATCTTCAGCCTTGACTACTCGGGTGCAATGGTTAAATCGATTATTTAGACAAAGTCGTTCTTGCCATTAAGAAGCCGCAGGTCAAGCTCCAGAGAATACGAGTTCTCTGCTTCCCCAGCCACCATAGTAAAATTTGGTTCTCCAATTCATATGAATGTGCTTAGCTGTTCCTAGATCTTTTCATATTTATACGTCTTTCAGATTTGTAATTTGCGAGTAATTTGTGACTTTTCAGAATGGTTTTGTTTTCCAATCATTGACTACTAGAAAGTCATACTCATCCTGTTTTACAGGATCTGTGCTGATACAGAGGGTATGTGAGTTTGACTGAGAGTCGAAGTCAAAATAATTGATAGGGGTGATAACGACTCCGACTTCCCTAGACTCAATCTCGAGCGGCTCTGAGCCGTATCCGAGTCGAACCTTAGGGGATCGGGTTTGCCACGTCAGATGTTGATTGGAGATATTCGTGGCGTTGCCGAGTCTGTACGGGAGATTGACGATCTCTTCCCTTCTTAGCCTGATCTTGGCCGGCTCAAGGCCGAGTCCGAGTCGAACACCGAAGGAAAGAGTTGTCCTGAGGCCCAGACAAGATGAAGGTTGCCGCAGCAAGTCGATGAGGGTCGATGCAGCGTTGCGTGGGCCGACCGGCGCAAAGTCGGCTTGTTTCCCGGCCGATCGGATCAAGTCTGGTTCGGACAGGGTGAGGTTGCCGAACTTATCAGCGACGAAGTCAAGGCTCCCGAAGCTGATTGTTTGCCCAGGGAAGAAGTTGATACCGTCGACTCTGGTGGTTAGATCCATCAGGCTTGATGAGATGATCTCAACAAAGCCCCTACCTGGCGCGCCAACTGTCGATGTTTTACACCGGCAATAAATATATAGGATTACTCGTCAGACTGAAACTTGATGGACTGCAAAGGAACATGAACGATTTATACTAGTTCAGGCCCTCGAGATGAAGTAATACCCTACGTCCAGTTGTGGTGTATTGCCTTTGAGGTTTCTCTAGTGAGATGTCTTCTTCTTCCCTCAGGGAGCGCCTTGCCTTTTCTTATATACTGGGGGACATGGTTATAAAGTAGGAGTCCCAGTCGGACTACGACCAAGGGATCTCCTTCTACGAATACAACATACCCGACTAGGACTGTATTTTCTCTGTCGTACAAGGTGAAGTCTGCCAAGTCATATTATATCCCTAATTACAAGACTAAGCCCATCCTCTTTCCAAGTGGCCCATATGCTTGTCATGAGGTACCCGGGGCCCATGGTCTCCACAGTCCTTCCTCTTTCTCTTTTAATTAGAGAAGTTAACGGTACATGAAAAAAAATCTTTTTGATTTAGTTAACTTCCTCTCTCAAAAATTGAAATTTTTAAAAATCTCTATCTATTTTATTTTGGCAAATCTCTCTTACCGTCCTATTAATTAGTACTGTACATCTATTACTGTACTGATTATTATCTTTTTCTTAAAAAAACAACTTCTTCCGTTTTATGGTACTTCATTTTGTTTTTAATCTTCTTTGGAAATTTTATTACCCTTGTTTTTCAAACTTGTTCTGTTAACTTAGTTGAAATCAATAATTTTCCTTTCATGCTCTATAGATGGCAAGCCGTGAGCTAGTGCATGTGTTTGGAGTTGGTGGTTTCCTCAAGGAGCTATGAGACATGGCCTTCGCCATAGGGTATAATCCAGCCCCAGAATATAGACTGGTCACTCACAACCCTTGTGAAGAGAACTGTCGTGTTCGACTCATAATATCAAGGGAACGAGAAGGAATCCTATCCATGATCTTTGGAGCCAAAGGAAGGAACTTCGAGCATGCATGTCAAGAAGTGGCATTGGAGGCCATTGGAGAACTTCGTCACCGCTATGCCACTCGCTTGAGGAACACCGCACATCGCTATCACCCCTCTAGAACCCACAATGACGAGTATAGCAGCTACCAAAATCTAGGAGCAAAGAACAGTGAGACTATGCAACGTCTAGTAAGGATGCTGAGTGCTATAGACAACGCTCATGTGGACGTGGTGATCACAGCTCATGAACGGGAGAATGAGAATTGCACCAAGATCTGTAGGCTACAAAACCAAGTGGATCACTTGAAGAGAGAGCTGGCATGGGCCAAAGGAGAAGCACCCCCTGTAGGAACCAAGATCCGCACCACTGCAAGAAAGAGGGTACGTCTTCCACCACGTATTCAGCTAGCACCAAGGACCCGCTTGCTGAATGATCAGGTTGCACTTAGGGTAGTCCCACCTGTGGCATATGCCGATGATGCAGAAGAAGACTTAGAGGAGTCAGAAGCCAGCACACCTTTGGAAAGGTTAGGAGATAGTGGAACTCGCACTCACTCTAAAGTAGAGTGGAGTGATTCTCAAGATGATGAAGAGGAACCTGAGTACAACTCTAATGCAAGAAGAAGTCCTTCGCCCCGTTGAGAAGCCCCTTAGTAGCACCTTAGTAGGAGTTTACCTTAGAGTGTTGTGTTAGCAGTTGTGTGCTTAGGAGATGCTTGTGTGTGTAGGTTTTAGTTAGCAGTTTATGTCAGAGGGTAGTGATGTAACTGCTTAGGTTAGGAGTTTTTTGTTGGTGTGAGTTTTAAACTACATAAATGTTAATCATTCAGTATAGAGCAATATAAGTTAAAGTTAAAGCAATATGTATATATCCTAAGGGTTCTTTTTCCTTTCTCGTCTTTGTTCTGATCCTTTTAGATGGTGAACACACGTACGGTAGTAATTAGGATGGCAACACCGGAAACAACCATGGAGGTGTTCCCAACGGACCGCCGCCTCTGGATGACAACCTCACCATCGCCCAAGTCTTGGCAAATCAAACTCTGCTCATGGACATGATGTTTCAACAATGCAGAATCAACAAAATTAGGGACATCGACCAACACCTCCTCCTCCACCCCATAACAAGCTCGCAGAGTTTTTGCGAGTGAGGCCTCCTACCTTCTCCAGCACAACCAATCTTGTGGAAGCTGGGGATTGGCTGCATGCCACTAAGAAGAAACTGGATCTACTACAGTGCACGGACTAGGAGAAGGTCACTTTTGCTTCACACCAGCTGCATGGCCCCACGTCAGAGTGGTAGGACCATTTCCACACCAACAGAGCCGACGGTCAACCTATCACTTGGGCTGAGTTCGCCGCCGCCTTTAAGAAGACACATATTCCTGCGGGAGTGGTGGCACTCAAGAAGCGTGAATTCCGGTCTTTGAAGCAAGGAAACCGGTCGATGACCAAGTTTTTGGATGAGTTCAATCGTCTAGCTCTCCATGCACCTGAGGACGTCAGCACGGATTTGGAAAGGTAAGAGAAGTTCCTAGACGGACTAAATGATGAGCTCTCCGTTCAGCTAATCTCTGGTGATTATGCTGATTTCCAAAAGCTGGTGGATAAGGCGATCCATTAGGAGGACAAGCACAACAGGATGGAGCAGAGAAAGCGCAAGATTGCCGTTTTCTGAGCTCAACAACCAAGCATCTAGCGGCCGCGTATGGCGGGACCTCCTTAGACCCAGCAGGAAGGATCCTCTTTGGCACCCTGCCTGCAGCGCTAGTTCTACAACAACAACACTGGCGGTAATGTTGGGGCAAATCATCCTCCTCGTCGGCCAGCTACTGCCCCGGCACCGAACCAGCCAGTCAAGAAGGAGGCTGGAGGAAAGACATTGAACTGCTACAACTGTGGAGAACTTGGACATTATTCTTCCTAGTGCCCGTAGCCCAAACGTCTCAAGTCAACCGCACCAGGACAAACCACTGGCAACATGGTCAAGGTCAAAGTGAACCACGTCACTACAGACGAAGTCCAGACTGCACCAGACGTCGTCCTGAGTACGTTCCTTGTTAACTCAGTTACTGCAATAGGCTTATTTGATTCGGGTGCTACACATTCTTTTATATCAAGGGTTTTTGCAAGGAAACATGGGTTTCAGATGGGGAAGTTAGATAAGTCTATCATGGTTAACACACCGGGGAATCAAATGCACACTACCCAGTTTAGCCCCCTTTGTGACCTTAGAAATTCAAGGCACCACTTTCTTGGCTGATTTGATTCTGATAAAATCAGAAGAGATAGATGTCATCCTAGGGATGGACTGGTTACGTCAACATAAGGGAATTATTGATTGTGCCACTAGAACAGTGATCCTAATCCCTGACTTCTGGAGGAAAGTGATCTTTCATGCCCTTTCTACCTTACCCTCATCGGCATCTCTGAACCAGGCCGCCATAGTAGAAATCCATGTTGTGCGGGATTATCTTGATGTTTTTCCTGAGTTCAGAATAGACCTAGCCCCAGGCACTGCCCCTATCCACAAGAGACTGTATAGGATGGGTGCAAATGAGTTGGCAAAAGTAAAGAAGCAAGTTGAGGAGTTGCTTGCAAAAGGGTATATCAGACCTAGCACATCACCTTGGGAGCACCAGTCATTTTTATGGAGAAGAAAGATGGAACCCAAAGAATGTGTGTGGAATATCGTGCACTCAACAAAGTCACTATTAAGAATAAGTACCCTCTGGCTAGAATCGACGATCTGTTTGATCAGTTGGAAGGAGCCACAGTATTCTCCAAAATAGATCTTTGCTCTGATTATCATTAGCTGAGGATTCGAGAGGAAGATATTCCCAAGACCGCTTTTACCACTCGATATGGGTTGTATGAGTGCACTGTCATGTGTTTTGGATTGACAAATGCTCCTGCTTTCTTCATGAACTTGATGAACAAAGTGTTCATGGAGTACCTAGATAAGTTTGTGGTAGTCTTCATCAATGATATCCTCATCTATTCCAAGACTAAGGAAAAACATGAGCATCATCTTCGTATCATTCTGGAGACCCTTCGGCAGCATCAGTTGTATGCCAAGTTCAGCAAGTATGAGTTTTGGCTTCCAGAGGTGAAGTTTCTAGGACATGTCATCACCGCCGGAGGAATTGCAATAGACTCAACCAATGTGGAGTCAGTGACCAAGTGGAAGCAGCCGTAAATGGTTACGGAGATCCGGAGTTTCTTAGGATTGGCGGGATACTACCGCTAGTTCATAGAGAACTTCTCTAGAATTGCGAAGCCCATGACTCGTCTACTCCAGAAGGATGTGAAATTTTCATGGACTCCAGAGTGTGAGCAGAGTTTTCAAGAGCTAAAGAAGAAGCTAGTATCTGCACCGGTGTTGGTCATGCCAGATCCCAAGAAAGGATTTCAAGTTTACTGTGATGCATCCCGGCAGGGTTTGGGATGTGTGCTGATGTAGGAAGGAACAGTGGTGGTGTATGCCTCACGGCAGTTACGACCCCATGAGAATAACTATCCTACCCATGATTTGGAGCTTGCAGCCGTAGTGCATGCTTTAAAGATATGGAGACATTACCTCATCAGCAACCGCAGTGAAGTCTACACGGATCATAAGAGTCTAAAGTATATCTTCATCCCAGCAGATCTAAACCTTCGGCAACAGAGATGGTTGGAGCTGATTAAGGATTACGACATCAGAATCCAATATCATCCAGGGAAAGCCTATATGGTGGCTGATGCCCTTAGTCGAAAGAGTTACTGCAATATCACGGAAGGCCAACAACTACCTTTGGAATTGTGTGAAGAATTTGAACGGTTAAATCTAGCATTAGTTAGTCAAGCTTATGTGGCAGCTTTGGAAGCACAACCCACTCTGGTGGATCAAGTCTGAGAAGCTCAGAGCAACGACCTAGATATTCTGGAGATCAACAAGAACATGAAAAAGGGGAAAGCCAGTGCATTTCTAGAAGATGAACAAGGTATTGTATGGTTCGGAGAACAGATCTGCTTACCGAACAAGGAGGAACTGAAGAAGCTGATTTTGGATGAAGCTCATGGTACTCAATATTCCATCCACCCCGGTAGCACCAAGATGTATCAAGACCTTAAAGAGAAGTTTTGGTGGTCTAGCATGTGAAGGGAAATAGCTGAGTATGTGGCCATTTGTGATGTATGCCAACATGTGAAGGCCGAGCATTAGAGACCTGCAGGATTACTGCAACCCCTCAAGGATCCCGAATGGAAGTGGGGATGGATTTCATCACCGGATTGCCAAGGACCACGTCAGGATTCGACTTCATATGGGTAGTGGTGGACAGACTTGCAAAGGTAGCCCACTTCATACCAGTCAAGACAACCTACTCCAGTGGTAAGTTGGCAGAATTGTATATGGCCTAAATCATGTGTTTGCATGGTGTGCCTCGCAAGATCGTGTCAGACAGACGAAGCCAGTTTACCTCCATGTTTTGGCAGAGACTCCAAGAAGAGATGGGTACGCGGTTAAACTTCAATACCACATACCACCCACAAACGGATGGTTAGACCGAGCAGGTTAACCAGATTTTAGAAGACATGTTGAGGGCTTGTGCCATAGACTTCGGTGGAAGTCTCTTACAATAGTAGTTACTAGGCAAGTCTCAAGATGGCCCTGTTTGAGGCTCTATATGGACAGAAGTGCTGCACACCCCTACTTTGGAATCAAACTGGAGAATGGCAAGTATATGGGATCGACACTCTACGTGAAGCAGAAGAGAAAGTGAAAATTATACAGGAGCGCCTATGGGTAGCTCGGTCTCGTCAGAAGAGCTACGCGGACAATCCTAGGAGAGATCTCAGTTGTGAGGAAGGTGACTATGTGTATTTACAGGTCACGCCACTTCGGGGAGTTCATCGGTTCCAGACGAAAGGAAAGTTGGCACTAGGTTATGTGGGACCGTACAAGATATTGGGTTGAAAAGAAGAAGTTGCTTATCAGATAGAATTGCCTCCCACCTTGTTCGGGGTACACAATGCTTTTCATGTGTCTCAATTGACGAAGTGCCTACGAGTGCTGACGGAAAAAACTGATCCGGAACAAATAGAGATAAATGAAGATCTAACATATGTCGAGAAGCCTATCAGTATCTTGGAGACCAGTGAGAGAAACACCCGAAACCTGGTGATAAGGTTTTGTAAAGTACAATAGAGCAATCACTTAGAAGAGGAAGCAACATGGGATCGCGAAGATGAGTTGAAGTCCGCTCACCCACATCTCTTCGCCTGATCTTCCAAATCTCAGGACGAGATTCTGTTTAAGGGGGGTAGATTTGTAACACCTTGAAATTACCAAAGTAAAATAATTGTGTGGGAAAAAGGAATTTTAGAAATTTATTTAAAAGTCTCAAGGAGTGCAAATATTAAAATCAGAGAAAATTCTCAACTAAAGTTGGCCTAGAAATAATTTTAGAAAATAGTTTGCTTAATTATCTACCTCCTAGGTTTTCTGGGATTTAGTTGAGCAAGGAAAGTATTTTTAGTGAATTAAATAAGCTTCACATCATTTAAATAAAAGAAAAAAATTAAAATCCTTTTTTAGCCTCTGGGCCGTATTCGGCCCAACTCCTCTCTCTTTCCTCCCGACGCGCGCCGAGCGGCCCACGGACGTTACCGCGCCCGTGCCTCCTCTCTCTCTGATAGGTGGGACCCACCTGTCAGCTTCGTCTTCGAGGTTGGGACGGAGTCCCTGTTCCTGTCTGGCTCCGCCGCACATATCTTGCCCAAATCCGATCGTTTAGTGGGCACCCCGGAAGTGCATTATGGAGAGTAATTATTATGACAACGCGAAATATCTAGATGGATGGGGTCTCGAATACAAACCGAATAAATGCGGTAACCATCCATCCTCATCGCAGCCTTGCCATAATCTTTACCCACGCACAATACAAATCCAACGCGCTGAATTCAGAAATAAAGAGATATTTGGAGAGTTGATTCACCAGTCCCAAACGGCAAAGTGTGCCCGTCAAACCACATGAAGGTGGCGACCAAACATGATACACACTTCTGGGGACATGGTCTACGGTTGAATCAACATCCATGCATCTCATCATTTCTAAATTCATACTCATGTTCAGCTAGTCCCCAGGAAAGCGACTAGCCTCCCACTTTCATCGCAAGCAATTGATAAACATCACAAGTACTCTAAATATAGATAAACGAGCAGCAGGGTTATATATATATTACATAGAGGGTTCATACCCTAATTCATCACAAAGTGACACAAAAGATAGTAGCGGAAAAATATAAACATCAAGGGTAAAACCAGTGGTGCCATACCCATCTCACAAGGCAACCGACTGGGGCAGAACTTAACTTCAACTACACATTATCCTCGCCACCCTCGGCGGGATAATAGTAGATCACATCAGCGTCGTCGATATCCTCACCTGAAAGATGCAGCGTGAGTACAACAAGTACTCAGCTAGACTTATACAATAATAATAGTACAAAGGAGTAATGCTAGTCTCTACATCAAGGAGTATGGCTAGGTTGATCAATTTTGCATAAAGCTGATTTTATTGAGTAAGTAATACATTTAAAACATAAGCATTTGCGAAATAGCTCAATCTGAAAATTTAGGATAGCAAGCTTATACTTCTAAAATGTAAGTAAGAATGAGCACAAACCATGCTCTAATCATTATCCATGGGCCACCATTGCCCAATTGTATATGCTACACAAGCATACCATTTTTCATGACTAAACCAAGTCATATTTAACATCAAGCCTCTTATATAAACCCATCCATCCATGACTATTCTAAGTCATGGTATAACAACATAATCCCATAACCACATATCCCAAGTTGGATGCTAACAGGAGTAACTAACACATCAAGCAGTCGTCCTGTAACCGTGGATACGGCTATTCGAATAGTTCTTACTCTGATCAGAGGTGTACATCTTTACCCACACGATATGATAGAAGCCAAACGGCTACACTCTAGTTTGATTTGTACATATCGGTACCCACACTCTACACATTGAGTACAGACTAGAGGTCACAACAAAACCTTTTGCACGCTTAGGCCCAACCACCTAAACCAAGTCTGGGCCCCCGACGACTTAGTCATGCGTGTGTGGTGACTAAGGCGGGCTCACCGTCGCGGGAGGCACCTCCGGCCAAAGCCAGACGCGCTCGAGGTCCTCCAAAGGAAATCCCTCCTCACAACTGACGAACGGGCGTAGATGGCCTCCCGTGCTACTTAGTTATGCCGTCCCATACCGGCGTGTGAAAGTACGTAGGGTGCTTGAATAGACGTCAACATATTCGGTCCTTAACGACCCAAACGGAGCTACATGCATCAGGGAAACACCATCCCATCATCGCCCTATCATCCGTTCAAGTCAAGCATTTTCTTAAGTATGAATCAGAAGTTATTCTTTTTAGATTTTAACCCATCCATTCGTATTAAACTAGTTTTAAAACCGATAGCTCCATCCATCGGATTTTTCCAAGTCTAGAAATAAGCATGGCTAAGAATTCGATAAAAATAAAAGTAACCCAAAGTCCTTAACCAGGGGTGACAAGGTATAAATATGGAATCAACAACTAAGGAATGGAAATGCATACAATTGGGTTATATAGACTCTACCCATTTTTCCCAATTTAAATAGACTGAAACATGCATATAGACATTTCTTTCGCAACCAAATCAATTTATGGAAAATATAGGTTCAATATGCTTAGATGCTTGCCTTGCTGCAGCGATGGGTCACTCTCAAGCTCGGGGTTAGCCTCCACGTACTCCGTATCCTCAGAATCTATCGATAAGAAGCAATATACAAATAAGAGATCGAAATAAACATGCATATGCAACGTGCTCTAAAAATTATGAGATAAAAACAAAAGGTAGGGCATGTCCTAACAAGATTTTAGGAAAAAGAACCAAGTCATTTTCATCTCTGGTTTGGGAGATACAAAAATAATAAGCCATATACGCTGAAAATGGCAGATTTGGAATTATTTGTGTATCACCCTAGTGTATTAGGGGTAACTTGCATTTCCCATTAAGGTTTTATTTGTGTGATCATTTTTAGATGAAAGTGTAACCTACTGGTTCTAACAAAATTGAGTTCACTGAAATTTGATTTAAAAAGATTTAGATATGAATTTTACAAGTTTATCAAAAGAAAGGTTAGAAATTACTTTGGGCCTATTTTGGGAGGTATTTTGTCAAATACAAAGTGTCCACAGTAAAGGTTACAATTTTCTGAGTTCAACAAAAGTGGTTTCATATTTTTAGCAGTTAGGATGAATTTTCTAGAAATTTATAAACTTCTAGGTTATAAAGAGGTATATAAAAGATATTTCCATTTTTAGAGAAAATCCTACACAGAAGTTCTCCCTTTTTATTTTACAAAGTTAAAGAGAACATTTTTATGAATCCATAGAAATTTGGTTCACCTCAAAAGGAGTTAAAATAAATTTTATAGAAATATTTCAAGTTCTTAAGCACAAAATAAGTTATTTGTGCTTCATATTATTTTATGGATATTTTCTGTATAGAAGTGGTATTATTTTATCTCACAGCATTAAATTTCACAAAATTACAGAACTAAAAAAAATTGGTTTCACCCAAAAATGAGTTAAAATAAAAAAAGATATGGATTTCTGAAGTTTGCATATTTTTTTGTTGTAAAATAAATCGGTTGTCTTTTCCTTTCTTTTTCTTATTTCTCTCCAGCTTGGCCCACACGCCAGCGAGCTAGAGCAGGGGAGGTGCAAGCAGAGTGGGCCGCCGGCTCTGTTCGCCGGCGCCGGCGGTGAACGGCGGCGTGGCTGGGGTCGTGTCCAACAGAGAAAAGATGGAGGGGTTTATGGCGGAGCTGTGGGTGGTCTTCTCATCGCCGGCGGTGGCCGGAACTAGGCTGGCAAGGGGCGCAGGCGGCGGAGTGGTTCAGGCCGATGATGCAAATCGTCCTGCGGGCTTAAACTAGCCAAGCCAAAGCATGTTTTAGCTTCTAAAGGGCTACAAGATGCTTACCGAGGGTTGTACAGGTCTTGGCGAGGCTGGGACAACAACGGCGACGGCGGAAATAATCTGGCGGCGGTGGAAACCTTTGGGCTCACGTCGGCAGCTCGCTCCCATTGATCTGAGACCAAGGTAAGGCGTCTATGACGTTAGGGACCTCCTAGGGATGGTGAGAGAGCGAGGAATCGGCCTGAGGCCTACTAGAGAGAACAAATTGACGGCGGCGGCGACTTGACCGGAGGTGAAGAAGATGACCTCGATCTCGAGCTTCACTGCACCATCTCCCGATTCCTTCTACTGGCAGTATCCTAGAGGTCCAGCGATGATGCTGGCGAGCTGGCTCGGGCTGGGGTGTTCTAGATCGGCTAGAATGGCAGTGACGTCAAGGCGGCGACGCTGCCGAGCAGAAAGTGAAGCATGGCGGCTTCAACCGGCGATCCTAGGGCGGCCAAGAACAAAAATGGAACGATTAAAACCTGTAGATCACGTTCCTAGGTTCAAGAAGGGATGGAACTCACCCTCGAGCTCGGTCGAACACTCTCGGCAGAGAGGAAAAAGAGCTTGCCACCGGTGATCCTTGGGGATTCTGTGGTTTTCTCCGGTGGGAACGTGGAGGGGATGAGAAGGAGACTTGGCTGGCAAAGTTTGAGGCGAAATGGTCGAGGCTTCCAGTGGTTAAGCTCATCTCTATGCCTCTGTGTGCTGTGAGGGAGAGGAAGAACAGGAGAGAACAGGAGGCTGACACGTTTATCATGCAGTGCTGAGTTGCTCCAGCTCTACAGTGGCATGGGTGGGTCCTACATGTAAGACAACCCTTTTCTAGACATTCTTGGCTAAACTTAGCCTATGACTTGTGGGTCCATGAAGGGGAAACCTAGGGAGAAGAGAGAGGTGTGGGTGAATTTCTTGGTGCAACACACTGTCCCATGCTGTGCTATGGCTTACAAGTGGGCCAGGTCTTGTGGGTCCCACTGGTCAGTGACTTGAGAGAGGAGAACTCTCTAGAGACTAAGTCTTGTGAGCTGTCCAACATGCAGTTTTTGTATTACTGTTTCACTATGTTAATGAGGAGCATAAATTATGGGAAAATTAATGTGGGCAGTAGGTGGTATTGGCTAGCTCTGTGCCAAAATTCAGAGTTGTGGGACTTGTGGATTTCTCTGGAGAAAATGGCAAAGTTCGGCCAAAAAGCAGTTTCTGCTGTGCACTAGTCTGAGTCAGTGAGCTTTGTCCTATTATTTTATGTTCAATATTTGTGAATATTGTACTGAAATTTTTACTGTGATTAATTAACAATCTAATACAGGTTCTGGTAAATTTTGGTGAGAAGGTGATTGATGGATTAATTTTGGCAAAGATGTCAAATAGACTGTCTGCAGGGAAAATGTTCTCTGCCTTGGTGAATCCTAAACATTTGTTTGGGACACTTATTGAATTGATAAAATTTGGTAAAAATCACTGGAGATAGAGAAGAGTGTGATTAACCTGCTGACCAAATTAGGTTGCTAGAAGTGATCTGGTTTATTTTTGGTGAATTTGCAAACTATGGTTGTTGATCCAGTTTTTCTTCAGCTTCATTTATTTCTTCAGTGCATTGATCCTATCATTTTATGTGTTTTCTTTGGGGGATTAAATTGAGCCAAAATTACTGGTGGTAGGGTTCATGTTGGCACACACTTTGGCAAAAGGGCTCTGTCTAATTAGTCTTCATTTCCATTTGGTGAATTTTAGAAGTATACCCATTCATTTCAGCTAGCTTCCTAGTTTTGCTGATTTGAGGGATTTTATTGAAGTATTTATTGAAGTGATAAAATCATGTAAAATTTACAGTGGGTTAAGTAGGTGGGATAGTGTTTACAGGAATCTCTCCATGATTTTATGTGCAACCAAACATTTCTAGAAAACCCTTAGACTATACAAATGCACATGTCAAATAAAAGGACTCTGGCTGAAGTTTGTTGGAATTTTTAATGGGTCCAAACTAGTGAATTAAGGTCTGGAAAAATTTTATTAGTTCATGAGAAATAATCTAGTATTTGAATAAATTATTTTCCCACATATGTTTCTGTTCAACTTGATGCACTTTTTAGTAGTGGTTTGTTTTTGCCGATTAGGGTTTAATATGGCCATCTTTAATTTACATGAAGTGAAAATGCATGAATTTAAATTGTGCATTCTGATGACAGTAGGGCATAACACTAATTACCTGGAAATTAGATTTAGGGCTGTGACACGTTTCTTCCATGATCTTCTCAAATTGATTGAGGGGAAATGCTTCCCCTATCCTCCTTCGCCAAATCCCTAGGAAATCGGGGCAAAAACGCGTTCGGATGTCGAGATTTGGGAGCTCTCCGACTCAGACCCATAGCCCTACAATTCTGTCATTGTATCCCCGCCGTAATTGAGCCAGTCTCCACTCCCTTCCGCCTTAAATAGCAAGCCCGAGGTCCCTTGGATCTTTTCTGTGCACCGCCCTTAGCCACCGCGAACCCTAGCCGCCTATCCGCACCAGAGTTCACTCCGCCACCGCCGCTAGGTCTTCAGCTATGTCTAGCCGTCGCCGACCGCCGCCGCTTGCATCGTCGGGTCCGCGGGATCACTAGGGAGCCCGGCCGCTACTTCCCCGGCACCGGAGCCCATCGGAACATCCGAGTCGTCAGCGACCCGAAGCTAGGCGCCGCTGGGAGCTCGCCATCGGCCCATTCTCGTCGCCGTTCATCACCGTTCTTGCTTTGGTGAGCTTCACTATGATCCCCTCTACCCCTCCTTGGTGTCGCTGTGCCTCGCCATGTCCCTGTTCGCTGTCGACCATTGGATCCAGTGCTGCCGCCTCTAGTGTGCCGACATGGACTGCCATGTCATTGCCACGCCTGCGCCACCTCAACCCCCGGCCTGACGAGTCTGCCCAGTCAGCCCCCTGAGATTCAATCTAATCGGGTTTAATCTCGGCCATCATATCGCTTTAGTTTGATCCTAACCATCCGATTTGATCTCAAGTGTAATCCTAGCTGTCCGAACCTATCCAAACCCTTGGTGCACCTAGTCTACAGTGTGCCAACCTCCTTTCTCTCTCTGACTAGTGGGTCTTGTGTGTCAGCCGCCGACTCACTCCCTCTCTCTCCCTACGCTGATGTCATAAATCACTTAATAATTTCTTCTAAACACAAAATCATTCTTTCATATGTATAGCTACTATGTCGTGATGAAGCAATGTTGGGTATGTCAATGAAGCCACGGAGACCAAGAGCAATAGTTCTGTGCCCCACACGGGAGCTGACTGAGCAGGTATTAGTTACTATGCTTTAGATGGAATGTTATCCTCTGATAAATATCCATGGTAATTAGAACGACGATACTCAACAAATGCTTGATAAATTCAATACATTAACTTTATTACTTTCATGCTCACAGATGGTCTTCTTATATACACTCATACACCAGACTTGCTGTTCTAAAAGCTTTGAAGTATTCTTACCAAGACCTTGTTATTTTCATGGTTTCTAAGAGGGGGGCTTCCATATACTTATTTTTATTTTTTGATGTGATATTCTTCACCATCTCCAACTAAGGTTGTCAATGTTTTAAACCGGCAATATGATTATAGGGCTACTCAGGGAATCGAAACTTGGTGGATTGCAAAGGAACACAAGGAGGTTTTATACTGGTTCAGGCCCTCGATGTAAGGTAATACCCTACGTACAGTTGTGGTGTATTCCTTTGAGGATGTGTGTTGTTCTGATGAACTTGTGCCCTCAAGGGGCGCCCTGCCTCCCCTTATATACTAGGGGACAGGGTTATAAGATAGGAGTCCCAGCCAGATTATAGCCAAGGGATCTCCTCTTAGAGATATAACCTACCCGACTAGGACTGTATATTCCTTATCGTACAACATAAAGTCTGTCGGGCTCTATCATATCTCTAATTATAAGGCTAGGCCCATCCTCTATCCGAGTGGCCCATATGCTTATGATGAGGTACCCGAGGCCCATGACCTCCACAGTAGCCCCTGAGACCTTCATAGTTGAGTCACAGCTGATGTCGAGTGCTCATCCCCCACGGTGAAGATTGCTCGAGTGTATTGCTCCCGAGTACTCTTTGTCTGAGTGCTTCTTCTTCCCGAGTCCTGCTTCATGTCAACTGACAGCGAGTCTATGAAGGGCTCCATGTAGAAGTATGAATAATGTGCGCCGAATAGGCGCACCTATTAGGTATAGCCCCTAACTTTGTGTTCAATTATGAAAACAATTAAACATAAAGTCAAAGATCTTTAACCTTGTAGTCTTTCCCGAGTAGGATACTACTGGTATATGAGACTCTTCGGTATCATGTCAACCGGAAATAATTTATAGTCCTTGCCGAGTAGCATGCCAGTCGGATATGAGACTCTTCAGCTTCATGTCAGCTGGAAAAGCTGTTTATAGTCTTTCCCGAGTGGCGTCCCACTCAAAAGTTAGACTCCTCAGCTTCATGTCAGCTGGAAGAAATATTTATAGTCTCTCCCGAGTAGTGCACTACTCGGAAGTTAGACTCCTCAGCGTCATGTCGGCTGGAAAAATATTTGCACATGGCAACTGTTGGCCAATCATGTAGGCTAAGTTTCACTTTATGAAACTTAATCCATTATGTGGTCAGGTGTACTTGAGAGATACCTGCATCCCCAATCTTGATGAAGACCAGCTTGTGACCCTTATAAGGATATATCTTCAATACCTGGTGGATAAGACAGATACCCGAACACATGTGTTCAGCAATTAGGCCTTCATGAAGCATATCTGTTTACCTCATCGGTTCCTGTTAGTAGCACCAGCACCGTGATTTTAACACAGCCAGCGAGAGGCCCACATTGAGCGTGCTACTGTAGGAACACATATCTTGGTGGCCCAATACCGACTTTGTAAGCCCAAGCCCATGAATCGGAACCGGCTCTATAAAAGGCGGGGAGAGAGAGAAAAGATTTCTTCATCTTCTCCAATCCACCAATCGTTTCGTCTTCCAACCTCCGCACCAAAATTTCACCTCCTGCTTCGCTAGGGTTCGCCATTGCTTGCTCTTCCCCATTGAAACTCGGGCGATTCTGCTCCTCCTCGTCCATTCCAAACCCCCAGCAACATTTCCCCCAAATCTTCTCGCCCTTAACCATGCCGAGAGCTTCAGATTTCCTTGATGTGTCGGATGAGGTCTAGCCAACTTCGGATTGCAGGTCGGCTAAGCTGAAGCTTCTAGAGAAGCAGCTGAGATTGCAAAGCCGTGATGTCATCAACTAGCGTCTGGCTAAAGGTGAATCGGTTCCGGAGCCCCAGGCCGGTGAGACCGTTGTTTTCGCCTCTTTTTTCAACCGGGGTCTTTCTCTTCCATTGTCCGAGTTCTTCCACCAGCTTCTTGCCTTCTATGAACTCAAGTTGGTGAATCTGAATCCCAACTCGATCTTACAAACTTCTATATTTGTGACTCTTTGTGAGTGTTTCTTGGGTGTGGAACCCCATTTGAATCTGTTTAGACATCTGTTCCACATCAAACCCCAGCCCTCCAAGAGCAAGGTCCAAGTGATTGGGGGGCCGGTATCCAGCTCAGGAGTGAGATGAAGAGGATTTATTTCAATATTCCCCTGAAATCTTCTCTCAAAGGCTGGCATAAGGAATGGTTTTACTATTCTGATCTTGAACCAAGCCTTCTCCCTTTTATGGGTTTGCCCCTGGTGGTTGTGCCCAACTGGTCATTTGTGCCCAACTTTGAAGAAATGGGCCAAGTTCATATACTTATTAACAAGATTGACAAGCTGAAGAGCACCGGGTTGACTGGTCCATGGGTGGCCAGATGTTTCTTGACTCAGTGCATCAGGTCGCTGAAGTTGAGGTGTCACTTCGGCTAGGACTACAAGGGCCGAGGTGATCCTAGCCACGAATATCCCGACTTGATGGACAAGCACAAGGTGACCAACATCCTGCTGGACTTCTTTGCCAACGGGGTGGTCGAAACTGAAGACACAGAGCGGTCTGTGGCAGCTTATAGCCTGAAGAGGCCGTGCCCAAAGGTAACTCTCACTGGTGTTAACTTATTGTTCATCTGTGATGAATGCTTGTAGATATATACCCAAGATTGCTTCACGATGTATAACATATGTTGTTGAACTGCTTACAGTCATGTGAGGAGTTTGATGAGGACTCCCAAACCTTGTCGACCATGAAGTCGAAGAAGAGGCCGCTAAGTCCTTCTACTGCCTAGCCCGACTCCAAGAGAACAGGGAAGAGGCCTATTGAAGACCAGGGCAAGAAGAAGATCATCAGGCCGAGTGCCGCAGCTGGGAGTCTGAAGATAAAAGACACTGTCAGCATAGCTCCTAGGCCGTCGAGTCCCAGACCGGGACCAGCGCAGTCAGGCTTGGCATCATAGAGCCCAAGAAGAGCACCACCAAGTACAAGGTCGGGTCAAGCGCCGCCGGGCTCAACAACATCAAGCCCAAGAATGGCATCACCGAGTACCCGAGCGTCCCAGCCAGCCACACTAGGAGCGGGGCCAACCAGGACAAAAATGCCGCTGCCGACTGCCACGCCGTCTAGCCCGACAGCTGACAGCAGTCCACCACCGACATCAGGAGCCCCCGGGGGCAGGCTCAAATTCTCCAAGAGGTATGCGACTTTAAGTTTTTCGGAAGTCCTGTTCAACATTGTGGTGTGTTGATATCCGATTCATCGTGCAGGAAGTGCACCAACATCGATCTGAAGGAGACCACGCTGGTTGTTCCTATTGTAGAGCCGTCCCCGGCCAGACCAGTGCCCGCGAGTGTATCTGCTGACCGGCGACCGTCTCAGTTGCAGAAACCAAGGTCATCCTGACTGCAGAGCCGCCAACGCTGGCCGACCAAGGGGCTAATGTCGAAGTTGTTGCTCTAGCCCCTGATGAAGCCCTAGCAGCTGCCGAGTTGGGGGCCAGGACCCCGTCGCCGTCCTTGTCATCATCGTCTTCAGAAGGACTAGACCTCCCTAGGCTTGAGGCTCCTCCTCGCAGATTCCCTAGGACATTCCGCTGGGTGGCCCCCGACGGAATTGCGAAGAGTTACAAGCACGATGAAATTGCGACGGAGAAGGAGTGTGAAGACCTGTTTCACGTCGCAATCGCCACGTCCCGGGGGGTCCAGGTATGACTTTTGTCGTATTGGAGTCTTGGTAGTGTTCCTTGCATGAGTATTCTGACACTTGACTCTGCTTTGCTCTGTTTCTCCCCAAGCAGAAAATTGTTGACCGCTCGGAGAGGATGAACGAAGTCCTGACCCAGCTTGCCCCCCAACTCCAACAATTAGGCCAGCTCTAGACCTTGAAGGCCGAGTTAGAGCGGTCGAGCCGGGAGAGGGAGACTTGGCTGAGGGGAGTCGTTAACCAGCTCAGGGATGAGAACTGGGCTCTGGCCAAGATCGGAAGTAAGTCTTCCGTATTTATCTTCCCGACTAAATCCCATACATATTTCTCCAACTTGGTTGTTTCCGACTGCCTAGTTGTGTCCTAACTGCAATCTCGGGTTCTTGACCATTCTGACGTGCAGCCCTCGAAGCCGAGGTGAAGACTCGAACAGAGGGGGAAAACCAACTGAAGGAGGCCGAGAGGGCCAAAACTGAGCTTGAGAAAGACAAGGCCAACTTGGAGAAGGCCAACGCCAAGCTTGAGAAAGAGAAGGCTGAACTGGAGAAGGCCAAAGCCAAATAGGAGGCCGACTACTGCTCTGACAATGATCTTAACCAATCCATTAAGTACTCTGTCTGCAATTTTGCCTAACAAGTTTACTTGTCGATGAACCCGGGTAGCTGCTACCCAAATCCAATTTCAAGCTTTTGCAGAGGAGATAAAAGTTGTCAAGGAGTCACGGGAGATCCATGCCGAGTCCGTGAAAGGGCTCCTTGACATCATGGATCCTCACTATGTGGGAACTAGCTCCAACATGGTCTCCCAAGTGCAGGCGCACCTTAACGAAGCTTCGAGTATCCTGAAGAGGTACTCGGATGAGCACGTTGTTGTCGGCGTGGCCCAAACCCTGGCGACGACCAAGTCAATCTACCGCAAGGCAGATATTGAAGCCATCGGAGAGGGATTCGCCAAGGAGACGACACCTGAGGAGGCGCTGGAGTTGATAACATAAGCGAGGCCGACTGCAGAGGTGATCACTCGAGACCTAGGTATGTAAGAATAGTCCATCATGCGGCTGGTGTATATAGACTTTTTGTAAGGACATGTGTAAATATATGTGCAATGCCGCCAAGCTCTAAGTTCTGACTTAGTTATCATTAGCTTTACCCGACTATATAGTCTGCGCCGAGTTAGTCTATAGGAACTTAATAAAATTGTTCACCGCAGAAAGCTGTACTCGGGCAAACATAACAGAGTCGTTGCAAAACTTCATAACTTAAGTAAAACAGGCTCGTATATTATTGACAAAGCACATATAATACATGCAGCCCCTGACTCACTACTTGGTTGGAACAAACGGCGTGGTGAGTCAGAGAAAAACTGTACACATGGGAGGATATAAAACTCAGGTATAGAAAGGACGTAGCTATTCTATATTCCATGAGTTGCTAATGAGGGCACCGTCTTCGGTCTTCAGTCAGTAGGCGCCTGGCCATGTAACCTCAGCTATAATGAACGGCCCTTCCCATATGGGGGATAGTTTGTGCCTGTCTTTGGTGGTTTGTATTTTTCTCAAGACGAGATCCCTGACCAAAAAGGCACGGCCATGGACATTGCGATTGTGGTAGCGACGCAGGCCTTGAAGATACCTTGCCGACTGGACTGTTGCGATGTCCCTTGCCTCCTCCAGCTAATCTAGTTCGACCAATCGGGTATTGTTTGAGATGTCTTCTGAGTAAGCCCGAACTCGCGGAGAACCGAACTCTAATTCGGTTGGTAGCATAGCCTCGGCACCATAGACTAGAAAGAAAGGGGATTGCCCTATTGTCGGACTAACCGTGGTTCTTAGAGACCAGAGAACAGATGAGAGTTCTTGTACCCACCGCCCTGCATATGGTTGTAGTTGGTCGAATATCCTGGCTTTGATACCTTGTAAGACCATGCCATTGGCACGTTCAACCTGCCCATTGCTTCGCGGGTGTGCAAAAGGCATAACAAATCTTGATGCCAAAGTCATCACAGAAATCTTGAAATATGCCACCCGTGAACTGAGTACCGTTGTCTATGATGATGTGGTTAGGGACCCCGGATCGGTATAATATACTCATGATGAAGTCCTTTGCTCGTGCCGCCGTTATGGTAGCAACGGGTTTTGCCTCAATCCACTTCGTGAATTTATCCACTACGATGAACAAGTGTGTGAACCCTCCTAGCGCTTTCTTGAAAGGCCCGACCATGTCAAGCCTCCATACTGCAAAGGGCCAAGAGATTGGGATTGTTTGGAGTTCTTGGGCTAGGAGATTTGTTTGTCGTGCATAGAACTGGCAACCCTCGTATATGCGAACTATGTCTTTTGCATCTGTTACTGCTTGTCGATGCTTTGCACCAGCAATAAAACTATAGGGCTACTCGGCGAAGGTGAATTCGGTGGATTGCAGAGGAACACAGAAGGTTTATACTGGTTCAGGCCCTCGATGTGAGGTAATACCCTACGTCCAGTTGAGGTGTTATTCCTCTGAGGTGTTTGATGATCGATGATCTTGTCTCTTGCCCTGAGGGGTGCCCTGCCTCCCTTTATATACTAGGGGACAGGGGTACATGATAAGGATCCCAGCCGGATACAGCCAAGGGATATCCTTCTTAGAGATAGAGCCCTATCCGACTAAGACTATGTTTCCTCGTTATACAAGGCAAAACCTACCGGGTGCTATCTTATCTCTAATTACATGGTTCGGCCCATCCTCTATCTGAGTGGCCCATATACTGATAATAAGGTACCCAGGGCCCATGGCCTCCACAGTAGCCCCTAAGACCTTCATAGTTGAGTCACAGCTGATGCTGAGTGCTCATCCTCCACGGTGAAGATTGCCCGAGTGCAGTGCTCCCGAGTACCCTTTGTCCGAGTAAGTCTTCTTCCGAGTCCTGTTTCATATCAGCTGGCAGCGAGGCTATGAAGGGCTTCATAAAGATATATGAATAGTGTGCGTTGAATAGGCGCACCTATTAGGTGTAGCCCCCGACTTTGTGCTTAATTGTGAAGACAATTAAACATAAAGTCAAAGATCTTTAACCTGGAAGTCTTTCCCGAGTAGATTACTACTGGTATTTGAGACTCTTCGGTATCATGTCAACCGGAATAAACTTTATAGTCTTGCCGAGTAGGAGACTACTCGTATGTAGGACTCTTCGACTTCATGTCAGTCGGAATATGTGTTTATAGTCTTGCCGAGTAGGATGCTACTCGTGTATGGGACTCTTCAGCGTCGTATCAGCTGGAAAAGGGGGTTTATAGTCTTTTTCGAGTGGCGTCCCACTCGAAAGTTAGACTCCTCTGCATCATGTCAGCGGGAAAAGATATTTATAGTCTCTCCCGAGTAGTGCACTACTCGAAAATTAGACTCTTCCGCATCATGTCAGCGGGTAAAATGCTGCTCATGGCAACTGATGGCCACGCATGTAGGCCGAGTACCACTTTATGAAAATAAATCCACGGCGTGGTTAGGTGTACCCGAGAAAGATACCTGCTTCTCTAATTTTAATGAAGACCAGCTCGTGATCCTTGTAAGGATGTATCGTTGAGACCTGGTGGATAAAACAGATACCCAAACATATATGTTTAGCAATAAGGCTCTCATGAAGCATATCTGTTTACCTCATCGGCTCCTGTTAGTAGCACCAGCGCTATAATTTCAACTCAGCCTGCGGGCGGCCCACATGGAGCATGCTACTGTAGGAACTCATATCTTGGTGGCCCAGTGCTGACTGTTAGGCCCAAGCCCATCTAGTCGGCATCGGCTTTATAAAAGCAGGGAGAGAGAAAGAGATTCCTTCTTCTTCCCTAAATCAGCCAATCGCTTCGTCTTCCACCTTCGCGCCCAACTTTTCGCCTCCCGCCCGGCTACGGTTAGCTACTGCTATTCCCTACCCGAACTCGGGCGATTCCAATGCTCTTCGTTTGTTCCAAGCCCCCGATTTGCTTTTCCCCAAATCTCACTGCCTCTGGTCCTGCCGAAAGCTTCGGATCTTGCGGGTGCGCCGGGGAGTTCTTGGCCGATTTCAGATTGCGGCTCGGTGAAGCTAAAGCGGTTGGAGAGTGAACTGAAGTTGCCCAGCCAAAAGTGATTCGCTGGCGGTCGGCTAGGGATGAGTCGAGCCCAAATCCCCGACATGGTGAAACGGTAGTTTTCGCCCCTTTTTTCGATCGAGGCTTGTGCCTTCCGTCTTCCGATTTCTTCCGCCGCATCCTTGACTTCTATAAGCTAGAGTTGGTGCATTTGAATCCCAACTCGATTCTTCAGATCTCCATCTTTGTCACTCTGTGCGAGTGCTATTTGGGTGTGGAACCTCATTTCAACTTCTTGAGGCATTTGTTTCACATTAAACCCTAGCCCTCCAAAAATAACATCAGCGTAATTGGGGGGGCTGGTCTTCAGTTGAGGAGTGATAGGAAAAAGTCATATCTTGATCTTCCCTTGAAATCCTCCTTGAAGGGCTGGCACAAGGAGTGGTTCTATTGCGCAGATCTGGCTCCCTCCTTGTGGCCATTCACCGGCTCGCCGCTGGTAGTTTCGCTGAATTGGTCGGCAGACCCGACCTATGAAGAGATGGGTCAAGTGCACCAACTGCTGACGAAGCTGGATAATTTCAAGAAGGCCGGCCTGATTGGTTCCTGGGTGGCCAGGCGGTTCCTGACTCGGCGCTTCCAGCCCCTGAAGCTGAGGAGCGCGTTCGGCTGGGATTACCTGGGAAAACATGACCCTGACCGGATCAGCCGGGAGTCGGCCAATGAGCAGAAGGTGACGGAGACCCTGTTCGGATACTTCTCCAGCGGGGTAATTGAAACCGAAGACAAGAAGAGACGCATTGCATCTTACAGGTGCAGCTGGCCCCGGTCCGAGGTAACATCCGTCTTTCCTTCGTAGCACATGCCTGTGGACTCGGATGTCTGAGTCCCCAGCAATATATGATGTATTTTGTTGAATCTCTTGTAGTGGTGTGTGGAGTTTGATGAAGACTCCCGCCCGTTGTCAGCCGTTGCGTCGAAGAAGAGGCCAAGGAGTCCCTCTGCTGCCCGACCCGACTCCAAGAGAGCGGGGAAGAAGCCGATTTTGTATCAGGGCGAGGGGGCCATGACGGCGCGCGCCGTGGCTGGAAGCCTAAAAATAAAGGACGCCGTCACCGCGGCGCCCAGGCGATCAAGCCCCAGGTTGAGTCCTACGGGTTTGAGCCCGACGTTGTCGAGCCCGGCCGTAGCGCCACCGAGGGGCCGGCTAGAGCAGACGCCGCTAGGGGCGGAGGCGCCCAAGCCGACCACGCCGGAATCGGAGCCGACTCGGGCTGATGCACCACCGCCGACTATGACGCTGACCGGGCTGACTGCCGGAGCTAGTGCCCCGCCGGGGACTGGGTCGCCCGGCAAGAAGCTGAAGTTCTCCAAGAGGTGCGCTGCTCTGGGTCTTCTGAAATTCTTGTGTGTTGAAGTAGTGTCTTGATGTATTGTTTCGTCGTGCAGGAAGCGGGCCGATATTTATCTCAAGGAGATCAATCCGACCGCTCCCCTTGACGAGCCTGCCCCAGCCGAGCCAGCGGCCGTGAACACACCTGCTGAGCCGGTGGCCAGCCCGGTCATGGAGACCGAGGTGGTCCCGATTGCAGGGTCGCTGCCGCCACCCGACCAAGAGGCGGCTGCTGAGGCTGAGGCCCTAGCCCTTGAAGCGTCGCCCATTGCGGAGGCCGCAGCCGGAGCCCCTGAGCCGGTCCCCGAGGTCACGGGGGACGGCAGTGCTGAGGCTGGGACGCCATCGCCGTTGTGGTGGTGGTGGTCGTCGTCGCCGCCGCCGGAGATCCCACACCTGCCTCGGATCAAAGCTCCTCCACATGTGATGCCCCGGACATTCACATGGACGGCTCCTGATGGGACAGTGAAGAGCTTTAGGCTTGATGAAGTCGAAAGCTTGCTTCGCGCCGCTATCAGCGGGTCCAAGGGAGTTGGGGTATGATTCTTGTGGTAGAGTCTTGGCAATCTTCTTGTTTTGACGTCTGACTCCATCCTTGATTTGCCTCTTATCCTGAGCAGAAGCGTGGTTGCCACATATGCCCGAGTGGATCGAGTGCAGGATCTGCTTGCCCTCCTCGGTGGTGACGCAGCGCATGAGGACACCGGATGTGCTCCTTCGGTACAGGTCTTCTCCGACTAGTAGGAAGCTTTTGCTTCGACGCTTGATCTGCTCGGCTTGACTGCGATCTTCTAGGAGTACATCGTCCAGGAGGAATTTGACAACAGGAGTCCTCCAGTCTTGACATATGTGCAGCACCTCATCTGTGGCCAGGGTAGGCTCGCCTCCCGACTGCTTCGGTGCTGGTTTCTTCTTGACTGATAGCTCCATAAGTTGCTCGACAAAGATTCCAGTCGGAATTGCTTCTCGCTTGGATCCCATGTTTGCCAGCTCGTCTGTCGCGTCGTTGTATTGACGCAGGACATGTGTGATTTCCAGCCCATCGAACTTGTTTTCCAGCTTGCGGACCTCCTGACAGTATGCCGCCATGGTGTCGTCGAGACAAGTCCAGTCTTTCATGACTTGGTTTACCACGAGTTGAGAATCCCCGTGCACAACCAGTCAATGTATGCCGAGTGATATAGCGATGCGGAGCCCGTGAACAAGTGCCTCGTACTTGGCGACGTTGTGGGAAGCCTGGAAGTGGATTTGTAGAACTGTTGACGCCGAAAACCGCCGGGGGCCGTTCGGCGACTAGAGACACGTGAAGGCCTAGGAGATTTGCTTCACTCCAGTGTAGGTCCTAAAATCTTGAGGTTCATAGGCGTGCCACTAAATTTGACCCTGCAATTAACAAGGAGATAGAAAATATTAGATCAATGAGCCAATCGGCCGGAAGCCGATCTTGACTCGTCTCATCGGCCGATGGCCGATATGAACTATAGCACTTATACACCGACTGGAAGCCGATGATGGCATGAGCAGTGGCATAATAATAAGCAAATATCAAACTAGCCGATCATCGGCTATAAACTGATAAAATAAATGGGCAAAATGCGTAAATAAATAGATTGAGTAAACTTCAGCCGATTGCATTAGTCGTAGCTAGCGCTGCCCCAAAGGTGCTACCCGCACCCGTGCCCGGGCCCTTGCTCGTGCCCGCGCCCAGATCTTCGCCTGCTGTCCGTGCCCGTACCTGGGTCCTCGCCTGTGCTCGCGTCCGGGACCTTACCTGCTGTTCGTGCCCGTGCCCAGGTCCTCGCCTGCTGTTTGTGCCCAGGTTCTTGCTCGTGCTCACGCCCGGGTTAGCAGCGATTTTCTAGATGTTTGTGGTAAATTGGCTGGATATAAAGATAACTTATCGGCTAAACACTCTGATAAAACATCGCATGAAACCCATCGGCTTATGAAGAGCAAAGTTATTACCAACAGTCTAGTAGATCGGACCCAACCGTTGCAGCACAGACTGATGATGATAACCAGACCTCGATGAGCCGATAGATCTAATGCGATAGTGATGTAAAACACGATAACTTATCGGCTATACATCCCGATAAGACGCTTGCGCACAAAATATCAACCTAGCAGGAACGATTTATCACTGGCAGTTTAGTAGGTCGGACCCAACCGATGCAGCACAAACTGATGATAAATCGCTCCCAGTAAGCCGATACGATCTGCGCACACGGTTTGTCTTCGGTGGCACAACCCTCAGCCCAACAACCAACATGCAATGTCTGGCAGAGTGTTTGGCCGATCGGAAACAAATCCCCTTGGTGAAATACCTCCTTGGTGCCACTTATCAGCTGCTACATGAAGTAACGACCAAGCTATCGGCCGGCCAGCCCATCGGCCATATTGGGGGTCCTTGGTGGTTCGTGCAACTATGGCTCAACGTCTACACCTCCAAGGCCTTTTCTGAGACCTCTTTTCTTGACCAATCCTTTCCAGCAGATCATATAGAAGATGAGGAACTTACCTACCGCCGATGTATCTCCATGGGCGAAGCTGCATCGGCTCTTCCTGGTGGCAAGATAACACCCGTCGGACTCAGTCAATGGTTCAAGGTGTTTTATTACGGCTTCACCAGGGAGGCCACACTTTGGTTTGCATACAATGACGCATCGTCATTCGAAATGCCTTCCAACTTCAATCCACTCGACGTTCTGGAAGACAATGAGTCGAAGGCCATATTTCTATCAGCCGTTACCCCCTGTCTGCTGCCGACTGGCTTCTCTCTGGGCCGATCGCAACCATCATATGAATTCTACCATCCATCGGTCGGCTCCCGTCAGCTTGGTCTCGGTCAACTTCCGATCGGCCTATTCTTCGTCGATAAACTTCAAGCCCGGGGCAATGTCAACAATTCCCTAGAATATGATCGGATGCAGACCTTAACAGAATCCCCCTGGGCGCTGCCACCGAGGTGAATGTATGCACCACCAATACAAAGCTTTTTGCCCGATGGTGGTCAGAATGAAGGAGACATCTATTCAACTTAGCCACCGTCCACTACTGTTCTTGCCTTAATGCCGACTACATCGAATCCGATGACGAGGTAACACCCATAAGCCTTAATCACCATCTCCGATCATCCCTCACTCTTAATTTTGCAGGCTGCCAATGTCGAGCCCCCATCGACAAGCACTAGCAGTCGGCTGATCATGTATCAACCCTCATCGGCCACTCCGAACTTAGGGCGCGATGCTCCCTCTCCATCGGCTCTCCTCCAGGCGCCCCGGCCGACAAGACAAAAGCGCAAAAAGCTGGCGCATCGCCCTTCTCTCAAGAAGCAGAAAAACAATGCCGATGTCACGGTCACGACGCCACCTATTCCCCAAACAACATCGGCCCCCTCATCTCCTCGGGTATGTGCTAAGTCTTGACATCATTATCTGTTTTCCCATCTTTTTCATCAGTTTCATTTTCAGCTCGAGTCATCGGCTCCTGAACCTCAACCTTCTACTAACATCCCTCCAAGCACCGAGCCGATGACTTCTCCAGCTGCTCCAATTTCAGCACCCAGTCCCCAAGCCGTTGACGAGGCTGTTCCTACCACATCGGCTAACATCGGCCATTCTAAAGAACAACTTACTCATCCGCCTGAAGCTGATGCCACCCAAACTACCGATGCCCTTCCTCAGGTAATCTCCTTATACCCATACTTCACTTTTAACTCTTCACTGATTCTTTTACCGACGTCAATTTGCAGTCCTTAGCCGATTTGTTCTCCTTTGACATCGGCAAGTACTTAGAGGCAGAAGAAGCAACAGCCACCAGCGCGGCAACCAAACCATTGTTCCCAGCCGATGTGTGCGAGTACTTAACGAATATCATCAATCGGCTGGAAAATTTGATAGACGCACTAGTGGAAGACTGCGGGCCGATCCAGGCAAGACTTGCAGATATTGAACATCATTTGCCCGAAGAACTCATCGACGCACTGACTCCCGCGGCATATCTAGAATCTCACAGATTCAGACTCATCAAGCTTAGACAGCGCATAGCCGATTGTGCTGACCAACAGAAGATAACCCAAGATATCCAAGTCGATCGGCTATCAGCCCAAACAGAGAAGAAAAAGCTTGATGACATGGTAGCTACCCCTCAAGAGCTCCAATCTAAACTGGATCAACTGAAGAAAAAGGAGGCCGATTTGCTGGTAGAACTTGAAAAAGTTCGTAAGGATCTTGAAGCAACAGAATCCCAGCTCATCATCCTGCCACAAGCCATACAAAACCAAGAGGCTAAGGTTGCAGCAACGGTGCGTCAAGTCGTTCATCGGCGCAAAAATTTGAAGATCATCCTGGGCTCCGATGAAGACAACATTCGTGCTATCAATGAGATTGATCAAATCCGTCTGCGTGCGATCGAAACAATTTAGAAATTCTTGTAAATTTTAACATTGACGTCTGATGGTCCTCTGAAACCTGCCGATTACCCTTTTGCTGTAATATAATCTAATCGGCTCTGTTGCCCGCTTCTCTCAATTGCCCCTTAGTATCTTTTTTGCCTATTTGATCTAAAGGAGATATCAATTGATATCGGCTGTCTTTAGGCGATGCAAAAACATCGGCTTTCTGAACCGTATCAGAAATCGGTTGCACTTAAAGAGTTGACCCAAACACTCGGATAATATCTCTTGAGGTACTTTCCATTAAGTGCTTTAGCAAACTCTGTCCCCTCAAGCGCCATTTTTAGTCTTCGGCAACCCTATTATAAAATCCATTTCTATTTCATCCCACTTCCATTCAGGACAAGGTAATGGTTGCATTAACCCTGCAGGTCGCTGATGATCAGCCTTAACCTTCTGACACACTTCACATGTGTTCATATGTTCTGCAATCTCTCGCTTCATATCAGTCCACCAAAAGGTTTTCTTCAGATCTTGATACATCTTTGTGCTTCCAGGATGAATTGAAAACATTGAATCATGTGCTTCCTGTAGTATTAGATCCTTGATTTCTTTCTTATTAGGGACACATATCCTTCCTTGGAATTTCAAAACTCCATTACTATCTTCCGTAAAACCTGGTGCCTTATTTTCCTGAAGATCTTTCTTAATCTTCTGAATTTGTGGATCTTCCTATTGTTCCTTCTTTATCTCATCTTCTAAAGTTGGCTTCACTTCTGTAATACAAATACTGGATTGATCAATAAACTCTAACCTCAACTGGCAGATTTCCTTCAGTAATGGTTCTGAGCACTTTTGGACCATTGTATTACTATAATATGCCTTTCAACTTAAGGCATCAGCTACCACATTTGCTTTCCCTGGATGATACTGAATATCCAAGTCGTTGTCCTTTATCAACTCTAACCATCTTCGCTGCCTTAAGTTCAAATCAGGTTGAGTGAATATATACTTCAAACTCTTATGATCTGTGAACATTTCACACTTGTTTCCAATTAAATAGTGTCTCCAAATCTTCAGTGCATGCACAACTGCTGCTAACTCAAGATCATGTGTCGGATAATTGTGGTCATGTGGTCGTAGTTGACAAGAGGCATAGGCTACCACTCTTCCTTCTTGCATCAAAACACAACCAATACCTTGACGACTAGCATCATAATATACTTGAAAATCCTTCTTGTTGTCAGGCAAAGCTAACACTGGTGCGGTCGTTAGCCTTGTTTTACGTTCCTGGAAACTCTTCTCACATTTATCTATCCATTCAAATGGCACATCTTTCTTCAAGAGGTTAGTGAGAGGTCTTGCTATCTTAGAAAAACCTTCGATGAAGCGCCGATAATATCCTGTCATTCCCAAGAAACTCTGGATATCCTTCACTGTCCGTGGTTGTTCCCATTCTGATACAGCCTTAACTTTCTCTAGGTCTACTTTTACTCTTTCTACAGTGATGATATGGCTCAGAAATTGTAGTTCCTTCATCCAGAACTCACACTTAGAGAACTTGGCATACAACTTTTATTCCCTTAATCTTTCTAAAACTAGCCTCAAATGTTCTTCATGTTCTTCTTCACTTGATGAATATATAAGAACATCATCTATAAAGACTACCACAAACTTGTCAAGGTAATCCATATAGGTCTTGTTCATCAATCCCATGAAAACTGCAGGTGCATTGGTTACTCCAAATGGCATCACAGTAAACTCATATAAACCATATCTCGTAATAAATGCAGTCTTCGATATATCCTCTTCTCTAACTCTCAACTGATGGTATTCTGATCTCAGATCAATCTTCGAAAACACCTTAGCTCCCTTTAGTTGATCAAACAAATCATCAATTCTTGGCAGTGGATACTTGTTCTTGATAGTTGCTTCATTAAGTGCTCGATAATCCACACACATCCTCAATGTACCATCTTTCTTCTTGGCAAATAGCACTAGGGCAGCCCATTCTAACACACTTGGTCTTATGAATCCTTTCCCTTCCAGCTCATCAATCTGCTTCTTCAACTCCTTTAACTCGGATGCAGCCATATGGTACATTGTCTTTGCAGTGGGTTTGGTTCCTGGCTTCAACTTGATGGAGAACTCTACTTCTCTTTCAGGTGGTATTCCTGGCAACTCTGTTGGAAATACATCTGGGAACTCATTAACTATTGGTACTTTCTCAACTCCTACAACCATGATGTTTAGTGACTGTGGCAATGGTGGCAACAAGGGTCTCTTGGCTCTAAACTCTACTTTCTTCCCATCAGTATTAATCAAACTAATGATCTTATTCTCACAATCCATCTTTTCCTTATACTTATGCAACCAATCCATTTCCAATATAACATCCAATCCTTGCATTTCCAGCAGCATAAAGTCTGCTAAAAAGGTGACTCCTATCTGAATTTCTATATTAGGGCACTTAAACTGGGATTTCATGTCTGATCTAGGGGCATGGATCACATGGGTATTATTTAAAGCTATTAGGCTCAAACCACGCTTCTTAACCAAAACCAAAGAAATAAAAGAATGTGTAGCACCCAGATCGAATAAAACCAAAGCAGGCTCTGAGTTAACAAGAAACATACCAAGCATAATGTCTGTAACTCCAGTGGCATCCTTGGCTGAAATATGATTGACCCTTCCCTGAGTAACTTCAGGTTTAGGTCGTCCTCGTCCTGCAATAGCTCCAACTTGTCCTCCATGGTTTGGCATTACTCCTCCACGGTTTGGCACTCCAATTCCACGTCCTGCCACGTTCTGATTCTGTGGCACAGCACGTGGCATGGCACTCTGGGCTCTTGCTTTGACTTGTGCAACATCCGTCGGAAAGTTTCTCCAGGGGCAATTTGGACGGATGTGTCCCACCAGCTTGCAATGATAACATTCCTTCGGAAAATTACTTGCTGGATACTGATTTCCACCATGGTACTGCTGTCTCTGTGGCATTGCAGGCCTTGGCATCTGTGGTGGGAAACGCCGAGGTGGTACTGCTAGCATCATCATCCTTGGTCTTGGGGCACTTGAAAAAGGCTTCATTTGCTGCGGAGCCTTGCACTTACGGCTTTCCTCTAATTCTCTTTTCCTACGCTCAATCAACAGGACCTTGTAGAGTAATTCAGACATATCCTTGTAGTCCACACCAGCAAGCTTGTACTTGATTGGTTCATCCAAGCCTTCGACAAACCACACCATCTTCTTTTTCTCTGTGTTTACATCATCAGGAGAATAGCGTGCAAGGCGTTGGAACTCATCATGATATTCTGCAATTGGCTTCCCATTCTGAGTGTGGTTTCTAAACTCCTTCATCTTGGCTGCAATCAGACCTTCTGGCACCCAGGAAGTTCAGTTATGCATAGAATGATATAGAAACAGAACTTTGATTAACTATACAAACCGACAAGGTTCTAGTACAACCCAAACTCAACACACGCACACATCGGGCCTATGGCTGTACACGTACTACCATAAGACGCAACTCCGCACCACAGGAACGGTCTGAGTGTAGAGTGGACCTAGAACTTGAAGCCTTCGTCTTCGTCCTAATCTAGCGGATCGACGGCTTCCTCGACTTCACTTGTAACTTCTTCCTGAATAGATGGAGCCCAAAATATACAAGACTAAGTACACATGTACTCCGCAAGCCATGCAGGGAAATGTATAGTAATGCAGGATATAACAAAGGAGAGAATTGGTTTAGCTCTAAACCTTATCAGTAGTTCACAAACATCCCAACTTATAAACAAATTTAGTTTTAAAGGGTTTAATATTACATGATCTCAATTTAAACCATTATCACAATTCTACTCATGCCATTACTCTGGATTCACCCATAGACATATCTCCATTAACCAGGAGCATGGTGTATTCGAATACCAAACAACTCTACAGCGTCTACCCAGCTTTACCCACACGATACCCACAGCTAGCCAGGCTGAAGATAACAAAGTATAGTACTGCCCCAAGCTCATCTCTGTTCTGCCTAGCAGGTTATAGGACAAGATGCCTGTTGCCCTCAACTTGGCCTTCGCGAGGGTGTGCACCAACCCGACGACTCATCCACCCACTTTTGCACAACTAGGAGAAACACGTAGTCCTCAAAGACCGCAAAGGGCACTGCAGCACCCACACTCATATAAACAAATAATCTTACATCACTCAGTGGCCATTACACACGTTAAAGCCTAAAATGCCAATGCACTGAATGGCTGCAGAAGTTCAATTCATTGGAGTAGTACACACTAGGTTCGAATACCTCGATCGTGCGGATAGGTGCTAACTATGTCACTTATACTGGCACAAGGGGGTTATGTCCTTAAAACTTTAAATATATCATATACTTCCAAAACTATCACATAAAATAACAATTTCATGTAATATTCAGCATGTTCATAATAAGCAGGATTAACCTAGAGTTATCAAAGATATATATATTAGGCTCAACTCAAGGCATGGCATTACATTTATAACAATATCAAATAAAAGGTGTTATCTATTTCGAAATACCTTAGAAAATTAACTCATGCATTCTATTTAAGTACTTCAAGGTAGTACTCTACCTAAAATATGACCTAACTCCAGATTGGGTTCAATTATTATTTAAAGGGTGCATGACTTGCCTTCGGGATCGGCGTAGTCGTACCAATCGTCTCCACCTACTACTGCGTAGGCGTATGCATCAGTTGTAGACTCGGACTCCTCGATTGGATCTGCTGCGGCGAAATCTATCGATACACAAACAAAATAAATAAGCGAATAACTCCAAATAAATACAAAAAATTCAGAAAGTGCACAGAATATTAAAGAGAAATTATGGAAGAAATTTGGGATTTTTCTGAAGTCGCGTCAAGCGGGATGCTCGGATCGCGACGAAACTGGCGCTGATGCATTTGGAATAATTCAAGGAGTCAGAAATAGGTCTCGGATTTGTGTTTTGAGGTCAAATGAGCAGTGAACCAATTGAACCACGAATTATGGAATTTTTTGAATTATCTTTTAAAAGGAAATGGCTGGTTAACTAGTTTTCTCTTAGTTTCCTTCGGTTAACAAGAGGCGGGGGCGGTTCGAGGGCGCCAACGGCGAGGGAGGCCGAGGAGCGGTGAAGTAGGACAGGTTCCAGGCTCTTGGAGTTGGGGCGAATCCATTCCCCAGGGTCCACGAAGCTAACTCAGCGACGGCAGGGCTGGCCGCGGTGAGCAGATCATGGCGGCGACGGCAGACCACGGCAGCGGCACTCCGGCGAGCTAGCGGCAGGGCGCGGTGGCTGGGGAGCTTCAGGGCGGCAAGGGGAAGCCAGAGATAGCGACGGCTTGGGCTGGGGGGAGCCGAGGCGGTGGCGCACCAGCCAGCAGGCGGCAGCCAAAGCAGGGGCGGCACGGCGTGGCGGCGCCGGCGAGGTTTCGGGGCGAAGCAGCAGTGGAAGGAGATGTAAGCATTGTAATCCTGAGTTCCTGCTCGTTCTTTTTTCTCGTCTTTCTGTTAACGTAGAGAGAGTGTCTCGCGTCATGGACAACGTCACGCGTCGTGGACGACGTCACGAACGTGGGCGGACGCGTCGTGGCCGTAGCGACGTGCGGCTCGCATACACGTCTGTACGACGGTTCGTGGGCTACATCACGGACGCAGCGGAAGCGTCGTGGGCGCGATGTGCAGATGCAATACCCCTTGTAAATTCACTATAAAAGGAGTATGAAGGAACAGAAAATAGTGCGCGGTTTTGGGCAGCACCAAACTCTCGTGTTCTTGTGTGCGTTTGCTTTCGGGTGAAGTCGCAGGCTCACCGCAGGCACTAAGGCGAGATCCCGGACGCAAGGTCCCGGGCATGGGAGCCGATCCAGGCGTGGTCGGGTTCCCGGACGAGAGTACCCGGGGTGAGGTCGGGTTCCCGGGCACGAGGTACCCGGGCACGAACACGGTCCCCGGGTGAAGTACCCGGGCACGGACGCGAGTACCCGGGCAAGGCACCCGGGCACGGACGGGTACCCGGGCTCCAACATTTGGTATCAGAGCTCCGACGAGTCAGGGACCTGATGTCGGTGCGATCAGAGCGGCGCGGCGGTAGGTCGCTCACCCCTCCACATCGCCGTCGCCCTCGCTCTTGCCTAACCGACGCCGCGGTCGTCGTGCCGCCGGAGTGATCATCCAGCGGACCGTCAGGGAGACCGGCGCCGGCGCCTCAGTACAGTACCCCATGCTGACTCGCTCCAGCTATCAGGAGTGGTCGATGTTGATGCAGGTCAACATGGAGGCATAGGGCATCTGGTACGCGATCGAGCCGGAGGAGGATGACGTCATCGAGTACCGCGACGATCGCCTAGCGATGGCGGCCATTCTGCGCTCCGTCCCGCTGGAGATGCTGTCCTCGCTTCGTGGCAAGCGCACGGCGCAAGCTGCGTGGGAGGCGGTGAAGACCATCCGTGTCGGTGTGCAGCGCGTACGCGAGTCGAACGCCCAGCAGCTCCGACGCGAGTTTGCCGTGCTGACGTGGAAGGAAGGTGAGACGGCGAAAGATTTCTCCGTGCACATCACCGGGCTCGCCAACAACCTCCGAATCCTTGGCAACGACATCGCCGACGTTGAGGTAGTCCGCAAGAAGCTGCAGGTCGTTCCCGAGCATCTTCAACAGGTGGCCATCTCCATCGAGACACTGCTTGACATCAGCTCCATCTCCATCGAGGAGGTGACCGGGAGACTGCGTGCCGTCGAGCAGCGCCGCAAGCCGGCGCCCACCGTCGACAACAAGGGCAGGCTGCTCCTGTGTGAGGAGGAGTGGCTCGCCAGGCTCAAGCTCCGCGAGTCCGAGGAGAAGGGTGGCGGGAGCAGCTCGGGGGGCGCCGGCGGCAAGAATCGCGGCGGCCGTTCACGCGGTCGTGGGCGCGGAAGAGGCGCGAGCTCCGGCCGGCAGCGCGACGGCAAGGCCCAGTCCAGCGGTGGACATGGCTATGACCGAGATCAGTGCAAGTGCTGCGGCAAACACGGCCATTGGGCGAAAGACTGCCGTAGCAAGCCAAAGGGCAAGGCCCACCTCGCGCAGGCTGAAGAGGACTCGGAACCCACGCTGCTGATGGCTCGAGCCACTGTCTTCGCCAACGCACCGCCGCCACCACTCGTCGCTGCGACCCCACATCCGCCAGAGCGCCGTCTCCTGCGCGTCGTCGAGGAGAAAGTCCTCACGCAGTTCGATGACGAGGCGGAGCACGACGACAGCGACTGGTACCTTGACAGTGGGGCCACCAATCACATGTCAGGCTGCAGGAGCGCCTTTATCGACATCGACACGGCGATCCGCGGCACCGTCAAGTTCGGCGACGGCTCGAAGGTCGCGATCGAAGGGTCGGGCACCGTGCTGTTCGAAGGGAAGACCGGCGAACACCTCCCGCTCACGGGGGTGTACTTCATCCCGAGGCTGACCACCAACATTATCAGCCTCGGCCAGCTCGACAAGGGCGGCTGCGACGTCCACACCAGGCACGGCGTCCTTCGGATCCGTGACGAAGAGGGCCGGCTGATCGCGCGAGTCCAGCGCTCGGCTAACCGGCTGTACCTGCTGCGGGTGAAGATCGGGCGGCCACTCTGCCTGGCCGCGCGCGCCGGCGACAGCGCGTGGCTGTGGCACGAGCGCTACGGCCACCTCCACTTCGACGCCCTGTGCAAGCTCGAGCAGCGGGGCATGGTGCGCGGGCTGCCCCATGTCGAGCACATCCACCAGCTCTGCGCCGACTGCGTCACCACCAAGCTGAAGAGGAGACCGTTCCCGTCGCAGTCAAAGCGGTGAGCGGAGGGGCTGCTGGACCTGGTCCATGGCGACCTGTGTGGCCCCATTACGCCGGCGACACCCGGCGGTAAGCAATACTTCCTTCTGCTGGTTGATGACCGGAGCAAGTACATGTGGGTGGCTCTGCTCGCCGCCAAGAGCGACACCCTCGCTGCCGTGAAGAAGTTCCAGGCGAGGGTGGATGTGGAGACAGGGCGGCATCTGCGTGTTCTGCGCACTGACAATGGGGGTGAATTCATCTCTGTTGAATTCGAGGAGTACTGCGCCGAGCACGGCATCGAGCGGCAGCACACAGCGCCGTACATGCCGCAGCAGAACGGCGTCGTTGAGCGGCGGAACCAGATGGTCGTGACCATGGCGCGCAGTCTGCTGAAGAGCCAGAACATGTCGGCATTCTTCTGGGGCGAGGCGGTCGCCACTGCCGTCTTCCTGCTTAATCGGGCGCCCACCAAGGCTGTCGACGGCATGACGCCGTATGAGGCCTGGCACGGATGCAGACCGGATGTGCACTTCCTGCGCACGTTCGGGTGTGTGGCGTACGTCAAAGCGATGAAGCCGCACCTAAAGAAGCTCGACGACCGCGGTGCTCCGGCCGTCTTCATCGGCTACGAACCAGGCGCCAAGGCATGGCGTTTCTATGACCCGGCGACGCGTCGCGCCGTCGTGTCCAGGGACGCGGTCTTCGACGAGCCGGCGTCCTGGAGTTGGAGGGATGAGGACGAGGACATGGAGGCTGGCACTGACTTCGTCGTAGAGTACCCTGCGATGGAGCTGGGCGCCAGGTGCTTCGACGCCGACACCGTGGAGGGCTCAGAAGAGCTTCCGGCGACCCCAACCCCAGGCGCGAGGGCCCGGGCGCTGGGGCCGGCCGGGCGAGTACCCGAGCGCAAGGGCGAGTCCCCGGGCACGAGGGCCCGGGCGCGGACGCGAGGCCCCGGGCGAGTACCTGGGCGTGAGGGCGAGTCCCCGGGCGCGAGAGCCCGAGCACGGAGGCAAGGCCCCGGGCGTGGTCCCGGGGGCAGGCGCACCTTCGGTGCGGCAACCCCAACTTCTGCAGCGAGCCCCGGCGCTCCCGCGGCGGGCACACCCGTGACGTCGCCCGATGCCTCGACGCCCGCTCCCGCAACTCTAGCACCTCCGGCGTCTTCACTGCCCCAGCCTGAGTTCATCTCACCACCTCCAGACATGGAGGAGTACTGGGACGCCGACAACGATGACGTCGAGCTGCGGTACCGCACCGTCGACAACGTCCTCGGGGCAGCGACACCGCCGGGCCTCGCCGCGCGCCAGGTAGCTGCTGAGCTCCATCTGTAGATCGGGGAGGAGCCAGCCACCTTCGCCGAGGCCGAGACACATAAGTCCTGGCGCCGTGCCATGATGGAGGAGATGGACTCCATCGAGAGCAACCAGACCTGGCGTCTGGTGCCCCTTCCGCCCGGTCACCGGCCAATCGGGCTGAAGTGGGTCTACAAGGTGAAGAAAAACGCCGCCGGCGAGGTGATCAAGCACAAGGTGCGGCTGGTGGCAAAGGGCTACGTCTAGCAGCCTGGCGTGGACTTCGACGAGGTCTTCGCCCCCGTGGCCCGCATCGAATCAGTGTGGCTACTGCTGGCACTCGCTGCCCAGGTGGGGTGGCCGGTGCACCACATGGACGTCAAGTCCGCGTTCCTGAACGGGGAGCTCATGGAGGAGGTGTACGTTCGCCAACCTCCCGACTTCACCGTCACCGGCCACGAAGACAAGGTGCTGCGCCTGGACAAGGCGCTCTACGGTCTCCGTCAGGCCCCGCGAGCGTGGAACGCCAAGCTCGACGAGACGCTGGTGGCGCTCGGCTTCAGCCACAGCGCGTCGGAGCACGCCGTCTACGCCCGCGGCAAGGGCGCCTCTCGGCTGCTGGTGGGGTTCTACATCGACGACCTCGTCATCACCGGGAACGACCCCACCGAGATCACCAAGTTCAAGCAGCAGATGAGCTCCAGGTTCAAAATGAGTGACCTTGGTTTGCTCTGTTTTTACTTGGGCATTGAGGTGCAGCAGGGGAGCGATGGCATCAGGCTGTCCCAGGCGGCGTACGCGCGCAAGATTCTGGAGCGTGTGGGCATGGTGAGCTGCAATCCGAGCCACACTCCCATGGAGCCCCGCCTGAAGCTGTCAAAGGCGAGTACAGCGGCGCCGGTGGACGCCACTGAATACCAGGGCCTCGTCGGCTGCCTCCGGTACTTAGTGCATACCAGGCCAGACATCGCCTTCGCCATCGGCTATGTCAGCCGATTCATGGAGAGTCCCACCTCCGAGCACCTCAACGCGGTGAAGTGGATTCTACGCTACATCGACGGTACGATCGACTACGGCTGCCATTACAGGCGCACCGAGGCAGAGCTGAAGCTGCTCGGCTTCAGTGATGCCGACATGGGCGGCGACATTGATACAAGGAAGAGCACCTCCGGCGTGCTGTTCTTCCTCGGCTCATGCCCGGTGACCTGGCAGTCCCAGAAGCAAAAGGTCGTCGCCCTCTCCTCCTACGAAGCTGAATACATTGCGGGGACAACGGCGGCCTGTCAAGGCATTTGGCTGGCGCAGCTCTTGGCTGAATTGAAGAGCGAGCAGCGCGCCGCCTTCCTACTGAAGATGGACAGCCAATCGGCAATAGCCCTCAGTAAGAATCCTGTCTTTCATGATCGAAGCAAGAATATAGATGTTAGATATCATTTCATTCGAGAATGCATTAGCGACGGGAGGATGGACATTGAGCACGTCCGCACTGAGGAGCAGCTAGCTGACATACTGACGAAGCCGCTGTCACGAGATCGTTTCTGCGAACTCCGAGTGCAGCTGGGCATTGTCAAGATCAGCAAGGAACTTCAGGCTTAGGGGGTGAAATGTAAGCATTGTAATCCTAAGTTCCTGCTCGTTCTTTTTTCTCGTCTTTCTGTTAGCGTAGAGAGAGTGTCTCGCGTCGTGGACAACGTCACGCGTCGTGGACGACGTCACGAACGTGGGCGGACGCGTCGTGGCCGTAGCGACGTGCGGCTCGCATACACGTCTGTACGACGGTTCATGGGCTACGTCACGGACGTAGATGGAAGCGTCGTGGGTGCGATGTGCAGACGCAATACCCCTTGTAAATTCACTATAAAAGGAGTATGAAGGAACAGAAAATAGTGCGCGGTTTGGGGCAGCACCAAACTCTCGTGTTCTTGTGTGCGTTTGCTTTCGGGTGAAGTCGCAGGCTCACCGCAAGCACTAAGGCGAGATCTCGGACGCAAGGTCCCGGGCACAGGAGCCGATCTAGGCGTGGTCGGGTTCCCAGACGAGAGTACCCGGGGCGAGGTCGGGTTCCCGGGCACGAGGTACCTGGGCACGAACGCGGTCGCTGGGTGAAGTACCCGGGCACGGACGCGAGTACCCGGGCAAGGCACCCGGGCACGGACGGGTACCCGGGCTCCAACAGGAGAGGGGAAAGATGGGGCTCGGTGTGGAGAAGACGATGGTCACCTCAATTTTGAGAGATAGACGACGACGGTGATGGATTTTGTAGTCTTGCAGGTGGCAGCTAGAGCTGGGGCTCCTACCCTGTTCGTCTCTGGCGATGGCGAAAGGCGCAGCAGGGTTTGGGGCAGCTCTGTGCAGGAGATAGAGGGGAAGATAGTGATTGTTTTCTTTGTTGCTGCTGACCGACGAGGAGCAACAGAGAGGGAGATAGAAGGGAGAGACAGAGAGCAGCGGCGGTGGATGGATGCAGCGAGCAGGGAACGGCGGTGATGGCTCACTGGGTCTGAGTTCAGGGAGATGAGCTTCGGCTGGGGCTCGGCTAGCTCGGTGACGAGCAGGAGAGTGACGCGTGGGCAGGAGAAGTAGCTGCGTGGCGTGGAAAGCAGAAGCAGCGACGGTGATCGTAGCGCTCTGCCTCGTCCATGCAGAGGTTGAGGCGGTGGAGGTGATGGGCTGGCCTGGGTTGGGCCAGCGTGGGCCAAAAGGATGAGAAAGGTAAAGAGAAAAAGATTCGGGCCGAGATAACGGGTCGGCGACGAGGAAAAATGGGCCGATGACCCGAGAATGACGTGAACTCGTCTGTGAGAATTTTAGGATGGACGGATAAATGGATAGAAAGATTTGCACTTCTAAAAAAATTAAAAATAAAAAGAAAAAGAAAAACGAACGATGAACGAAGAATGACATTTTAAAATTAAACGAAACGATAAACTCGACGTGGATTTTTGAAAATACACAAAAATAAAAAACGGTTTTAAAAATTTAGTCATTTTTAGGGCTGTTAAAAAAGAGACAGTACAGGAAATGCTCAATCTATAAACTAGATCGCTACCCATAGATTGAAATGATGAGCTCTAGCCTGTACATCTGTGCATAAGTTCGGATTAGAGGCTTTGGGCTCACTGAGCATAGATGAGAGAGAACTGTGAACAACGCAGTCACACAGAACAAAGTACAGATTGACATGCCCTTAGAAAACCACACAAAGTAGTTTATTTTGCAAATTGTACTGACCCTGGACTTCGGTATTTTTATTATACTAGTTAATATATCCATACTAATGCTACGACGATATTGGGTAAAACAAATCGAATCAACAAAAAAAAAAGGAACCCATGGCAATGCACGTTTTCAATACATGCATATAATCAGAAGTATTTAATCATATTTAAAAATTAGAAATAAAGGGAAGGAAGTAGATCTTCCAATATCAACAAAGACACCTTAAATGAAGATATGTGTTTCATCAGCTTTCATATATGTAATTTCAGCTTGCTTTGTACCCTTTAAATGAAATGCAACAAAGACACGAAAGGAAAAAAAGCTCATCATTATCCCCTTCTAAAGAATGGCATCAACCTTTTTCAAATATGCTTCCTCGTAACAGTAAAAAAATGTTTTGGCTAAGAGCATCCGGGACCAATTCGTCAGCAATTATTACCAGTTCATGATCATGGAAAAGTTCAAGATGCAATCCAAATAGCAAACCTGATATAAAAAGGGAAATGGTCAAAGCACATTTCTGGTATAGTAATATGCATGTGGAATCCACGTAGCTATAAAAAACATTCATTGTGATATAATATTTTATAATAAACTATCTAAACTACACGGGAGGTCATGAAATGAGTTTAGCTAGAAACAAATAAAAATGTAAATAGTCACCTCCTTTTTTCCACCAAGCATTAGAGTACTAAGAGATTATCTTAATGATTTTCATGTGTTATTTCGTGCATCAAGAAATCAACACACAACGAAGGAAATAGATAGGATATGCCAACGCAGATGAGTACGTATAATTAACTACTAAAAAGGTTACCTTAGAGGTTTTGCAAAAAGATATATAGGTTTAGGGCAACCATGCAAGTAAATTCAATCGTACTGTACTGCTGAGGAAAAAATTTTGGCCATGCCAAGAACCAAGTCCTGACAGCCAATATCGAGCATCATTACAAAATATCTGACGACAGCAACATCTTCCCATATCAAAGTCCTTCCTGGGGGTATGAACTGCTAGTTTCAGCAAGGTCTGCAAATACACTGATGGAGAGTCTAAATATTTACAGAGAAAATGGAGTTAACAAAGTGTTACAAGAGTTTGGTCCTTATTCAATTTTTTCTCTGCCAGTCTGCCACTAAATTCAATTACAAAAATTCAAACACATGATTGGTGTTTCAGAAAAACAGTTGCCATATATCAACTCTAAAAGGCAAGTTAATCCAGTAAATCTCCCAAAGAACTATCATTGTGTAAGATTGTCGATGTTTTACACCGACAATATGATTATAGGGCTACTCGGCAGATGGAAACTCGGTAGATTGCAAAGGAACACGGAGAGATTTTATACTGGTTCAGGCCCTCGATGCGAGGTAATACCCTACGTCCAGTTGTGATGTATTCCTTTGAGGATATGTATTGTTTTGATGAACTCGTGCCCTCAGGAGGCGCCCTGTCTCCCCTTATATATTAGAAGACAGGGGTACAAGGTAAGAGTCCCAGCCGGAGTCCTGCCAAGGGATCTCTTCTTAGAGATATAACCTACCCGACTAGGACTGTATATTCCTTATTGTACAAGGCAAAGTCTGTCGGGTTCTATCATATCTCTAATTACAAAGCTAGCCCCATCCTCTATCCGAGTGGCCCATATGCTTGTGATGAGGTACCCGGAGCCCATGGCCTCCAAAGTAGGCCCTGACACCTTTATAGTTGAGTCACAGCTGATGCCGAGTGCTCATCCTCCACGATGAAGATTGCCCGAGTGCATTGCTCCCGAGTACTCTTTGTCCGAGTGGTTCTTCTTCCCAAGTCCTGCTTCATATTAGCAGGCAGCGAGGCTATGAAGGGCTCCATGTAGATATATGAATAGTTTGCATTGAATAGGCACACCTATTAGGTGTAGCCTCCGACTTTATACTTAATTATGAAAACAATTAAACATAAAGTCAAAGATCTTTAACCATGTAGTCTTTCCCGAGTAGTATACTATTGGTATATGAGACTCTTCGGTATCATGTCAACCGAAAATAATTTATAGTCTTTGCCGAGTAACATGCCACTCATATATGAGACTCTTCAGCTTCATGTTAGCTGGAAAAGGTGTTTATAGTCTTTCTTGAGTGGCGTCCCACTCGAAAGTTAGACTCTTCAGCGTCATATCAGCTGGAAAGAATATTTATAGTCTCCCCCGAGTAGTGCACTGCTCGGAAGTTAGACTCCTCAGCGTCAGGTCGGCTGGAAAGAGATTTGCTCATGGCAACTGTTGGCCAAGCATGTAGGCCGAGTACCACTTTGTGAAATTTAATCCATTATGTGGTTAGGTGTACTTGAGAGATACCTGCGTCCCCAATTTTAATGAAGACCAGCTTGTGACCCTTATAAGAGTATATCTTCAATACTTGGTGGATAAGACAGATACCCAAACACATGTGTTCAGCAATTAGGCCTTCATGAAGCATATCTGTTTACCTCATCGGTTCCTGTTGGTAGCACCAGCACCGTGATTTTAACATAGCCAGCGAGCGGCCCATATTGAGCGTGTTACTGTAGAAACTCATATCTTGGTGGCCCAGTATCGACTGTGTAAGCCTAAGCCCACGAATCGGAAACGGCTCTATAAAAGGCGGGGAGAGAGAGAAAAAATTACTTCATCTTCTCCAATCCACCAATCGTTTCGTCTTCCAACTCACGCGCCGAAATTTCGCTTCCCACTCTGCTAGGGTTCGCCATTGTTCGCTTTTTCCCATTAGAACTCGGGCGATTCTGCTCCTCCTTGTCCATTCCAAGCCTCCCGCAACATTTCCCCCAAATCTTCTCATCTCTAACCATGCCGAGGGCTTCAGATCTTGTGGATGCGTCGAGTGAGGCATGGCCGACTTCGGATTGCGGTCGGTCCAAGCTGGAGCACTTGGAGAAGTTGCTGCAGCTGCAAAGCCGCGATATATTCGTTGGCGCCCGGCTGGAAGTGAATCAGTTCTAGAACCCCAAGCCGGTGAGACTGTTGTTTTCGCCTCCTTTTTTGACCGAGGTCTATTTCTTCCATCTTCTGACTTCCTCTGCCGTCTTCTTGCCTTCTATGGATTGGAGTTGGTGAATCTGAATCCCAACTCAGTCTTGCAAATTTCCATATTCGTAACTCTTTGCGAGTGTTTCTTGGGTGTGGAGCCCCATTTGAATCTTTTTAGACATTTGTTCCACATCAAGCCCTAGCCCTCCAAGAACAAGGTTTAGGTGATTGGGGGGGCCAGCCTTCAGCTGAGAAGTGAAATGAAAAAGACATATCTTCATCTTCCTCTGAAAACTTCCTTGAAAGGTTGGCACAAGGAGTGGTTCTATTGTTCTGATTTGGAACCCTCTCTGCCTCCGTTTACTGGTTTGCCTCCGGTGATCTCGTCCGATTGGTCATCAGAACCAACTTTTGAGGAGATGAGCCAAGTGCATTAGTTACTTGAAAGACTGGATAAGCTGAAGAAAGCCGGTCTGACCAGGCCCTGGGTAGCCAGGCGTTTCTTGACCTGGCGCATCCAGCCGTTGAAGCTGAGAAGCCAACTCTGTTGGAATTACCGGGGGAGAGATGATCCTGACCGAGAATGTCAAGATCTGGCTGACCAGCAAAAAGTGACCAAAGTGCTGTTCAGTTATTTCTCAGGGTGGTTGAGACTGAAGATGCAGCGCGCTCCGTCATGGCTTACAGCCGAAAATGGCCTCGTCTAAAGGTATCTTTCACTAATGTTGCCTTGTAGTTCGCCTGTGATGAGTGCTTGCAGATATATGTCCAGGTTGGCTCCAGGATGTGTAATATATATTGTTGAACCGCTTGCAGTCATGTGAGGAGTTTGATGATGACTCCCGAACACTGTCGGCCATGAAGTCGAAGAAGAGGCCAAGAAGTCCTTCTACTGCCCAGCCCGACTCCAAGAGGGTGGGGAAGATGCCTGTTGTAGACGAGGGCAAGAAGAAGGTTATTAGGTCGAGTGCCACAGCCGGGAGTCTAAAGATAAAAGACACCGCCGGTATAGCCCTCAGGCCACTGAGTCCCAGGCCAGGACCAGCGCAGTCGAGCTCAGCATCATCGAGCCCAATAAGAGTGCCGCCGGGTACAAGGTCAAGTCAAGCACCACCAGGCTTAGCAATATCGAGCCCAAGGATGGCACCGCCGAGTACCCGGGCACCCCAGCCGGCCGCACCGCAAACGGGGATGACCAGGACGAAAACGCCGCCATTGACTACCATGCCATCAGGCCTGACAGCCGGCGGCCCTCTAGTGCCATTTTCCGGATCCCCTGGACAGAAGCTCAAGTTCTCCAAGAGGTAGGTTGCACTGAATCTTCTGAAAATCTTGTTCGGCATAGTTGCATTTTGATGTTTGACCCATTACGCAGGAAGCGAGCTGACATCGATCTCAAGGAGACCACTCCGGCTACTCCCGTTGTCGGGCCAGCCCTAGCCGAGCTAGCGCCAGCGAGCACACCTGCTGAGCCAGCGACAGTCTTAGTTGCAGAAACTGAGATCATCCTGACTGCAAGGCCACCGACACCTGCTGACCAAGGGGCGAATGTCGAAGCTGTTGCTCCAGCCCCTAAGCCAACCTCCGGAGCCCCGGAGGTCACCGAGTTGAGAGCCAGAACCCCATTGCCTTCCCTGTTGCTGTCGTCGTCGTCTTCGGAGAGACCGGACCTCCCCAGGCTTGAAGCTCCTCCCCGCAAGCTCCCGAGAACCTTCCGCTGGGTAGCTCCCGATGGGGTAGCGAAGAAGTATGTACATGACGAAGCTGTAGCCGAGAAGGAGGGCGAAGCCTTGCTTCGCGCCGCAATTGCTGCATCCTAGGGAATTCAGGTAAGATTTACGCCGTGATAGGCTCTTGTCGATCTTCCTTGTTTGGATGTTCTAATGCTTGACTCTGCTTTGCTCTGTCTTTGCTCTGCTTTTGTTCTAAGTAGAAAATCATTGACCGCTCTGAGTAGATGAACGAGGTCCTGACCCAGCTTGCCCCCCAGCTCCAAGAATTGGACTAGCTCCGGGTCTTAAAGGACGAATTGGAGTGGCGTAGCCAGGAGAGGGAGTCCTGGCTAAAGGGAGCCATTAATCAGCTCAGGGACGAAAACTGGGACCAAGCCAAGAAGATCGGAAGTAAGTCTCCCGAATACGTCTTCCTGACCAAGCCCTTAGTATATTTCTCCAGCCATGCTGTTTCCCGACTGCCCAGTTGTGTCTTGATTGCAATGTTGAGTACTTGACTATTCTGATATGCAACCCTCGAAGCTGAGGTGAAGACCTAAATAGAGGGGGAAGCCAAGCTGAAGGAGGCCGAGAGGGCCAAGGCTGGTCTTGAAAAAGACAAGGCCGACTTGACAAGAGCCAAAGCCGAGCTTGAAAAAGAGAAGGCCGACTTGAGGAAGGCTAACGCCAAGCTCGAAAAGGAAAAAACTGAACTGGAGAAAGCCAAAGCCAAGTGGGAGGCCAACTATGAGAGTAAGCCTCCGCTCTGACAATGATCCTAACCAATCCAATAAGTACTCTGTCTGCAATTTTGCCTAACAAGTTTACTTGTCGATGAACCTGGGTAGCTGCTAGGGCCAATGCCCAGATCCAGTTTCAGGCTTTTGCCGAGGAGATGAAGGTTGTCAAGGAGTCACGAGAGATCCTTGCCGAGTCCGTGAAAGGGCTCCTTGACATCATGGATCCTCACTAGTGAGAACCAGCTCCAACACGATCTCCCATGTGCAGGCGCGCCTTAACGAAGCACCGAGTACCCTGAAGAGGTACTCGGATGAGCATGTTGTTGTCGGCGTGGCTCAAACCCTGGCAATGACCAAGTCAATCTACCCCAGGGCAGATATCGAAGCCATCGGAGAGGGATTCGCCGAGGAGACGACACCTGACGAGGCATTGGGGTTGATAGCCCAGGCGAGGCTGACTGTAGAGGTGATCACCCGAGACCTGGGTATGTAAGAACAGTCCATCATGCAGTCGGTGTATATAAACTTTTTGTAAGGACATGTGTAAATATATGTGCAATGCCGCCAAGCTCTAAGTTCTGAGATAGTTATCATTAGCTTTACCCGACAATATAGTCTACCCCGAGTTAGTCTATAGGAACTTAATAAAATCATTCACCGCAGAGAGCTGTACTCGGGCAAACATAACAAAGTCGTTGCAAAACTTCATAACTTAAGCAAAACAGGCTCGTATATTATTGACAAAGAACATATAATATATGCAGCCCCCGACTCACTACTCGGTTAAAACAAGCGGCATAGTGAGTCAGAGAAAAACTGTACACATGGGAAGATATAAAACTCAGGTATAGAAAGGATGTAGCTGTTCTATATTCCATGAGTTGCTGATGAGGGCACCATCTTTGGTCTTCAGTCGGTAGGCGCCTGGCCGCGTAACCTCGGCTATAATGAATGGTCCTTCCCATATTGGGGATAGTTTATGCCTGTCTCTGGTGGTTTGTATTTTTCTCAAGACGAGATCTCTAACCAAAAAGGCGCGGCCACGGACATTGTGATTGTGGTAGCGACGGAGGCCTTGAAGATACCTTGCCGGCTGGATTGTTACAATATCCCTTGTTTCTTCCAACTAATCTAGTTCGACCAATCGGGTATTGTTGGATTTTTCTTCTGAGTAAGCCCGGACTCATGGTGAGCTGAACTCTAACTCGGTTGGCAACACCACCTCAGCACCATAGACCAGAAAGAAAGGGGATTGCCCTGTTGGCCGACTAACCGTGGTTCTTAGAGACCAGAGAACAGATGGGAGTTCTTGTACCCACCGGCCCACGTATGGTTGTAGTTGGTCGAATATCCTTGCCTTGATGCCTTGTAAGACCATGCCATTGGCACGCTCAACTGGCCCATTGCTCCGCGGGTGTGCCACAGAAGCATAACAGATCTTGATGCCGAAGTCGTCATAGAAATCTTGAAAGACGCCACCCGTGAACTGAGTACTGCTGTCTGTGATGATGCGGTTAGGGACCCTGAATCGGTATAATATACTCATGATGAAGTCCTTTGCTCTTGCCACTGTTATGGTAGCAACAGGTTTTGCCTCAATCCACTTGGTGAATTTATCCACTACGATGAACAAGTGTGTGAACCCTCCTGGCGCTTTCTTGAAGGCCTAACCATGTCAAGCCCCCATACTGCAAAGGGCCAAGAGATTGGGATTGTTTGGAGTTCTTGGGCTGGGAGATTTGTTTGTCGTGCATAGAACTGGCAACCATCGCATGTGAGAACTATGTCTTTTACATCTGTTACTGCTATTGGCTAGAAAAATCCCTGCCGGTAAGCCTTTCCGACTAACGTCCTGGATGCGGCATGGTTGCCACATATGCCTGAGTGGATCGATTGCAGAATTTGCTTGCTCTCCTCAGTGGTGACGCAGCGCATGAGGACACCAGATGCACTTCTACGGTATAGGTTATATCCGACAACTAGGAATCTCTTGCTTCGATGTTTGATTTGTTCGGCTTGACTGCGGCCTTCTGGGAGTTCGTCGTCCAAGAGGAATTTGAGAACAGGAGTCCGCCAGTCTTGACATATGTTCAATACTTCGTCTGTTGCCAGGGTAGGTTCTTCTCCCAACTTCTCTGGTACTGGTTTCTTCTTGACTGACGGCTCCATGAGTTGCTCGACAAAGATCCCTGTAGGGACTACATCTCGCTTGGATCCCATGTTTGCTAATTCCTCTGCAGCATCATTGTATTGTCGTAGGACATGTGTTATCTCCAGCCCGTCGAACTTGTTTTCCAGCTTACGGACCTCCTGACAGTATGCCGCCATGGTATCATCGAGACATATCCAGTCTTTTATGACTTGGTTTACCACGAGTTGAGAGTCTCCGCGCACAACCAGTGGACGGATGCCGAGTGATATAGGATGCGGAGCCCGTGGATAAGTGCCTCGTACTCGGTGACATTGTGGGAAGCCGGGAAGTGGGTTTGTAGAACGTACTTGAGTTTTTCACTAGTAGGGGACGTCAGTACAACGCGAGCCCCGGCGCCGCGATCCGTAAGAGAACCGTCGAAGTACATTGTCCAGTACTCTAGCTTCGCTGTTGATGTAGCCATCTGAACTTCTGTCCACTCGGCCATGAAGTCAGCTAGAGCTTGTGATTTGATTGCTGTCCGTGGCTGAAAGGTGATGTCGAACGCCATCAACTCGAGCGCCCATTTAGCAATTTGGCCAGTGGCCTCATGGTTATGCAGGACGTCCCCGAGTGGATACGATGTGACCACCGTGACTTGATGCGATTGGAAGTAATGCACCAGCTTTCGGACAGTGATGAGTAGGCCATAGAGCAGCTTCTGGACTTGCGGATATCTCATCTTGGAGTTGGCAAGGACCTCGCTGACAAAGTAGATTAGCCATTGAATCTTCTGTATGTGACTCGATTCAGGTTGCTCGACAACCAACACCGTGCTGACTACTTGAGTGGTTGCCGCTACATATAGCATTAATGGCTCTTGGGGCATAGGTGACGCCAACACAGGTGGTGATGTGAGAAATTTTTGAAGTCTTCGAAGGCTTGCTGGGCTTCGGGAGTCCATTGGAAATTGTTTGCTTTCTTTAATAGCTTGAAAAAGGGCATGCCCCGTTCGCCTAGTCAGGAAATAAATCGGCTGAGTGCTGCCATGCTGCTCTGTCAGCTTCTGGACGCCCTTCTAGCTAGTCGGGGGTGCCATGTTCATGATCGCATTGACTTTCTCCAGGTTAGCCTCGATGCCGCGATGCAAGACGATGAAGCCGAGTAGCTTGCCGGATGGCACGCCGAAGACGCATTTTTCTGGGTTCAACTTCATCTTGAATCTTCGAAGATTTTGGAAGGTTTCTTCCAGGTCAGCGATGAGGTTTTCTTTGGACTTGATCTTGATCACCATGTCGTCGACGTAGGCTTCCACGTTGCGCTCGATCTGAGTGTGTAGACACCGCTGAATTGCTTGTTGGTACATTGCTCTGGCGTTTTTCAAACCGAATGGCATAGTGATGTAGCAATAGGCGCCAAACGGCGTGATGAAAGACGTCTTTAAGTAGTCTTCCTCCTTCAGGCTGATTTGGTGGTATCATGAGTAACAGTCGAAGAAAGCACGAGAAGTTCGCACCCTACGGTTGAATCCACCACTCGATCTATTCTTGGTAGACCGAACGGATCCTTGGGGCACGCCTTGTTTAGATCAGTGTAGTCGACACACATGCGCCATTTACCGTTTTTCTTCCGGACCAGAACTGGGTTTGCTAGCTAGTCCGGGTGGTAGACCTCTTTGGTGAACCCGGCTGCGAGGAGTTTGGTTATCTCCTCCCGAATAGCATCCTTCCGGTCTTATGCAAAGCACCGTAGCCTTTGCTTGACTAGCTTGGCGTCTGTCTTGACATTGAGGGCGTGCTCGATCACCTCCCTTGGTACGCCCAGCATGTCGGACGGTTTCCATGCGAAGATATCCTTGTTAGCTTGAAGGAAGGTGATGAGCGTGTCTTCCTATTTGGGGTCGAGTCTGGTGCCGACTAGAGCAGTCTTGGAGAGGTCGGAAGGGTCCAGGGGGATCTTCTTCGTGTCAAAGTTCACTGAAATTTCAGACTTTGCTGCTTTTTTCACCGAAACTTGGTCTTCCTCGACTTCAGTTGTGATGGCCTGCCGAATGCTGTTACATCCGACTGCCGTCTGTTGTGATTGAGCCAACTCGCAGCTCTCCTTGTCGCAGGTGAAGGCTTGCTTGACGTTGCTGTGGAGGGAGAGGACTTCGGCTGGCCCGGGCGTCTTGAGCACCATGTATGTATAGTGCGGTATCGCCATGAATTTGGCGAGCGCTGGTTGTCTGAGTATCGCGTGGTAAGCGGTTTCAAAGTCAGTGACCTCGAAGCAGATGTTTTCTGTGCGGAAGTTATCCCGCGTACCGAAGGTGACCGGCAATGTTATCCGTCCGAGGGCAGTTGAAGACAGGCTGGGAATTATCCTGTGGAAGGGCGCTGTCACACCCTGAGTTTAGCCACACAGAAACTTTACTGGAGAAAATACCTAAGAAAAGGAATTTTAAAATGGCTAGAGAAATTAATTGATGGTGTAAAATGCAAGATAATAAATTATCGTGGCCGGGAATATTTTTCTTGTATTCTCTGTGCCAAAATACATTAACTGGATTTTTAGTGGAATTTACAGAGTACAGGAACTATTTTTAATAAATCAAATACGCTTATCGGAATTTAAATCGTCCTGGGAATCTTTTTCCTTTTCTTTTCCCTTCTGTTTCCTCTGTTTCCTCTTTTTTTTCCATCGCCGGGCCGCCGGCCCAGCACTGTGCCGGGTCCTTTTTTTTCCCTCCCCGGCCATTTCCTCCCCGCGCCCGTGCCCCGCTGCCGCGCCCTCGCGCCCGTGCCCCGCTGCCGCGCCCGTGCCCCGCTGCCGAGCTCCTCGCGCCCGCACCCCACGCCCTCGTGCCCGAGCTCCTCGCGCCCACGCACCCGCTGACAGGCCGGGCCCGCCTGTCATATTCATCTTCCTCCTCCGTCCGAATCGGGCAGAGAGGAAATTCCCCGGAGCCGTCCGATCCGGCGCCGCCTCCCGCCTCATCCCGCGCGCCCTCCACTCGTTCAAACGGTCGCGGACCGAGTCCGCCCCACTCCCCCGAGTTCTCCGGCGTCCACGTCCCCTCTCTCCCGAGAATCTCGCACACGATGCCCACGCCGCCGTCCACTCTCCCGTGCGCGATTGGGGCCGTTCGGCCTCGATCTCTCTCGGCCGACTGTATAAAAACCATCTCCACCCTCTCCTCCATCTTTTCCCCAACACGCCGAGCTTTCCAGTGCCCCAGAACCCCGTCGCCATCGCGCACCCGAGCTCCACCGTTTTTTCGCCGCCTCCGGCCGCCGCTCGCCGCCGTTCCGTACGCCGCCAGGCTACTCCGCCACCGCCTTCACCTCCGCCGCACCGCGCCGCATCTCGGCCGCCACTCCGTGGAAGCCGAAGCTCGCCGGACCGCCTGGCCTGCGCGCACGGTGAGTATCGGCCCTCCGTTTCCTTTCCGGCCGGTGATTCCCGCCGCGCCGTGTCACCATTCTCCGCTCTAACTCCTCTCCCGTCCTCCTCATCCTCCAGGACACCTCAGCAATCGCCTCTCGCCCGTTCCCCGCCGTCGGAGTTCCGTCGCCGATGTCGTCCCGAGGCTGCCGCCGCCTTTTCGTCGCCACCGTCGTCTTCGCGCCGTCGCTCGCCGTCGCGAGCCGCCGGTGAGAACCCCCTCCGTTTTCCCGTTCATTTCCGCCCCTCCGTGTGGTCGTCACCGCGCCGGGTGGTTGCCGCCGGCGACCATCGGGTCACGTGCACGCCGCCGCCTCTCGCTCGGGACGGCTGGCTTCGGCCGCCGCTCCCCGGGGCCGTCCGATCTGCCGGGTGGCAGATCGGGGCCTCCCGCTCGCTCGCCCGCGTGGTTGCCCGCGGTGGCGCCACGTGGTGCGCCCGCCTCTGTGCGCCGTCGCCTCCCTCTCCGGTGACGTTTTTTTTTATCGGTTAATGCGCATTAAATCACTGGCTAATTATATTCACTCTGAAAATAGCAGTAAAATTCAATAAATCATAACTATTTCATGCGAACTCTGATTAAGTCCATTCAAATTTCATTAAATCCAGAAAAATGCCTAGAATCCATTAAAAATACTTTCAGCCCATGTTTGTTGACCCCCCCATGTACTGTTTTTAATTGTTTATGCATTGTTTGTTGTAGAATCCGACGCCGGTAATTCTCCTGCGTATTTCGAGATCGTAGCCGAATACCTTGAGCCGGAGCAAGGCAAGTCGCACTGATACTTTGATCAATTTGTACCCATTTTTCATTAAATTGCTTTGTTTACGCAAATAAACTGCATTATTTCAATAATTCATGTGGATTGGTATTGCCTATACAATGTCAGGATGAAGCCTTAGTTTTGATGACTAAATCCTTGTCACCTGGGTAATAATATGAGTAGAATATAATCCCTAGGATGCTTAGCCATGCTTAGCAACATAGCTCACCTGGGAATTAAATAATGTCTTTTTATATGATTCGACTCAATGTCGGAAAAATGGAACCTTGGATAGGTTGTTGTTAAGTTCCTAAAATTTTGACCTAAATGGTGGGCTGTGGGTGTATGATTTTGCTTGTCACACCCATGGCAATTAAGGACCGGTTCGCGGGAACCACTTGGGCAACTTCCCGTACTTGCCACAAGCCAGCGTGGGCAACGGCTGGGCTTGAAGCGTTTCTTCTCCCTCTCCTAGGCACCGAAGAAGAGGGTGGGCGTGATGGAGTTGGGTCGGCCCGGGGTAGGGTTGATCGGCTGCCGGATTCACCGTGGCACAAGGGGGGTAGCCTGGCCAATATGGCGTGCCCTGTCGGCAGGTGCAGCCTCAGCGTGGTGTGGATGGTTAGGGAGGGGTTGCGTGAACGGTCCTGTCACAGCCTCGCACGGGACATCGTGGTGATGTACTGGCACACGGGAACGTGTGTGGGGGCTGTGTCTTGTGGGTACAGTTGTACACCTCTGATCAGAGTAAAACTATTCGAATAGCCGCGCCCGCGGTAATGGGCACATTGGCCAAGACTCACCGTGATTAGTCTCACCCTAGATAACTAATCATGCTTTATCAAACCGGTGTTGTGGAAGGTGTGAGTCCGGTCGACGTGGTTGAGTTGACCGGGGGTGACTGGTTAGCGTGGTTTAACGCTAATCGGTGGAGACTGGTGAGTGTGGTGTAACTCTCATCAGTTACGCCTGGTGGTCGTGGTGTAACTTCCATCAGCGCGGCCTGGTCAACGTGGTTTAGCGTTGGTCGGGAAAAACTGGTCAGCGTGGTACGTTGTCCGGTGGTGACTGGTTAACGTGGTGTAGCGTTAATCAGTGGAGTCCGGGTAACGTGGTGTAACGGTACCCGGAGGTGTCTGGTGAACGTGGTGTAGCATTCATCAGTGGAGACTGGTTGACGTGGTTTAGCGTCAATCAGTTGGGAATGGTTGGGCCTGGTTAACGTGGTGTAACGTTAATCAGTGGTGAATTAATATTGTTAATTAAATCAACTTTTCAATGTTTGCGAACTACTCCCTTTTGCAACTGCTTTTCCACAAATAAACCCTATCCCATCTTTGTACCCTGTGCATATGCATATTTGTGGGTGTGATTTGTTGAGTACTGTGGGTGGTACTCAGCCTTGCTCCAATTTTCCCCCCAGTGTTGGAGGACGCGTCAGATGAAGATCATCCTGAGGAATAGGCTGGCTCCGCCGTCAAGGTGCCTGTGGGAATGGAATCGGCTGCTTGGCCAGATGTTTATAGACTCCGTTTTACCTTTTTCCGCTGCATTTATGTAATTTACAGTTTACTCTGTTTGTAAGACACTCTGTATGGCAACTTGGTTTGTGTACCCTGGCTTTCCTGGGCAGGGATTTATTACATATTAATGTTCAGAATTTCGGTGTGAATTTCTGGGCGTTACAAGTTGGTATCAGAGCCGAGCTTGACCGTAGGACCAGCCAAATGGAAACCCTAAGAGCCCTCTGAAATTCTCATTTGCATATGCCTCTTACAGTTGGAGTTATTTTGGGAAAAGTGGGAATCTATTTTCAGGTTGGGGTAAAATCTTGGCCGTTTATGTGATTGAAAATTTGAGTCAAACCTGGAGTTAAATTTTTGTTTCAAGGATTGACATAGTGTCCAAATTTTGGGAAAACATTGGTTATTCTTGGGAAAGGTTTGATTTACAGCATGCATAAAATCTCTTTATTTGTGTTGAAATTATTATGTGAATCTTATGTGGTATTATGTGGTTTCGCAATGGTATTTTGTTGGTTTCAAATTTACTTACAAAACTATTTACTGCATAAAATCATTGTTGTTTCCAAATTATTTATTGTTTACTTATTTGGATCTGAGCATACATTGATTCCCCCCCCCCCCTTTGCTATCTGTAAACGCAGCACCACCCCCACCGGCACCAGTTCCAGCACCAGCTCAAGCGCCTGCACCAGCTCCAGTACCAGCACCGACGGGTGGATGGATCAGTGCATCGTCTGACGGCGATGGCTCTTAGGGGGACACCAGCATCCACGGGGGTTTCACTTCTACGGACGACAGCAGCTCCTTCAGTGGGTCCCGCACTCGCAGCGAGGCCAGTTCTTTGGCCCATGGGAGTGTGGATTATGTGGGCGGATCCAGGAGCCGCACAGACGACGAGGCCGGAGACGAGCAGGAGCCGGAGTACGACTCGGATGACTGTCGAAGCCGCTCGGAGCATTAGACGCGCCACCCTTAGCTTTGCCGTTTTCTTAGTTTGATTTCCTGTTTAGTTGTAATGTTAGGAATGTTTGTTTGTTTGGGGTTAGTGGTGGCATGCCGTCTGTTGTGGTATGTCCGCCGTAATTAGGAGTTGAACTGTTTTTCCTATGTTTCCAACCAAGAAGTTCAGTTAATTTAATCCAATCACTTAATTATCACCCCTGTTTCTGAGCCACCTGTTTTTCTCCTCCCCTCCCTCTGCTCTCCCCTTCCTTTGCTCTCCCCTTCAGATGGTGAACACAAGGAGAATTGGTTATCTTCAAGTCACCCGTGCCGTTGCGTCGGGAAGCAAGCTTGAATCAAGTCGCAGCAGAGCAACCACCAGAAAGTGGAACAAAGCCAGAAAGGAAAATACAGGATATTCCAATAGTAAGGGAATACCAGGATGTGTTCCCAGAGGACCTACCAAGGATGCCACCAAAAAGGGAAATTGAATTCAGGATTGATCTGGCACCTGGAACAGCGCCAATATACAAGAGGCCTTACAGAATGGCACCGAATGAGATGGCCGAAGTCAAGAAGCAAGTCGACGACCTGCTACAGAAGGGTTACATCCGACCAAGCACATCACCTTGGGAAGCACCTGTCATCTTTGTGGAAAAGAAAGACAAGACAAAACGGATGTGCGTGGACTACCGCGCACTAAACGATGTCACCATCAAGAACAAGTACCCTTTGCCGAGGATTGATGATCTGTTCGATCAATTGGAGGGTGCCACCGTCTTCTCCAAGATAGACATGCGATCAGGCTATCATCAACTTAGAATTTGAGAAGAGGATATACCAAAGACAGCCTTCACCACGCAGTATGGGTTGTATGAGTGCACTGTTATGTCCTTTGGACTGACCAATGCACCCGCCTTTTTCATGAATCTGATGCACAAGGTATTCATGGAGTTCCTGGACAAGTTTGTGGTAGTGTTCATCGACGACATCTTGATCTACTCGAAGTCAATGTTAAAGCATGAGCAACATCTTCGTTTGGTTCTGGAAAAGTTGAGAGAACACCAGTTGTACGCCAAGTTCAGCAAGTGCGACTTCTGGCTGAGAGAAGTGCAATTCCTCGGACACATCATCACCGCTCAAGGAGTTACCGTGGATCCAACGAACGTGGAATCTGTCACCAATTGGAAACCGCCTAAGACAGTGACACAAGTAAGGAGTTTTCTTGGACTTGCGGGGTACTACCGCCGGTTCATCGAGAACTTCTCGAAGATTGCCAGACCTATGACTCAGCTACTGAAGAAGGATGTTAAGTTTGTCTGGACCTCTGCATGCAATCACAGCTTTGAAGCACTCAAGAAGAAGTTGGTTTCAGCACCAGTTCTGATCTTACCAGATCCCAAGAAAGATTTCCAAGTATACTGTGATGCATCCTGCCAAGGGCTAGGGTGCGTGTTGATGCAAGAAGGCAGGGTTGTAGCCTATGCATCGCGTCAGTTACGCCCCCATGAGAGCAATTACCCAACACACGACCTGGAATTGGCCGCAGTGGTCCATGCTTTGAAAATTTGGCGGCATTACCTCATTGGTAACCGTAGTGAGATTTATACGGACCACAAGAGCTTGAAGTACATCTTCACCCAGCCTGATTTGAACCTCCGCCAGAGAAGGTGGCTGGAACTGATTAAGGACTATGATGTGGGGATACATTACCATCCAGGGAAAGCTAATGTCGTGGCAGACGCCTTGAGCAGGAAAAGTTACTGTAACACCGCCCAGGCAGAGGCGATGTGCAAGGAAATGCAGCAGGAGTTTGAATGCTTGAATCTGGGCATTGTTGAACATGGATTCGTGGCAGCCCTAGAGGCTCAACCCACGCTTTTTGATCAAGTTCGCAAGGCACAAGCGAACGATCCAGAAATCGAAGAACTTAAGAAGAACATGAGAGTCGGAAAAGCTCAGGGTTTTACGGAAGATGAGAACGGGACGGTATTGATGGGGGAACGTTTGTGCGTTCCAGAGAATAAAGAACTCAAGGACCTAATACTCCGGGAAGCCCATGAGACACAGTACTCCATTCATCCAGGAAGCACCAAGATGTACCAAGACCTTAGAACCATGTTTTGGTGGGCCAGCATGAGAAGGGAAATCGCTGAGTTTGTGGCACTTTGTGATGTGTGTCAGCGAGTCAAGGCAGAACACCAACGGCCTGCAGGACTGCTACAGCCACTCAAGGTCCCAGAGTGGAAGTGGGAAGAGATCGGGATGGATTTTATCACCGGGTTGCCCCGGACATCATCGGGGTATGACTCAATCTGGGTGATCGTGGATCGACTCACCAAAGTTGCGCATTTCATCCCCGTGCATACCACGTACTCGGGTAAGAAACTGGCGGAACTGTATATGGCTCGCATAATGTGTTTACATGGAGTACCCAAGAAGATCGTTTCTGATCGTGGTAGCCAGTTCACTTCCAAGTTTTGGCAGAAGTTACAAGAAGAGTTGGGAACCCGACTGAACTTCAGCACGGCATATCATCCGCAAACAGATGGTCAGACTGAAAGAGTCAATCAGATATTGGAGGACATGCTGAGAGCTTGTGCACTAGACTTCGGAGGAACATGGGATAAGAGCTTACCCTACGCAGAGTTCTCGTACAATAACAGCTACCAGGCCAGCTTGCAGATGGCACCGTTTGAAGCTCTGTATGGCAGGAAGTGCCGCACACCCCTTTTCTGGGATCAGACAGGTGAACGTCAGGTATTCGGAACCGACGCACTCAAAGAAGCAGAAGAGAAGGCAGCCATAATACGAGAGCGTTTGAAGACGGCTCAATCCAGACAGAAGAGTTATGCTGACAACCGACGACGAGACTTAAGCTTCGAGGAAGGAGACTACGTGTACCTTCGCGTCACCCGACTCCGCGGAGTACACAGGTTCCAAACCAAAGGGAAGCTAGCACCACGTTTCGTGGGACCCTACCAAGTGCTAGCCCGTAAAGGTGAAGTGGCATATCAGTTGAGCCTCCCAGCTTCAATGACTGGCATACACGATGTGTTCCACGTGTCACAACTGAAGAAGTGTCTGAGGATACCAGCAGAACAGGCAGATCCGGAACAGATCGAGATCCAGGAAGACCTCACCTATGTGGAGAAGCCAATACGGATCCTGGAGATCAGTGAAAGAAACACCAGGAGCCGAGTAATCAGATTCTGCAAGGTACAGTGGAGTCACCATTCAGAGGAAGAAGCCACCTGGGAGCGAGAAGACGAACTGAAGTCCGCCCATCCTCACCTTTTCGCCAGCGCCTCCGAATCTCGGGGACGAGATTCTGTTTAAGGGGGGTAGGTTTGTCACACCCTGAGTTTAGCCACACAGAAACTTTACCGGAGAAAATACCTAAGAAAAGGAATTTTAAAATGGCTAGAGAAATTAATTGATGGTGTAAAATGCAAGATAATAAATTATCGTGGCCGGGAATATTTTTCTTGTATTCTCTGTGCCAAAATACATTAACTGGATTTTTAGTGGAATTTACAGAGCACAGGAACTATTTTTAATAAATCAAATACGCTTATCGGAATTTAAATCGTCCTGGGAATCTTTTTCCTTTTCTTTTCCCTTCTGTTTCCTCTGTTTCCTCTTTTTCTCCATCGCCGGGCCGCCGGCCCAGCACTGTGCCGGGTCCTTTTTTTTCCCTCCCCGGCCTTTTCCTCCTCGCGCCCGTGCCCCGCTGCCGCGCCCTCGCGCCCGTGCCCCTGCGAGCTCCTCGCGCCGCGTGCCCCCAGCCCGCTCCTCGCGCCCGCCCCCACGCCCTCGCGCCCGAGCTCCCGTGCCCACGCCCGCTGACAGGCCGGGGCCCGCCTGTCATCTTCATCTTCCTCCTCCGTCCGAATCGGGCGGAGGGAAATTCCCCCGGAGCCGTCCGATCCGGCGCGCCTCCCGCCTCATCCGCGCGCCCTCCACTCGTTCAAACGGTCGCGGACCGAGTCCGCCCCACTCCCCCGAGTTCTCCGGCGTCCACGTCCCCTCTCTCCCGTGAATCTCGCACACGATGCCCACGCCGCGTCCACTCTCCCGTGCGCGATTGGGGCCGTTCGGCCTCGATCTCTCTCGGCCGACTGTATAAAAACCATCTCCACCCTCTCCTCCATCTTTTCCCCAACACGCCGAGCTTTCCAGTGCCCCAGAACCCCGTCGCCATCGCGCACCCGAGCTCCACCGTTTTTTCGCCGCCTCCGGCCGCCGCTCGCCGCCGTTCCGTACGCCGCCAGGCTACTCCGCCACCGCCTGCACCTCCGCCGCACCGCGCCGCATCTCGGCCGCCACTCCGTGGAAGCCGAAGCTCGCCGGACCGCCTGGCCTGCGCGCACGGTGAGTATCGGCCCTCCGTTTCCTTTCCGGCCGGTGATTCCCGCCGCGCCGTGTCACCATTCTCCGCTCTAACTCCTCTCCCGTCCTCCTCATCCTCCAGGACACCTCGGCAATCGCCTCTCGCCCGTTCCCCGCCGTCGGAGTTCCGTCGCCGACGTCGTCCCGAGGCTGCCGCCGCCTTTTCGTCGCCACCGTCATCTTCGCGCCGTCGCGAGCCGCCGGTGAGAACCCCCTCCGTTTTCCCGTTCATTTCCGCCCCTCCGTGTGGTCGTCGCCGCGCCGGGTGGTTGCCACCGGCGACCATCGGGTCGCGTGCGCGCCGCGCCTCCCGCTCGGGACGCTGGCTTCGGCCGCCGCTCCCCGGGCCGTCCGATCTGCCGGGTGGCAGATCGGGGCCTCCGCTCGCTCGCCCGCGTGGTTGCCGCGGTGGCGCCACGTGGTGCGCCCGCCTCTGTGCGCCGTCGCCTCCCTCTCCGGTGACGTTTTTTTTATCGGTTAATGCGCATTAAATCACTGGCTAATTATATTCACTCTGAAAATAGCAGTAAAATTCAATAAATCATAACTATTTCATGCGAACTCTGATTAAGTCCATTCAAATTTCATTAAATCCAGAAAAATGCCTAGAATCCATTAAAAATACTTTCAGCCCATGTTTGTTGACCCCCCCATGTACTGTTTTTAATTGTTTATGCATTGTTTGTTGTAGAATCCGACACCGGTAATTCTCCTGCGTATTTCGAGATCGTAGCCGAATACCTTGAGCCGGAGCAAGGCAAGTCGCACTGATACTTTGATCAATTTGTACCCATTTTTCATTAAATTGCTTGGTTTACGCAAATAAACTGCATTATTTCAATAATTCATGTGGATTGGTATTGCCTATACAATGTCAGGATGAAGCCTTAGTTTTGATGACTAAATCCTTGTCACCTGGGTAATAATATGAGTAGAATATAATCCCTAGGATGCTTAGCCATGCTTAGCAACATAGCTCACCTGGGAATTAAATAATGTCTTTTTATATGATTCGACTCAATGTCGGAAAAATGGAACCTTGGATAGGTTGTTGTTAAAGTTCCTAAAATTTTGACCTAAATGGTGGGCTGTGGGTGTATGGTTTTGCTTGTCACACCCATGGCAATTAAGGACCGGTTCGCGGGAACCACTTGGGCAACTTCCCGTACTTGCCACAAGCCAGCGTGGGCAACGGCTGGGCTTGAAGCGTTTCTTCTCCCTCTCCTAGGCACCGAAGAAGAGGGTGGGCGTGATGGAGTTGGGTCGGCCCGGGGTAGGGTTGATCGGCTGCCGGATTCACCGTGGCGCAAGGGGGGTAGCCTGGCCAATATGGCGTGCCCTGTCGGCAGGTGCAGCCTCAGCGTGGTGTGGATGGTTAGGGAGGGGTTTGCGTGAACGGTCCTGTCACAGCCTCGCACGGGACATCGTGGTGATGTACTGGCCACACGGGAACGTGTGTGGGGGCTGTGTCTTGTGGGTACAGTTGTACACCTCTGATCAGAGTAAACTATTCGAATAGCCGCGCCGCGGTAATGGCACATTGGCCAAGACTCACATGATTAGTCTCACCCTAGATAAGTAATCATCTTTATCAAACTGGTGTTGTGGAAGGTGTGAGTCCGGTCGACGTGGTGAGTTGACCGGGGGTGACTGGTTAGCGTGGTTTAACGCTAATCGGTGGAGACTGGTGAGTGTGGTGTAACTCTCATCAGTTACGCCTGGTGTCGTGGTGTAACTTCTGTCATCAGCGCGGCCTGGTCAACGTGGTTTAGCGTTGTCGGGAAAAACTGGTCAAGCGTGGTACGTTGTCCGGTGGTGACTGGTTAACGTGGTGTAGCGTTAATCAGTGGAGTCCACGTAACGTGGTGTAACGGTACCCGGAGGTGTCTGGTGAACGTGGTGTAGCGTTCATTGGTGGAGACTGGTTGACATGGTTTAGCGTCAATCAGTTGGAATGGTTGGGCCTGGTTAAAGTGGTGTAAGTTAATCAGTGGTTGAATTAATATTGTTAATTAAATCAACTTTTCAATGTTTGCGAACTACTCCTTTTGCAACTGCTTTTCCGCAAATAAACCCTATCCCATCTTTGCTACCCTGTGCATATGCATATTTGTGGGTGTGATTTGTTGAGTACTGTGGGTGGTACTCAGCCTTGCTCCAATTTTCCCCCCAGTGTTGGAGGACGCGTCAGATGAAGCATCATCCTGAGGAATAGGCTGGCTCCGCCGTCAAGGTGCCTGTGGGAATGGAATCGGGCTGCTTGGCCAGATGTTTATAGACTCCGTTTTACCGTTTTTTCGCCTGCAGTTCTTTTTATGTAATTTACAGTTTACTCTGTTTGTAAGAACACTCTGTATGGCAACTTGGTTTGTGTACCCTGGGCTTTCCTGGGCAGGGATTTAATTACACATTAATGTTCAGAATTTCGGTGTGATTTCTTGGCGTTACAGCGCCGTACTCGCCACAATTCTAAACGAGGGATCTTCATCTCATCCAAAGTCTTGGCGAACAAAATGTTGAGTGCACTGCCTCCATCTATGAGTACCTTCTTTAACTTGATATTTTTGATGACCGGGTCCATGACGAGTGCGTAGCGTCCCAGGTGTGAAACCCAATCTGGATGATCTGCACGGGTTTAATGTGATGACATCTCTAACCAGCGCAAAATACTAGGGGCGTCTGCCGTAGAGACTGTGTTGACGTCGTGTGCTGTTAGCTTCTGCTTCCGCTTGGACTCATACGCAGACACCTCCGAAGATGTGGTTGAGCTCGGCTGGGGATTGGAAAATCGTTGGCCGAGCCTGAATCTGGCTTGTCTTTGTCTTGTTGGCACAGATGATGAAGCCTGCTCAGGCAAACTTCTTAAGCTGAAGCAGTCCTTGGCCGCGTGCTTGCCCTTGAGGTGGAAGGGGCAAGGCCGTCATAACTTTCTGGTAGTCGTTGTTCCTTGGGGGCCGTGACGACTGTTCGCTCCCATGTTGGCCACCTCGTTGTCCGACTTCCGCTTGCGGCTACCGGACTTGTTCTGTGATGGCTCATTATCTTTGGCCTTCTGGTCCTTCTGCGGGGCTCTTTCTTCTCGTCGAGGGCCTCTGCGACCGCTTCAGCCGAGTCAGCGTATTTTTGCCATATCGAAGAGAGCCTGGACAGAGGCTAGTGGCTTCCGAGTGAACTTCGCGAATGAAGGGCGTCCTTATCCCTTGCAGAAGGCGGCGATGACGACCTCGATCCTTGATCATAGGGGTGGAATTGCGCTTCTCGGAGAACCTTTTGATGAATTCTCGGAGGATTCGTTCTTTCTCTAGTGTAGCTGGTAGAGATCATGCTCGGAAGATGGTCTCTCGTAGTCCCTTGAAAATTGGCTATGAAGCGTTCCCTGGAGTTTCCCTAGGAGCCGATTGATTGTCTTGGGAGCCCTGTTAGCCATGTCCTCGCTGAGTCGGCCAAGCGCGACCAGAGTAGTTAGCCATGGCTTTATGATCACCTCTGGCATCTCGAATTGCCAGAGTATATAACGGTGAGCCAGGACTCGGGGTTAGTCTTGCTGTTGTATTTCTCGATTCCTGTGGCTTGAAGCCCGACGGCCAGTCGACATCTTGTAGCTCCCAGGTGAAGGCTGGTAACGCCTTCATCTTCGTGAGGGCTCTGGCTTCAGGCCACGACGGTTAAACCGCTTGTGGTGGAGACTAAAACGCTCATGCTCGTCCTCTAGTCGGCGTTGCTCGTCGTCTTCGCCTTGGCGGCGCCGAGCATTAATCTCTTGGTGGAGATCACGTTGTAGTTGGACTCGAAGGTCTTGGGTTGAACTGGCAATCGTTCTGGGTGACACCGCCGATTGTGTTGTTGGTCTTGCGAGTGATGTTGTTTGTGACTCCTCGTGCCGGCTGACTTGAGCGCGCCCGACATCGTGCAGATGTAGACAAGCCTGCTACGGAGAAACTTGACGGTTGGTCGGTACAAGTGTGTCACCTAACTGCTGGTGCTACTGACAGGCAACAGCTGTAATCATCGCCTTGATTCTTGGCGATAGTCGGGTGGCCTAGTGATCAGGCTCGAGCTGGAGTGTGTCCAGCAGGGTTGCAGCGGCCACAACGTTCTGTTGTGGCGTGACGAAGACGTCATGGTCGCCGACTTTGGTCTGGAGGATCTATTGCTGAGCGGCCCAGCACTGCGTAGCTCGTCGTTGCGAGCCTTGCGATCGGCCTCCTCTTGTTGCCGTAGTCGCGTGCCTCCTCTTGTTGCTCCTCTTGTAGTCGGCACACCCTGTGGAGGGTTGAAGCCATGAAGATCTTCGAGGAAGAAGGAAACTCGCCAGACCTGGTGTCCGAACTAGTGTTCGAACCACTGTCCGACTTGGAGTCGGAATCCGAGTAGTTGATCAGAGAAGAATGACTCCGACCTCCCTAGATCCAATCTGGATCGGCTCTGGGCCGTGTCCAAACTGAAGCGTAGGGATTGGGTCTGCCGCGTGAGATGTAAATCCATGGCGTCGTCGAGTCTGCACGGAGATTGATGATCTCTCCCCTTCCTAGCCCGACCTGGACTGGCTCAAGGCCAAGCGCGAGTCAGACGCCGAAGGAGAGAGTTTGTCCGAGACTCGGACAGGTGGTTGATCGCCGCATAGATCGAAGGAGGTGCTGCAGCGTCTTGTGGCGCTAACTAGCGTGGAGTCGGCTAGTTCCTCGCTGGTCGGATTGGATCTGCATTGGCCAAGGTGAGGTTGCCAAACATGTCGGCGATGAAGTCGAGGTTTCCGAAGGAAATTGTATCTCCGGGAGAGAATTTGTCGCCGTCGACTCTGTTGTTGGATTCCGTCGAGCTTGTAGATGTAGATCTTGCCGAAGCCCCTACCTGGCGCGCCAACTGTCGATGTTTTACACCGGCAATATGATTATAGGGCTACTCGGCAGATGGAAACTCGATGGATTGCAAAGGAACATAGGAAGATTTTATACTAGTTCAGGCCCTCGATGTCAGGTAATACCCTATGTCCAGTTGTGATATATTCCTTTGAGGATGTGTGTTGTTCTGATGAACTCGTGCCCTCAGGGGACGCCCTGCCTCCACTTATATATTAGGGAGACAGGGGTACAAGGTAAAGTCCCAGCCGAGCCCAGCTGTTAACGCGAAAATTTGGTAAGGCCCTATGTCAGATTCGGTCAAAGGGGAAATTGCAGTCAATTGATGGAAATTGATCCAGAAGAGACGATTCTGGGAAGGAGCCGTGAAAACCGCTGTTTGGCAGTTGTTTACTGTACCTATTATTAGGCAAGTGTTTATCTTAGGAAACCTGACCCTCGTGTCCGGTCAGGTCTTGTTAGCGTTTTCTGTTATAGTTAGGAAATCATGTACCGTGTCAATAAGGACTCATGTACTCGGGGTATAAATACATACGCCCGGAGACCTTGTAAATTATCACTCGATCAATACAAATTCGGCGGCAGTCGCCACCCTTCCGACGGGATCTTGCTTCTCGAGCCGGGCTGCATCGGTAGGTCCGACTCTGCGAGAGGGTAAGTCTGTCACCCCGGCTACCTATCGGGCTAGACTTACTCGGTTAGGTCCGATATTCTAGTCGGTTTATGGTAGTCGGCTTACCACGATATATTTATTTTATCTATGGCTGCATCAGTTCAGTTTGATCTCATAGATTGATTAGGTATATACATCACGCGTGCACTAGATCGTATCGCTTACTGGGCGCGGTTTATCATCAGTTTGTGCTGCATCGGTTTAGGATCCGCCTAGTTAAACTCTACATAATCGTCTGCTTAGCGATACTTTACGTGCGAGCCTTATCGGTGTGTATAGCGGAAGTTATCATGTATTTTAGGCATCACGATCGCCCTCGAATCTATCGGCTGATCGAGATGCTCGTTATTATTATCAGTCTGTGCTGCACACGGTTGGGTCCGATCTATGACTGAATAATTAACATTACCCTAAAAGCCAATGGTTTTATGCGAGTTGTTATCGGATGTTAGCATAGTTATCTCTTAATTAAAATAGCGGATTATACTGCTGCTGGTTATACTTCTGCTCTGCGTTACTGTACGATCAGTCAGGCTAGCGATTGGCTATCATGCCGATCGAGTGTAGCACAAGCAGTTCCGGGCAGAACCTCAGCCAAGTATCCGGCACGACTTCAGGTGAACCGGCACGTCGAACAGCGGGATGTCGGCGCGATGCATAGCAAGGCTTCTCGTCGAGCCAACATGCAGGCGCGACCATCCATCTCGCGGCGCCCTGTCCGCAAACCCCTCCATAGCCTGTTGATCTGCGCAACCGGCAGTAATCTTTGCGCGGATGCTAGTAACTCTTAAACAATGATTGGCTTGGAGTTCATCTTAATCTGGATTTATTTACGCATCCTGCTTATGTAATTACCAAGTTTAACAACGACGTTTTGAGGCAATCCCGGCGATGACGCTAGTTTAATACTTATTTATTGTTATATATACTTATTGTTTCTCCATCATCGGCTTCCCAGTCGATGTTAAGTGCTACAGTGCTATCCGTCCAAGTTCGGCCCGCAGAGATGGTCCAAGCCGGCTCCAGCCGATTGGCTCCGCGAATTTGACATCTTTTCTCCTTGTCAATGCATGCGAGTCAAATGACTGCACGCCTACGTAACCTCAAGATTTTAGGACTCATCGGTGAAGCAAATCTCCCAGCCTTCGCGTGCTCTTCCCCAGGCGCCGGACAGCCCCGAGCGGGTTTTGTTGTCACACGTTTTGGCACGCCCTGGATGGGCACGAAGTTCAACGCAAAAGCGCAATCCGAAGTTGCGAAATGGCTGGAAAGAGGGTAAAACAGATACTGATTCCATCGCCACCATGAAGATTTAACAGCAAGGTCAAGACGCAGAGTCTCGCGGAACAAGAGGAAGGTTTTTTTAACGGCAACTTTCAGTAAGCTTTCGCCTTGGGTCTTCGGCTATGACAGGCAAAGAACGGGCCGATTTCAAACACAATCTCAGTTCCGAAGCCAGTACTGAGTTGGAGAATCGAGCCTTACACCACCTGAGCTCCACTCAGTAAAATCCTTGCAATATATGGTAAACGAAGCAGTGCATCATGCAACTCATCAATCAGTCCGGAGTTCTGCGTGACACACTTCACAACCTCATAAGAGGACGTGGTATGACAATTGTCAAAGAGCCTACTCAGGGTCCTGCTTTTTCATATCTCCCCCGAAAAACAGCCAAATTAGGTTACTTATGGGCATACACAGAGGACATACCGAAAAGCTGGTCTTACCGCAAAATCAGGCTGGGGCGGCAACATGACTATTCCTGG